>CM034155.1:150301672-150901672 GCA_019776745.2 Taxus chinensis | reverse complement strand
TATTTGTGCAAAAATAAAGAATCATCAATCTATTTAGATATTCACATGAGAATTTCATGATGTATATAATTAAGGGAGGGACAATGGGGGAAGAATGAGTAGGCCAATAACTAGATGATGATACAAAATAAGGTTGTATTGATGGAGAAGAATGGGCCCTTCATTTAAGTACATGAGGATAAGGTTCTCAAAATTGAAACTTGTGGAGGATGTCCTGACAGGTTTCATCATTATGAGAATGAAATCCATGATGATCTAGTAATATATCAGTGTAAAAGAATAAGGTTTTTTCTCTTTTATTTATTGATATAACATGGCCTCTACTTCGATATTATTTATATGTCATTGACAGAAGACATAAAATTCATAACATCATACATTGGACTTTCATGCCATGTGCAATATGGTTCATCCTTAAGTGGGCCAATACCCATAATGGGAAAAAGTGATGAATTTGATCTCATGGAAGGTAAGTTCTTAGGAACATTTGGAGAAGGAGGAAGAGGAGGAGAAGGTGGAGATGCCATAAGTGGTGTCAAAGGAGTATAGAAAATAATTTAAGGAGTAAGATGTGGCTTAGGAAGTAGGTCAATAATCAAATGAGTGTAATTAATTATCTCATCCTTAGATTCAAATTTAAATAAATCATTCTTGTGGTCAAAAAAATAATCTTGTTCAAGGTAAAAATTAGTAGTCTTGTTTCATGAGGAAATAATGATAGTGTTAATGTTATGATTAAGGTGAGATTCTAATGTTTTTTGTTACCAAATAATCTCCACATTACTATCCTAGACATATCCACTAAAATGTGTCATCTTGGGTAAAAATATTATCATATTTAGGCATGTTAATGTCAATATTACATGATTCAATGATAGTCTTAGTTTGAATGAGATGCTCTATAGAAGGATGCTTAGTGTGTGTAATATTTTTAGGAAATTTATCAACATCCTCATTCTAAAAGTGAAGTCATAAAGTAAAAATTATTTGTGAAATAATAACATTAGGAATATTTAAAGTGTTAATCCTAAGTTTTATTTCATTTGGATAATCATATTTCAAATAAATAAGTTTGGGTGGAGAATGACTCGCAACCTCAGGATGACCAATATATCCATGGAAGGAGTCAACTAAATAGTTGAATCTTTAGTAATATCAAATGGAATAGTGATAATATCCTCCATGGTGGGAATATTGAATGAACCATATCTTTGGAAGAGGTCAAAGATATAAGGATTAATGTCATCTTGTATTTTAAGATAGCTCCTAAATGTGTAAAAGTAACACATTGGTAGGTGGATGATGTGATTGCAAGCATGCGGTGGGTCCATAAATGACCTAGGAGGATGTTATAAGATAAGGGGAAGTTAAATATTATAAAATTGATGTAAAAATTATGAGGAGGCATAGTAAAAGATAAACATATGTGTCTTATGAGGGGGAATCTATCAATGATCATATCCTTGACACATAATCCATGTGAGCATAATATAATTGATAAAATAATCAAGTGTATTGATGAAATTGAGGGAGACAACATAACTAACATAACCTTCATTTATGAGGAAATATTGATTTTAAATAAATATGGGAGGACCATATGTATGCAAGATAATATAATTGGGAATAATTTAATCAAGAGGGAAGTGAATGCACACAAAGTTATTAGTATAAAATTTAGTTTAAATGTATATCTATTCAAATTGGAATATGATTCTCTCTTCAAAACCATTTAGGGTAGGATCCTTTCACATAGTAGGTGGAAGAGTAATGTTCATAAAAAAGAGGGTTGAAATGATGTGCACATGATGATTAGGTGAGGTGTAAACATGTTCTAGAAATAGGATTTGAATTGGGATATTAAAGAGTTATGTAAGGGGGTACCAATATTTAGAGATGAACTATTCTCTGCTCTTAACTTTTAGGGGGTCATCTTGAATAGGTTCCAAAAGTGTGGGGCTTGTAGCTTTCTCCTTATTTTCATTTTTCTACTATGTCTATAGGATCAACCATGGTAGAGATATATTTATAGGGGCCGATGGAATGGGGAACAAAAGGTATGAGATCATAATGGATCTGCCATGAAACTGGATAAGAATTTGAGGATGCTGAGGAAGTTATAGATAATATCAGCCATGTAGAGAAATTTACACAAGGGATAATAACATTTATTTTAATTATAACACTAAGATTTTATGCTTTCTCATTTGATGATTATATTAGAGAATGTGGATAGATGGTTTTGTATGTTTTAGGTTGAGTATAAGAAGGATGTGGAGGTTCAATGCAAACAATAATATGTTTAACACCTTGTATGTTAACCATGTATTTTATAGATTTGTTAGTTGATGGATATGAAGTATCAAAAATGATGATAAAATCATTATTGTTTTGAGTAGGATATAAAATAGGTTGTTAAATTTTAGAGTTATTAGGGAGTGGGCCATCATATAATTTTAAGCATTCATTGGCTTAATGAAGTGCATCATGTTGATCATGATATTGAGATATTTGAAATTCCTTGAAAGATTTTTTCTAACCTCTTTCTATTGATGGATTCATGATATAAGTTAGTACGAAGGAGGAAGGTATATGTAAAGGATTGAAGAGCATGGAAATTTTCATAAGAGTGACCCAAAATTTTATCCGACCAAAACCAAATTACTTTCATCATGTCATTGAGGAAGAGGTTAAGAAGGGTCTAAAACCATGGTGAATGCTCATGTTAGACATCATATTAACTCATTATCAGATAGAGGTTGGTGAAAATAATCACTAGAGAATTAATGAGAGTGAGAACCTCCTTGTGGTTTAGGAGTGAAATTATCAATACCAAGGATGGTCCTAGTAGAAGAGGTACCTTAAGGATGAGTGTTTTTGAATTCATCATCAATGGATTTTTTTTTTCTAGGATGCATGATAACATGTAAATTATTAGGTGGTTATCTATTAGTGTAAGGATTTGCAAATTACTTCATGATATAGTATTAATTTTTTTCTTACTCAATGCTTTTTCTAATTTAGTAGGATATAAGTATCCCACCTTGTGCTAAAGGCGAGGCTCGCTGTATTTAAGGAATAGTTGAAAAGTAATATCACCAAGAATGTTATGTTAATAATTAGTGGATAAGGTATTTCACCTCTTAATGAATGATTGCGAAAATTCAGTTTTTTCTTATCTGTAGTTGACAAATAATTTATGTTGTTTTCAGAAATATCATGGTATATGAACTCATTCAATATGGTGATAACTAATATTTCACATTAGACATGGAGTTGGATAAAAGAGCATGATACCACTATAAAATATATCTTATAAGTGTTTATGTCAAGATCTTGGTGGATACATATGAATTATGTTTTACCCAATCATTGAAAAGGAAGCCAAAGCATTTCATGTAAAGGTTAGGGCCTAAATATCCATCATAAGAAATGAAAGGCGTGATTCCTCCAATGTCCATGTAAGTAATGTAAATAGTAAGAGAATCTCTCTTAATAGATCGAAGGACCTTTTTGTGAATGGGAGGTTTGGAAATTAGTGCTCCATTTATACCAATTTAGATGGGAGGGAGCTGGTATTATGTTTCCATGCCTTGAGAGCCTATTTGTGGTTGAATAGTGAATTTGGGAAAGTTGTTTTGAATTTGTAGGAACTAATTGGTTGCTGTGCTTTGTTTTTGAATTAAATTATCTTAAGTTAGATGATGATATAAGTAGGATAGTTGGTTGAAGAAGTGGTAGTTTTATTGGTAATATCATCATTTTATCCACTTGTAGAAGGATTTGTGTGGTCAAAAACTGAATATAATGTTCTAAAAATATATTATTTAATGCACGTTCATAGCATATTGAGTGTCTCTCCTTTAAACTCAGGGAAAATTTGAAGAAATTTTAGGATTGCAGGAGGAGAATTAGAACTAGGAATATATTTATGTTCCCCTTTCTCTTATAATTAAAAACTAGGATTATAAGTGCTACACATGGTGTACATATTGTGAGTTGGTTTTTTTTTCTTATAATTGTTAAAAACTCTTATGGAAAAATAGTTAATGTAATGAATAACCAACTTATGAAAAGTATCACTTTCATTTTTTAATGGTGTTGTACATGTGTTTTCTAGAAGAGTAATCAATAGAATCACGAGTCAAGTACTCCATTGAAGTTTTATGAGTTAAGATTGACTGAGAGGAATGATTTAAGAAGATTTTTCTAACACGATCAACCATGTAGGTAGAAATGTTCAAGGGAATATTTATTCAAGTAAGAAATATATAAGAATAAAGCTTGGGAATAAGATGGAATCGGTTGTGTAGAAGTTACACAAGGTATGATGGAATTAGGTTGAAAAAGTGAAAGGTGTGAAAAATTAGTAGATGGGATTTTCCATGCAAGTGATTTCATATGGCCAATAGTGTAAGGTCATGAAAGATTATGCTTAGACAAGATCAACCATGTAATAAAATTTAACAAGTGGTATATTATGTAAGCAATATAGAGAAAAATTAATAAACATTATGAATATAGCTTGATATACAGTAGAATACGATTCAAGTTTGGTTCACAAAAATATATGATGAGCTAGATGGATCCCCGCCTATGTTATAAAACATTAGGGATCAAATATACACCTTTACACAAGATGTTCATGTATATACCAAAGGTTCTCAAGGAGCAAAAGTGTCACAATTACAAAGAACAATATCCCTAACCCTAAGATAGATATAGGTTTGCAAGGCTTATATCTAATCTAAATAGAGGTATCATACAATTATTTAGATTAAAGGCTGGTCAATTATGGATAAATACAATAGGCATAACATAATAAAAAAGGAATATAAAAAATAAAATTACATCTTTCCTAATCCATAACAATGAATGATCTTTCATCCACATAATAATAAATGTGAAATAAATGAAAAAGATGAGATAGATATATTTATGTGTGGTGTGATTGTTAATGCAATGATCCTTCCTAAACACAAAAAAAAACTAAGAGATAATTTATATGGGTGGAGAAGGGGAAATATTAATAATAAGATGTTCACCCTAGCTCACTATGGTGATCCAAATACAACAGGATAAGATCTATAACCTTAAGTCTAAAAACTATATGTGAATATGTGTGTAAATGTTTAATGTGTTGGTAAAGTGAGGTGTTTTGAGTAATGAATGATTGATACTAAAATTATAAAAGGACAAGGATATATATACCTGATATGGTCTCCCATGGGTGATCTTATTAGCTTGGAGAGAAATAAAGCACCACTTAATTTCCCATGGAAGATAGCATCTGTTTTGGGGGAAACCTAAGGTCAAAGGGGTGAAAGAAAATGGAAAATGGAAACAAAAGGAATAATTTAATCAAGAAAGAGGTCTAAGATGACCTAAATTTATGGGAAGATAAGAAATGCATGAGAACAAGTGAAAATAATAATGGATTCATTTGAAAAAGAGAGGAAAAAAAATGAGGATAGGGTGACTGTGACATAAATGAAAACATAATGATATCTCTCAAATGTTATGGTCTATCTCTCATCACCAATTATGATCACACCCTAATCCTAGTATACCCATTGAGGAACATTCTCGGGAGGATAATGCATCAACAACCTCTACACAAGAGAAAAGATTAGTAAGTGTAACAAATGAAGTGTATATTTTTTGTATACAAATACCAATACTTGAAATAAAATATAAATGAACATGGGAATATTAATGTTTTTGATAATCCTAGGTTTACCTTTCATTTTGGGCACATATTCCAAAATTCTTTGACCCTTACATTCAAATTTATCATTTTTTCACACATCATATATATTTTTCATTTTTCCCTCTCCTTGTTTGTAAATTGTATACTGTATCGAAATGTATAGAAATTTATTTATTTTAATTATACTCTTTCAAAAATAAATACTTATATATGAAATCCTTTATTTACGAAGTTACATCCTACATTGGTATCCTTTTTCACTTCACCTTAAACATTCACATAGTCCTTTTCCAAAGATTATGAAATTTATACCTAATAATACAATCTAGCTCTATCAAAAGCTTCCTCTCTCCATCATTCATCAATAGTTATGTTTAAGGAATCATATGCATCACTATATTTTTATTTTAAATAATACATGATTTTTTCTTACATAATTTCTTGTTTATTATTTCCATTGCATATATGTACAAATTCGCCCAAATTTGTTCACTCCTAGTATAACCTATAATACCTCAAGTGTAGTTTGTTCTTCCCTTATTGCTTTTAGATATTTTATTTAAATGGTTGCATCCATACAAATATCATAACCCCAATCTTTTGATTCATCTCTATTGTATGTCGATCCATTTTGTTCTTAATATTTTTGGAACTTATTATGAATTTATCTCTTGAAAGTGTCACATACTACTTTTCATATCTTTAAATTTTTCCCATGTTTTTAGAACTTTCCCCCTCTAAAATTTCAAATATATTGGAAATGGTGGCTTATATATGTATAACAATATAAATGGTGTTGTTTTCATGATTAAATGTAACATGGTGTTGCACTAGTACTCAAATAAGTATAACAATTTAAACCACTTGCTTTCAGGGAAACTTTTAGTGGATAATATTCATAATTTGGTTATTTATAGTGATTTTGAAAGTCCCATTTGGCTATTTGGACAACACATGAACACCCAATATTCGTAAAAAATAATAAAAAATGTTTCTATTTCCCAATGGAATAGCCAAATAAATTCTAAGATCAATGTTTATTTTTTAATGGACTGCCTTTAAGTCAAAGAGACAAGATTTTAAAACATGTTTGGATCACCATGAATTCTATGGCCCCTTGGATCACAATTGCCAACATTTTAGAGGGAAAATTTGAAATTTGAACAAATTTTCCCCACACACACACCCACCCACCCACACACACACACACACACACACACACACACACACACACACACACACACACACACACACACACACACACACACACACACACACACACACACACACACACACACACACACACGTCTTCATACGTACATACATATGTATGTAGTATGTACGCGCGTGTGTGTGTGTTGATATGATCAAATATATTAAATACACTAATTAAAGTAACCATCTACTCAATTAAAGGATTATATAAGATTAAAATTAGAATATAGATTCTATTATATGTGATATGATTTAATTAAGGAATTTCTTGGACCATATAAGCCATTAAATGTATTGTTTTCCTCTTGGTTTGAATTGGTTCAACTAAGAGTCATTTAGAGCCTTGAAAATGGAGGAATTTGTAATTTTTTCTTTGGGAATAATCCCACATTTACCAAGGAGTGAAAAGCATATGTGTATATAGAGAAAAAATATATCTTATTACATTAGAGGTAATGATTTGCGGGACACATTTTGGAAATGCATTGCAAATTGTCAAAGTAAAGAAATACTAAGGAAGGAGACACTGGAACCAAAATAACATAGGATGTTGACACATTGCAAGAGATTGATGGATATGATATAATTTCAGGAGAATTTATGAGGAAGGCTTGAGAGATCATGTGTTTTATCAAAATTACATGATATGATGTCATGTGTGTAATTGATCAACTATCAAGGTTTAATCCTGTGAAGGATTGGCAAAAATGGGTCCAAATTTTAGTACTCAATAAATTATATTGGTTAAGTAAGGAATGCATATAATTCACTTCATATAATCAATAGATTAGAAAAATGAAATCTAACCTGAAGAGGAAAATTAAAATTATCTAAAATATTTTGAAAATTAGAAAAATTAGGTAATATTCTCCTTTACATATGCAACCATTTTTTATGATTTTTTTTTCAATTTTTGCCATTTTTTGGGCCTCTAAAATATTGGCCAAGTACAAGAAGGTGCGTGGGCACGCAAGGCCGATTTGAAGACAGGCGCGCAAGGAGAAAAGTGCATAAGGCAGAGAAAAGGTTTTTGGGACTTAGCCATATTTGGCATATTAGATAGAACATGAGAAAAGCGTGACCCGACTGCGCATGTAGAATGGATAAGGTGCCAGCTTGACAACTTGGTGCCCATGAGAGGAATATACCCTGTGATGGAAGATTCTAGAAGGCCATCATTGCAAATAATGGAGAGATCAAGTGTAAAGAAGCATGCTCCCATAGAGGACCACCTTGGACACTTGGAAATGGATCTAAAACTCTCGTGAAGGCCTGAAGATGTTGAGAAAGGCTATAAATACAAGCACCCGCTAGAGGAAAA
The DNA here is from genome assembly GCA_019776745.2 of Taxus chinensis. Taxonomy (NCBI): domain Eukaryota; kingdom Viridiplantae; phylum Streptophyta; class Pinopsida; order Cupressales; family Taxaceae; genus Taxus; species Taxus chinensis. Next base: position 150,893,426 of record CM034155.1, on the reverse strand, counting down.
GATATAGGAAGAAAAAGAGGTGAAGCCATACAGGAATACTGTGAGAGATCCACAAGCTGGGTTTAGAGGATTTGTAGTAAAACGTTGTACTAAGGGGATGGGTTTTGAACATTTTTCTTTGTACTATGAAGAGCCTACATCCAGTTCTGATGCATGCTCTTGATCTACATTATCAGATGAATATGTGATTGCCTGAGTTATTGTAATATGGGTATCAACATGCTTAATATGAATATATGTGTGGTTCCAGTTCTACTACATGGTTATATGTATATTTCATATGAGTGGGAGTAAACCCATGTGCATTTATTTTCTGTTATGATTCAGATTTATGTTCTATAATGCTTATCTTATATGAATGAACACATTGGTCTAGAAGCCGTTCTAAGCTCTAAGATGAATGTATGGTTCCTTTCCAATCTGTTCACTTTAGTTTCTGTCGTAAGTAATGCATTCTCACACAACTGACATAAAGGAGGAACTCAGTGCCCGTGCGTTCCTCGGGTGAGCGCCCAGCACTCGCTGGGTGATAGGCTGACGCACATTGGATTTCCTTGTTCTTTGGGAAGGGCTTAAAAATGACTACATCTTGTTTTCGTTGTTGGGACCATATTTTCAAATTTATTGTGAAAAATGGCATACATTTTTGTCTTTGTGATGTGTAATGATAGAACACATGACTTTAAAAAGTGTTGAAATGTGGTTCAAGATCATGGAGGATGAGTTTGCTCAAATATTTAGCACTAGGCCTGAATTTAGTATGCGTGGATGGGTAAAAGAGAACCTATATAATGAGTTGTATAAGACATTCTTTTGTTACTTCCTAGTAGAGCTATATGAATGGCTCTCAGCATACACATCTAGATCAAGCTAGTTTTGTAGATCATGTATGTGGATCCAAGATGACTATTAGAGGCTGTAGGATGTAGATATGACATGGACACGTGCTATTGATCACTGGTGGAAGAGGGTGCTGACTAGTTATACTTTGGAATACACAATTTTGACATATTCTTGCCCAGAGATCGTTGAGTTTGAGTTTATGAGGGAGCCTAGAGGATCCTTTTTGCATGTTATTCCTCTGGTTATGAAGATCTTGGTCATTCCTTTGGGTTTAGAAGCATTCCCCATGGACGGCTAAGCTCTCTAAGTGCTAGGAAAGGAAGCTAAGGTGGAGGAAGATGGAGGACGTTGCGGCTAAAAAAGAAAAGGGAGGAGAGACAACTCAAGTATAATGAATCTTGTGAAAGGGAGATGACTAGACAATGTGAGGTATCAAGTGTGATGGATCTATGGAGGCAGACACTGTGAGAGGGTGTTGAAGTTCATGCGGAGGACATGGAGTATGAGCAATCTATGCTACCCCATCTTGGTAAGCCTGTAAGAGAAGCCCCTTTAAATTCTGATGAGAGTTCATCACGTGGAGAAAGAAGAGCCGTCAGCACGCATCTAAACCCACCTATCAACCGATCCCTAACGCTTGGTTTTTTAGATCAAGGGAAGAGTATTTTCAACCCAGTTGGTATCGGTGGAAGTGACCGATCTATGCCCAAGAGATATAATTTCTTGTTTGGGACTTATATGGCTGCACATACCATCCCAGTGTTTGGAGGAATTTTTGGGAAAATTTTGGATACACAAGCCTTTGGTCTCACGTTTGGGAGTGGTGTGGGGTACACTATTAGTAGCGGGAAATTATCATAGACCATCGACACATAGTTCAGTGGGACGTTGGGAACCCTTGGCGTGACCACTATAGGACCTAGTGGATCTGGTGGATCTGGTGGGTCAGGAGGTGTAGACACCTGTAGTTTGATCAATGCACTATTATTCCCAATATTGCACCCCCTATTCTTCCCTTTGTAAATTGACGGCACACTGCTAGTTAAACCTATCTAACTCCTTTCTCACGACATATTTTTGGTTGTATGTCCTCTTATAAACCACTTAAACAAGTTGTCATAGCCCTGTTCTAACTACATTAGCTTCTTATTCCCTTCTAGTTTGCTTCTATTAGTTTGCTTCTTATTCCCTTCTAGTTTGCTTCTAGGATTATAGTATTTTTTAGGCTTTATATTGTATTTCATTTTCTTCCATTGAACTCATAGCACTTGCTTTTGTATTTTATAGCACAATAATAGAGTAAAAGGGAAGATCCATTGGCCTTGAAGCCATTAATGGGGAGATATCTTTCTCTTAAACACATAATTGAATGCTTATATCCTCTTAGGTTCATTATTTCAATCTTTCAAAGAATAGAGGTTAGCTTCATTTTCTTAGTTTACTTGTTTACTTCAAATTAAAGTATGTAAAGAAGAAAACCTTGCTCATTTCTTGTCAGATGGTCCAATGATTAGTTTGCTAAAATCCTTTGGGGTTTCTTTAGAAATTCTTACCCCAAATCCATGGCTTTTGTAACTTTTCATTGAACACATTTGGCATGCCCAGTGGGACACTTATGTCCATCCTCCATTAATGGAGTTCTTTTGAGTTCTTCAAAGTTCATTTTCAAGTTTTTTGGGTAAAATCACTTGTTATTTCCTCATTTCTGTTTCTAATACTAGATAAATGACCTTCATTTACAAGTATTTTGTGGTTTTGATATAGGAATATGACACTTTGACTAACAACTAATCTCTCTGCTCTTGAACATTTGAAAATCTGTGAGTTTTGAAGGTTTTTCATAGGGTGCGCGTAGCTGTTAACAAGGGGTGCATGCAAGTTGAAACCCTAGCGTCTCCGTCGGAACAGGCGTGTACCTGTATGACCATCCTTATCATTTGCAAATTTTACCTCTACAGGGATGTACACGCATCTTTGTCATCTGGGCCATGTATCCTCTTATCTGGCCGTGTATATGTCAATGGCTTGACTGTGTGAAAACCTAAAATTTTTTGTCTCTATAGGGATGCACACGCGTCTCCGTCATCTGGGCCACGTATTCACCTCTCTGGCCGCGTATGCGTAAATGGGTTAACTGTGTAAAAATTTGAAAATTGTCTGTTTTATGCTTGGGTGCGTACACGCTAAAACATAAGCATTCACATTAATGTCCAAGCGTCCCTATCTGGTTGCAAGAATCTGTGTTTTAAATATACTCAGTTTCATTAATTTTTGTTTACAGGTGTATCCATTGAGTTGGACGCATACCCATCGGTTGGAGAGCACTGGTGTCGGTTTGGGTGCGTAGGTGTCTGTGTAAAGATTGAATTTTTTTTCTATAAACTGCAAAAGACATTTTTCTGATCTTTTCTACAGATTTCTAGGACTAACAAGTTAAAAACAAAGTTTTTCTTTGGTCTTTCAGTTTGCATTATTAAGTTTTTTTGGCTTTTAGCTTAGAGCTAAGTTTGTAAAAGTGTGTATGCTCTCTCCTCATGCCTTAAAAAGCAATCTTGGAGATCATAAACACTTATACCAAACTTATATCAAATGCTCAAAAAAACTTATTTTATAAAATATGAAGTAAAATTTCATGTGATTTCAGTAGGATTTTTCACATTGCGTATGCTCTTCCTTTGCGCCTTTTGGTGATCTTAGGAATCAAAAGAAAAGTGTAAAGTTCTCTTTCTTGACATCAATCTACAAATTGGAAAATTACTAAAAATTGTTGTCTACAGGACCTAATGCTTGTAGAAGAAAGAAAGACAAAACAAAAAACTTCTAATACACATGTTCTTATAAGTTGCTAAACAACATGCTACCTAAAAACCACATTAAATTAAAAAAGATAAAAAACACACCATATTCAGAACATTGTATTGCAGGTTTTCGAAAAGGGTACGTCCCTATATGCTCAACTGGAACATAACCCCTTTGGCATAATGCCTTAAGCTATAACAATGGGGGTGGTACCAGGAACCCTAAAGTAGTCCACCGCTGTGTAACCTCGTGGATGAAACAGGAAGCACTCCGCTTACCCAGTTGACTAGTACGCCTTGTGAGTTAGAGTTGCAAGTTGTCCGTATCGTGACCCTATTGAAAGCACATGATGGATGCATTTATTTCCCACTATGCTTGAAGGGGGAAAAGATGAGATACTCCCAAGATAGTCAAGGGGACTATTTGGGTAAATCGCGCCCACTCTTAGACAACTTTGTAACACCTAGTTGAGAGAACTTATTAAGGAGGCCATTCTTTCTTGGAGCCCACTTTTTTTAGTCCATTATTGCGTCAGGCCATCATGAAGTGACGACTCATTCAAGATCTGAACCTTGTTCTTTCGAACAAGGAAAGGAAACCTTGTTAGTTTGATGTAAGTGTTTTGCATCACAAAACTAGACTACGCCCCACTTTCACTTAGTTTTATTCTTGTCTTTGGATGAGGAAAAACTTTGCCCGAGTGGCGGTTGGTTTTTTTTCATCTTTTGATCTATACCCTTGCATTATCACCACCCATTTTTTTTTTTGGGTGAGAAAGGTGCATACATTGCGTGTTTTTATCAAGGATAATGCTCGCTATTTTTTTGTCTGTTTACACCCATCCATGTTTGTGGCTGGGTTGTTAAACATCTAACGTGTGCAGGTATGCTTTTCGTATCTTTGCTAAAATTCCTTCCATCTTGATTTCAAGATCGTCTTCGCCGCCGTAGGTCCGGTTCATCTTTCATCTCTTCTTGAGTTGATAGTTTTGTTTGCATCCTAGATGCACAATCTTGGTACTTACATCATATTCTCATTTTGTGATAAAATGGTATAAATCCATTTATTACACAGTTCAATTGCTCACATGATTAAAAACTCCTTGTTATACTTATCACTTGGTTTCAGTTTTGATGTCATTTGAGTCTTATTGAAAAGTGTCGATAACACCTTATATATATCATAATAAGGTTGTCATGGTAATAACACCTTTCTTGCTTGGTTAATGTATCACGGTGATGTTTGTTACGTTATATCTATTTGTGACTTCCATTTTTTAGAAGGTTTGGTTTTTATTGGCATTCAAACTAGTTTTAAGTATACCTTGTCAAGAGACTGCGTCAACATCACGTTAGTACTTAGGCCTTGTTAGAGTTCTATCTTGACCTACATATTGGTACGTTATTGTTGCTATATGTTTTCAGGGCATAGTATTGGTGACAACAAATTGAGTGATCATTGCATTTAGGTGTGCATATGAGTGTTCCTTGATAAAAATGACTACATAATATGACATCTAGGATACAGTGTGGTATAGTTCAAACATCACCTTGAACAGGCTTGTAGAAACCATACACTTAGGGGTCACATGAGCTACATACAAACATCTACTAGTCATGCCTAAAATCATAAAAATGGAAACCAAATCAAATGAACATGATATAAGAGAAAACCCTTTTTAAACATTCCCATTTAGCGGAAACAATTTAGCACCTCTCTTTTCTAAAGTCAAAGATACGGAGGCATTAATTGATCATAGTGGTGAAGAGTCAGACTCTTCCGGAGAACAACAGAGGTTAGACCTAAATAGATTTGATGAACTCCTATATTATAATAAAGATCAAGTACTCGCAAGAGTCTTAGCATTAGGAGCTAAACTTCAGCATGAGCGTGAAGAAGAAACAAAGGTCATTAACCCTAACCTAGGAGAAAGGAGATTCATCTTAGACATAGATAACCCTTTTGATGTGGGATATGCTTCCACTTCTAGGCAACATAAGACCACTGTCAAAGGAGAACCATCACAAAAACCTCACTATAAAGCTTCACGTAAAGTGAAAATTGAGCGTAAATCTTCCCCTCCTCCAAAATTTGATGAAGAAGAGGACCCCCTGGTTGAGGAGGAGATCCTCCAAAAATAGATCTTGAAGTTGAGCCAAAAACTAGCAAACCTATGCTCTTCAATAAGAAACATATACAAAGATAAAAACAAACTTAGTGAGTTTCAAATTGATCCACACACAGACGATAACATTAGGAAACTCAGGTACAAAGACCAATTTCACCTACTAAGGAGCAACTCATTCGGGAAGAGTTAAAATCTATGAAAGATACACTTACTACATTACAATAGGAAATTTAGGCCAAAATAGAAAATATTTGTATGAAGAATTATTCCCTTACCCCTTTGATAAGGACATGTTACAACAACCTTTCCCAAAACACTTTACCGTTCCCAAGTTTGATAAGTATAAATGCAAAAGTGATCCTCGTGATCATATAAAATACTTTTACATGGCTTGCCAAGAGGTCGCATATAGCGATAATTTCTTAATATGAATTTTTCCTCACAGCCTAGGAGCCATGGGATTGGAATGGTTCTATAGCATACCCAAGGGCTCCATTACAATGTGGCCCACATTAGCGGAGAAATTTGTAAGGCATTACTCCTATAATATGGAAAGTGACATCACAATGAACGATCTATGCAATACAAAACAAAAACCCAATGAGACATTTGCAAGATTTTTACAACGATGGCATGGGTTAGCCAGTCATTTTCCTTGTGCATTACTGGAAAAACAGTTAGTGAGCATATTTGTTCCTAACTTAAACCCTGAAATAGCCTTTCACTTACAAATGCATTATGGCTCTAACTTCGAAGAAGTCATAGAGAAATGTAGTCAAATTGAGAAAGCCCTCATTGCCAAGGGAACACTTAAACCTATCATTAAAAACAAACATGAAGCCAAATCCACAGACAAACCTAAATTCTTCAATAAGAATAAGCATGTTGTTGGTGATGGCATTACAGACTCCAAGAGAGTCCAAGCCGTACAGATAGGCCCACTTTTAAAGCTTTCACAAGGACCTTGTCCCAAAGCACCTACAAAACAAACATTTACATCCTTAATGGAGTCCTTATCTACCATCCTAAGACAATTAGATGATGCAAAAACAACGAAATATCTAACTATAACAGTACCATATCTAGAGGATGCTCCAAAGCCGGTTTGGTTCAAAGATCATGAATATTGTGACTTCCACCATGTTAAAGGACATAAAACGGATAGGTGTTTGAGACTACGCCATTATATACAAGACCTCATCAAGGAAGGAAAAATCAGATGTGGATTCTCCCCCTGAGTCTGGGAAAGGTCCAAATGAAAAAATGGGTATTTACAAGGAACCTTTTCCTAACCATGTGGATAAAAAGAAAAGGAAACCAGATCAAGGGAAAACCTCCAACGACTATAGGACTGCTACCTATGTTTACCCTACAAATGATAGTCCTTATGATTCCCTCATTGGATGTATTAGCTCATCTAATGAACAGATCAATACCATTCAGATTTTAGAAAAGAGTTGCACAGTAGGGACAAGATGTGCCCGCTTAGTCATACTAGATCCTGTGCCTATCCCTCAGGAAGGTCAGTATAATTTAATAGAGCAGTTAGAGAAAACACCTGCTAGGATATCTATTCTTGATCTCCTCAAGATCTCTAATGCCCATAAGAACATATTGTACAAGACTTTACAAAATTTAGGGGTTTCCATAGATATAGACCCCATGAACCTTCAAGCCATGATTGCGCACCTAGACTCCAATGATCATATTACTTTTGATCATACTGCAATCCCACATAACAACCTAGAGCATAACTTACCCTTGTATCTTGAAGTGGTGGTTACCCATCAGAAAATCAAGAGAGTACTTGTAGATGGGGGATCTGGTCTAAATATTTGCACTTTGAAGCTGGTTAAGCAGCTAGGTCGTTCAGAAACAGAGCTGGGAGCTAAGACTATCACAATCACGACATATGACAATGAAGAAAGAGAATCAATGGGGACTATAGTGGTTCCCATGGAGGTAGGACCAACGTGTCATGACACAATGTTCCATGTCCTTGACTTGGACCTTCCATACAACATGCTCCTGGGGCACCCATGGATCCATGCCATGCAAGCTATTCCATCAAATTTTCATCAGTGCATCAAGTTATATCATGAAGGTCAGGTGGTTACCATTTTGGGTGACCCGGAACCATTCACACATTGTAGGGCATTGCATAGTTTTTCTTGTGCAGCTTATGAGTGTCCTTCTGTGGATGTAGTTGTCCCTCTACAAACAAAGGCTATGAAAAAATGAATAGATTCAGAGTCCCTCATGCCTTTCAATCAAGAATTTCCTTCATTGGTCAACCCATTCACTTCATGGGAAGCAACATCAGCAAAATATGGCCCAGATAAGCCATTTACTCTTGAACAGGCTTTGTTGATATCAGACTTATCAGTATCCCCCAGGACAAGGGGTAAGCCTTATTTTTAGTTCAAGAGCACTCATGAGCAATGTCCTAAACCGTTGGAAAATTTTTTCCATAGTGGTCTCCTATCTGAGGAGAAAATGTTAGAAGATCCTACTAGTAGAGTGCTAGAAGGTACATGGCTTCATGAAATCAAGCACCTCAGTACATCAAAGGTCCCCGTATGATGTTTTCATGGGCTATAGTGGGTTTGGATGTGGCATTAATGCACAAGGCCGGTTAGAGCCTATTCCCATCCCTCAGTTTAAGTCTGATAAACATGGCCTTGGGATAAGGCCTCATAATGCTCTACCTTCTGAGAATGACGCCACCTCTTCTGAACGTGAGGATATTTCATCTCATTCTGATAGTGATGCAGATTCCCAATGTAGCCTATACGAGGATCTTTCCTCCATGAACCTATTCCCAAATTCATCGGTCCTTACCTTATCTGAATCCATCCCCTTAAACAAATATCCAATAGCCCTTGTATATCCCAAACTCATATATTGGGATCAACAACTTCACGTGCCCCTATATTTCTTTGAAAATGATGAGGCATTTATAGAATTCATGGGACTTAGGGATTTTATTCTGAATGGAGACCATAAGAAAGGATTTAAGATTCAACTAGACACTTGTGCCTAATTTGGGGAAGAAGCAGAGATGTGTGGATGGTTGAATAAGAAGGATGTAAATAAAGGTACATCTACTTTTGAGAAACCTGGAAAAAAGGATAAACGGAAATCTCACAGTGAAAAACTCTTTGATAAACTCGTAGACAAACAAAACGAAGAGTCTAAAGATGAAGTGATTTATCCATTTAAAGATGATCATGAGCTACCACAGGAGGTCGATCTTACTCTTCCCCCTGATCCTACATGGATGGAGGATGCTTCTAAAATGCTTGTTGAGGAAACAATCAACGTCAACATTGGTTCAGAGGAGTAGCCTAGAATAATAAAGTTGGGAGCTTCACTCTCAGCTCAGGAACAAAAGACCTTTGTAGAGCTCTTAAAAGAATACATGGACATATTCGCATGGACATATGCAGATATGCCTAGTTTGGACCCAGAGCTAGTTGTGCACAACCTCGTTGTGCACCCAGATGCCAAACCAATCAAGAAAAAGTTGAGAAAGATGCATCCTAAGGTGGCACTCCTTGTCAAAGAAGAATTGGAAAAGCTGTTAGCTGCTGATTTTATTAAACCTATTGACTATTCAGAATGGATCTCTAACATAGTCCCAGTACAGAAAAATCCTATTGGCATAAGAATCTGCACTGATTTCTGTGACATTAACAAAGCATGTCCAAAAGATGATTTTCCCCTACCTAACATTGACATGATAGTTGATTCCACTGCTGGTTATGAAATTCTGTCCTTAATGGATGGATTTTCAGGTTATAACCAGATACGAATTGTAGAAGAAGATCAACATAAGACAACATTCATCACCCCTTAGGGGACATTTTGCTACAAAGTCATGCCTTTCGGGCTCAAGAACGCTGGGGCTACTTATCAGCGGGCCATGACAATTATATTCCATGATATGATAAGTGACATCATGGAAGACTATGTTGATGACATCCTAGCAAAATCCAAGAGTAGAAGAGAACACCCTGGAGTATTGAGGCATATTTTTCAGCGTCTACGAGACTATAAGGTTCTGCTTGAACCCTAAGAAATGTGTCTTCGGTGTCTTATCAGGAAAACTCCTAGGGTTCATTGTTTCACAAAGAGGGATTGAAGTGGACCCTGCAAAGGTTACGACTATCACAGAAATGCCACCACCTACCACTCTCAAGCAACTAAGGAGTCTACAAGGGAAAATTCAGGCAATCCGTTGCTTTATTTCACAACTTGCGGATAAGTGCCACCCCTTTACCCATTTTCTCAAGAAAGATGTCACATTCAATTGGGGACCTGACTGTCAGAAATCCTTTGCATTACTCAAACAGTACTTGGCCAACCCACCTGTACTCATGCCACCTACCCCAGGTGAACCTCTCCTCTTATACATTTTGGCTACCCAGTTTGCTATTGGTGCATTACTTGCCCAATACAACTTAGACCATAAAGAGAGAGCAGTTTACTATCTCAGCTGCACCTTGATCGCATACGAGTTGAATTACCCCCAAATAGAAAAGGCCTGCTTGGCAGTTGTCTTCACATTCCAAAAGCTTTGCCATTATCTCCTGAACAATAAAACCAAACTCATATCCAAAGTTGACCCTCTCAAGTACCTTTTATCCAAACCTGCCCTCACAGGCCGAATGGCTAATTGGATCATTCTCCTGAGTGAATTTGATATCAAGTTTGTGAATCAGAAGTCTTTAAAAGGACAGGTACTGGCTGATCAGTTGGCAAAAGCTCCTCTCCCAGGAATGGAACCTTTGTGCTTAGATTTACCAGATGCATCTATGATGTATATTGAAGAATCCATAGAATGGAAGGTCCATTTTGATGGATCTTTTACCTTCCATGGATCTAGAGCAGGAGTGGTCCTCATCACTCCAACAGGTGATGTCATACCACGAGCATTCCGGCTGGGATTCCCATGCACAAATAACATTGCAGAGTACGAAGCACTCATCGTTGGCCTCAAGCTAGCTATTACATGGAACATCAGACAACTATGAGTCATTGGGGACTCTCAACTTATCATAAAATAGGTTAATGATGAGTACAAGGTTAAAGATGAGAAGCTTATTCCATATAAAAAGATGGTTGAAACCTTGAAGGAATATTTCACACAGGTCATATTTGAACAAAAACCAAGGTCACATAATAGATCCGTAGATGCTATGGCTACTATTGGGTCTCTCTTATGCATAGCACCTGAAGAAAGTAAGATGCCTTTCTTTGTAGAGCATTTACAAGTGCCTGCATATGATATGCCAGAGTCATGTTTGGCATGTGAAGTTGTTGGTCCTTTATCCCCTTGGTATGACCCTATCTTTCAATACCTACAAGATGGCACTCTTCCACCAGACATCACCCATTCTGAAAAGAAATCCCTTATTCACCGCATAGCCCATTATACCCTCCTAGGAGGCACCCTTTATCATCATGGCTATGATGGGAATCTACTTCGTTGTTTGGATGTTGTTGATTCTATCCATGCCATTAAAGAAGTACATGGTGGTATTTGTGGAGTGCATACTAGCAACATGGTCTTAGCTAAAAATGTATTGAGGGTAGGCTATTATTGGCCTACCATGGAATCTGATTGTTGCAACTTTGTAAAGAAGTGTGAACTATGCCAAAAATATGGGAACTTAATACATGCGCCAACACAAGCCTTACAACCTATTGCAATGCCTTGGCCATTCTCTAAATGGGGCCTGGATCTCATAGGGAAGCTCCATCCTTCTTCTTCAGATGGTCATACTCACATCATCACTGCCACTGAATACTTTACCAAATGGGTAGAGGTTGTCCCTCTTACCTATGTCACCAGTGTGTAGATTTCAAAATTCATCATGAACCATCTCATATGCCATTACGGGATCCCTTCGGCCATTGTCACTGATAATGGTAAATCCTTCAAAAACAAAATGGTTAAAACCTTGTGTCAATGCTTCCATATCCAACTCAAGTGGTCTACCCCCTATTACCCTCAAGGTAATGGACAAGCATAAACCACTAATAAAACCATTGTGTGGATTATGGAGAAAATGGTCAGTAAAAATGGCCGTAATTGGAATCTACAGATACATCCCGCCCTCTGGGCCTATCGTACCTCCATCCACACTCCTACTGGTGCAACCCCATATTCACTTGTCTATGGCACTGAAGCCATCATACCTTTGGAAGTGGAGCTTCCCTTCCCTAAGAATATCTCTAAGAGACTATCTTGATAAAGATGAGGACTACAGAGTTACTCGCTTAGCAGAGTTAGAACTATTAGATGAAAGGTGTATTAGAGCGCTCAATCACCTAAAATTTATCAGAAAAGAGTGTCTAGAGGATATAACAAACACATCATTCATCGGGAATTTGATGTAGGAGATCTAGTTCTCAAAGAAAATCAGAAGAACACCGTCAAAGATAGAGAAAAGAAAGGAAAGTTCGAGGCTAACTGGTTAGGTCCTTATGTAGTGATTGCAAAATATGGATCAGGAGCCTACAAACTTGCATATTCAGATGGTGAAGAGCTTCCAGAACCTATGAATGCCATGCACCTCAAGTAGTTCTATGCTTAGGCATGATGAGAATATCAGATAAGAACTAAAAATTAGAAAAACAAAGAAAAAACAAGCAAAAAAATGGAAAAATGAGAAAATAGTAAAGAAAAAGTAGGTCATCCTCATGTGAAAACCACGCAATTGTGGCACAGTGGGCAAGTCTTTGAGTGAAAACTAGTTTTTGGCGCTCAAGGAAGATTCACCAAATGCAAGTTACTCTTACAGTAGGATGGGTAATCATCACCACTTTTTGGATATGACTTCCTTTGCTAGGTCTAGGAACCCTACTAGAGCTACCTTTGCCGTACCATGATCTAGTTTATTTGCTCTTATATCTACATGAAGGACATTACCTTTGTATACTCCCATCTAACATTGAGCATACATGCACCATTGTCACCTTCTCGTACATACACATGTGGCATTCTGCCTTTTGTATATTCCCACATCACGCTGGGGGCATCCACGCTTCTTTGTTCTTGTACATTGCTTTCAGAACATGACCTTGGAAAATACAAAAACATTCAGAAAAAGGATACACAAAAACCTAAACATCTGGAAAATTTCCCTTTTTAGGGATAAAGCTACATTCATTTCACAACGTTATCTTAGGGAAACCTAGACAACAATGAAGACCGTAGCTGTGAAAACTTATCTTTTTAGATAAACCCAAAAACATTAGAAAATATATCAATGTTGTCCCACAAAAACAAGGTAATGCTTTAATTGCTTTTAGTTGTTGGTTTGTATAGTTTTGATGTGCTTAGTCTGTTGAATTGTTTGTTCTTTGAATAGGTTCATTTTCTTACATTATATTGGATCTTGTGTGATTTGATTGTGTATGGCATTGCATTCATTTAGGAACTCTCATACTTGTGAAAAAATTGTTATAGGATTCTTTTGCTTGTTATGTGCATTTATTAGAATTCATTTTACTTGCTTAAGTTAGATCCCATTTTAATCTCTTATTAGCATTTGCATGTGTTTGTTTAGTTGTATTTTGTTGTGTTGTTTGAATGTGTATATTTGTTTAGTTTTGTTAACTTTTTCTTGTGTATTTTGCATAGTTGTTTGTTATCACATATATCATCTATCATTTCATCACATTTCTAACATCATTCACTACATCATATATATACAAAAATGCTAAGTATTACATCATGCATGTATGCTAAGCTAATCATCACATATCGTATCATCAATGGGGGCAAGAGGGGTTGCGCATAATCACAAATCTATCCCCCCCACACCAATATCATCTAGTATCATCCCAAGTGCTAGAATAAAAACTCAGAAAGATCTCATAAATCTAAAAACATGTGGTGCTATTTACAGATACATGATCAATCTAAAACCATGAAACATACACATTTCTAAATATAAAGTATGTCACATACATAGAGGAAAGAGAAAGCATACATCATAAATCAATCACAGTATGGTATATCAAAATGTCCATATATATACATGTATAACTATCCAGGTCAGTGCTCAAAATATACATCATCGATATAATATGCCATCTAAAAGGGGCATGCATAAAAAAGAATCGAGCCTTCATCAAGAGGCATCATCAAAACAATGGTACATACAACTATACATCAAAATCAGCCTTCATAAGAGGCATGTATACAATACATCTGTACAAAAAGAGAAGTAAAAGAGCTCAACCACAACTCTCACCCTCACCGAGGCTCCTGGGTCCATGACCTGGTCGATGGAAGAGTGGTGGCTGTGATGGACCTGCACCAGGGGTACCACCCTGCTGTCTGGATGGCTGTTGTCTAGCTGGCTGCACTACAATGGGCTGCCTAACTGATCTAACTAAATGGCCTGATCTCCGTGACCTAGAGCCTGTCACACTCATCTGACTGCTGGAATGGATACCACTCGCTGCTCTGTCTGGGACTGCCCTGAAGTAGGCAGTCCTATAATACAAAGCCTCACTGCTAGATCTCATGGCATTCCATATCAAATCAGCATCTCTAGAGGTGAGGGCTGCCTGTAGGGCAACATCACGCTCACCTGTCACCCTACCAATATCAGCCTGAGCCTATCTAGAGGTAGCAACCTCTCGATCCCTATCTGTAGTGATAACTCGCACCTGGGCTCATGCCTGATCCCTCTGTATAATGTAGCCCTGTGACTATGCCTGTGCATGGTCCCTTTGAGAAACAACCATCTGCACCTGAGTCTGAGACTGGTGTAAAAGGCTCAATATCTGAGCCCCCTGTGTGGCCATCTCATGAATCTGACTCTGCCATAGAGTACTATCACTACCCTGGGTGGCCTATGCTCTAGCCTGATCTCTCTCAACTGTCAAAATCTACACCTGAGTATGTGCCTGATCTCACTCTACTATAAGGGCCTGTACCTGTGCCCTAGCTACATCTCTCTCTCCAGCCACCTGTAACTGCACAACAATCACTACCTGTAACTACTGCTGGAGGATAGCCAACTGTCCACCACCACCCTCTGGAACATCAGGTGGTGGGCCCTGCTCTGGAAGTACCTGCTGGAGAGGGGTGTAAATCCCCGCTGGAATGCCTACTGGGGGAAACTCTATATCAACTGCCCTGTAAACCTATCTCGGCCTAGGCCTGGGGCCCTGTCCCTGAGGCTGCTACAATGTTGGACCCTGTCTCCTACCCCTAACATACCTATGTGCATCGGGACCACCATCATCATCATCATCATCGTCGTCACTATCAGCACCACCAATAGCTCCACCCTCATCACCACTAGGAGGCCCCACTAGAGGGGCTCTCACGCTGGCATTATACGCCACCCTGGAAATAGTCAAACGACATGGAAGCACACCATGATACCATGGCCCATACTCAGGTGTAGTGCCCAGATCTCTAATCTGTCTCAGTGGCACCCACATAGTAGGTACCACCTGTCAAAAACTGGCTAGTGCTCTATCATGAGCAATCTGTGGACCCATATCAAAATTCTCTCAGGCCCTGCGAGCATACCATCTATCTAGCCCAGGAACATCCTGGGTAATGCCAAACTACCTCTGACACTGATCTACCCTGTATAGCTCTCGCATGTAGCTGCAGCTGCCTAAGATAAAGTGCTCTACTGTGGCAGTGCCAAGCTCTAAACCATCCTCAGGCCACTAGAAGTGTCTATAGGGCCTCCAAACCATAAAAATCTATCGTAGCTCATCTAACTCATGCCGATAGTGATATGCATCCCCCATGTATGGCCACACATCGTCCTCTGCTGGGACCCAGCCCATTGTCGAAGGCTTCTCGAGAGCCCACACTATCAAAAAACCTAAGGGGTGACTAATGGAAATGTGGTCCCACACCCAAATCTATAGCAAGTGAGCTGGTCCTACCATCTTCTGATGGTAGTAGGTAATCAAGTGAAGGTCCCAGTATAGATGCACTAAAATACACTGACCCCAACAGTAGGTCTCTCCCTCCACCAAACCGCGTATCACTCTAAGGAGGCCAAGTGGAAATGAAGCACCAGTCTTGTCAGGGAGCAAGACTCCACTGACAAAGGCCATCATGTAGACCACTACTCGGTCTAGCTCTAGATCATTGATGCATCGTGATAATCTGATGGACATCCCATGCCATGGTATCATAGGGACATTAAACAACTCTACAATATATCACTGAATGTCAGTCTAGCGGCTCATAGTCTCGATAAGCTGCCCCTGAATCAAGACCCACATAATGCGCCATACATCCTCTAGTGTAATAGTAATCTCCCCAGTCAGGAGGTGAAAGCACTGACTCTCACTGTGCCATCACTCTGTTATGGCTGTCAAGAGGCCATGATCCAATGTAATCTATGGCATCTCGGCCACATGAGTCAATCCTGTCACATATAGGAGGCTCTTCAAGGTCACTCTATCATCATCATCAAAATAGGCCTATATCACTGCTAACCACCCATAGTGCTCACGAGTCTAAAGAATGGGTAATATATGCTGCAAAATCAACACAAGTGTTAGGCACTTACTTATTTCTATCTATTTTTCTAAGGAAAAATACTTCTTTGAATCATCTAACTTACTAATTTTTCCTTTCTTCTAATCTAATCTAGTCTAAATTCTTCAATACTTAGCTATTTTTACTAGCCCAGTTGTTTGTTTGTGCCTTCTTTCTAGCACCTACATGCCTCTTTTGACACCTGCATGCCCCTTTTCAGTGCATACGCGCCCTTACCGATGCATACACGGCCCCCTCCACCTTTTCTCCATTCACCGCCATCAGCCACACAGAGCACATACGCACCCAGTGTGATGCCTACGCACCTATATAACGCATGCATGTGCACATGTGTCCATCATGTCCCTTTTGACAGTGTGAATGCGTCCCTCTAACATACGCCCCTAGTTCGACGTGACACATGCGCACACGTGTCTACTTTCCCTGTCATATGGTGCGTGCGTGCATGTATCCGCTGATTGATGCAACAAATGTGCATATGCATGTCCATGTTCATTTTGATGCATACACATGCACATACCCATCAAACTGACGCATACGCCCACATGTGCATGCATCAAATTTTGGTCCTACCTACCCTAGAAAATGCCCTAAAAAATGCAATAAATGCATAAATTGACTAGGAGGGATAGGCCACTCACGTAAGGTCCATCCACTGGGTCCCGCATGAACTCTCAGATGCGATCCGCGCGTCTCGTCCTACTCAGTATTCTCTCCATCTCACTCCAGGGCTATCACTCTCACTCGTGGTAAAAATTTGCAAGAGCTCTGGTAGAAATGAATTGGTCGTGATTGATTTACTAACCCCGGGTGGGTATATTAACCCGTCGTGATGCCCCTGGGGCATGTTTTCTCCGCCATGATCATTCTAACCTTCTTCTATCCATTGTGATAATTTATTTTGTATTAAAATAATTATTTTTACTAATTTTCACGCTGGGGCACTTTGTGCTACCCTACGGTTACTTCTCCATCGCACTGAAATAGTTTACGAACCTTTCAGGCACCTTTTTCCCACCTTTTCCTCTATTTTTCATCTATTTTCCCCTCGTCGTGATAATTATTTATTAATTTATTTTAAATAAATTATTCTTGACCCGTCTTTCTTCTTATGGGAATATATTTTGGCTCTCTGAAAGTCTTTCCTTCCCATTATCGCCATCGCACGTACTTTTAGAAGATCTTTGATCTTTTAAAATTCTTCTGACTGATCAAAAATTAAAAAAAAATTAATAAAACCATTTAAAAAACCAAAAACATTGAAATACTTCAAAAATGACCAACCAAAATTGGTAAAACCAATCATCTACGGCTGAAATCTGTGTCTATTGCATGGCACTCATCCCAGATCTTGCTGATGTTTTCAAATATTTTGAAACAACGACTCGCGCATCATTTAAATCTTCAATCACCTACACAAGCTATGTTGCTTACTTCATCTGTACTCTGGGGCACTATCAGTTGCCTGGTACTATTTTCCATCGTGCACATTGCTTTTTCACGGGACTCAAGTGTCCTCCATCTTTCCCCTTGCATAATACACCTTTCTTGGGGCATCATTCTTCACCCTTGTCATTTATCAGAACATTTGGGACTACATCTTGATAACAAAATATTTGTGCAACTATCTTGAACGTTGTTGGTTTAAGTGTGTGTGATTGTACTTATTTCCATGTTAGGTGATATTGTTTATTTCTCGTATTGCATTGCATTCATGTATGTTTCTTAGGAGTTGGTCATTTTTAGCACAAGACAGTTGTTTGTATCTTGGATTTTCATGTCATTTTACGCTTTCGTCACATGCTCACATTTTAATAAGGACCAATGAGGAGGATTCTAAGCATTATGATGATAATATATTAATGGCAATTGATTTGTGGATAGCTCAATATCCCTCTTTCTTCTTATTTATCATCTTCTCAGTACACTTTTCTTTCTGTTGTTTTCTTTTTCGATCGTCTGATCGAGTTTCTTCGTCACCCCATCGACACTCGAGGGGGCATCTATCATCCTTCATCCTATTAATTTTTCTTCTACCCCTTTAAAAAAATTCTACTTGTTTGTGTTTGTCTACTTTCTTTGAAGTGACGTAGCTTACGTCACCCCAAAGAGGGGCAAATGTAGACACCTGTAGTTTGATCAATGCACTATTACTCCTAATATTGCACTAACTATTCTTCCCCTTGCAAATTGACAGCATACACCACTAGTTAGACCTATCTAACTCCCTTCTCATGACATCTTTTTGGTCATGTATTTCCTCTTATAAACCACTTAAACAGGCTGTTATAGCCTCGTTCTAACTACATTAGCTTCTTATTCCCTTCTAGTTTTGCTTCTATTAGTTCCTTGGAATATCAATCCACTTCGTTGGATTGATTAAGCCCTTCAAAAACCCTCTAAACCCTAATTACTCTCTAAACGAGATTAATTAGTCTAACCTAGGTTTATCTACCCTAAACATAGTCAAATCCTCACTTTGACTTGCTAAAAATGCTTTTTGACTTTAGCATTTGTCCCACATGCACCCAAATCTCCATTTTCCCAAATAGAAAACTATAAATAGGCTATACCCCCTCCCTCATTTCTCTAAGAATTCTCTCTTCTTCCTAGCACATAGATTATAGTATTTTGTTTAGGCTTTAGATTGTATTTCATTTTCTTCCATTGAGCTAGTAGCATTTGCTTTTGTATTTTATAGCACCAATAATGGAGTAAAAGGGAAGATCCATTGTCCTTGAAGCCATTAATGGGGAGATCTCTTTCTCTTAAACACATAAACTGAATTCTTAGATCCTCTTAGGTTCATTATTTCAAGCTTTCAAAGAATAGAGGTTAGCTTCATTTTCTTAGTTTGCTTGTTTACTTCAAATTAATGTATGAAAAGAAGAAAACCTTACTCCTTTCTTATCATATGGTCCATTGATCAGTTTTCTAAAAGACTTTGGGGTTTCTGTAGAGATTCTTACTCCAAATCCATGGCTTTTGCAACTTTTCATTGAACACAGGAGGAACAAGACCCAATGGACCTAGTGGATTTGGTGGAAGGGACACTGAAGGAAACCAAGGCTCTGGCTCGGGAGGACAAGGACCTCAACCACACCCCCAAGTGATTTTTGAAATGTCTTTGCACTTACCAGAAAATAGGGGTATTGAAGATTCTGCAGAGCATGTGCATAAGTGCAAGTTACTATGGCACGTGAAAGGTATCACTAGCCCATAGCAGAAAGCAAGCCAGTTTGTAACTACATTGCAAGGGTTCGTGCATAGTTGGTATAGGAAGTACGACCCCCATAAAACATTGGTGGATTATACAACATTGAAAAACTCTTTCCTCGCAGAATTTCATATTCTAGAGTTTGGGCAGAAGAGTATCAACGCCTTGAAGGAGATCTAGCAGGGAATGGTAGAGAGTGTGAGGGAGTATGATACATGGTTTAAAACTCTCCTATCCAAACTATCATATGACATCCACCCCTCACAACATGCTCAATGGTTTATTAGAGGGTTGATCACTCCATTTAGGAGTGCATTGTCACATAAAATGTTCACTGATCCACGTGAGGCTTTAGATGTTACCTTACACGCTAAAGCTGTTGGGGGTGTGGATACTAGTGTTAGTATATTTTTGGAGGCCCAAATCACCACAATGGCCAAACAATTGGAGAGGATCTCTACAAACTCAGCACATGAGGTCTGTAGTGGGCTTTGGTGTACAGACTGGGAAGTGGAGGGTCATGTAAAGGATAGTTTCCCTCAAAAGTTGGTGCGCACTATGATAGTAGACTGTGAGATCTGCCATGGAGATCATGATGCAAGTATATGCCCTCTACTCCAACACGTGATCCGCAAGAATTTTTCTTTCTACTGCAAGATATGCACCTCTACAACCCATGACACCAAGGACTGCAGATTGATTGATCAGATCCATGATGCTATTGATATGGGTGTGTGTCAGACTAGCCTTACTGGCAGTTCTAAAGATGATGCCCAATGTTATGAACGGTGTGCAGATGGAGGGGTGCATGGAAGAGGTTTTCATGGAGGAATTCATGGTCACGGTAACCGCAGTAGAGGGAGAAGTGAGTTCCCATAGGGAACATGTTATAATTGTGGATCTACAGAAAATTATAAACACGAGTGTCCTGATCTAATACAATGCTCGTGGTGTGGGAAGAATCAAAATTATGAAGAATATCTGGAACTCTATGAGCATATGAACCAGCAACATCAAAAAGATAAAGGCGCTGTAATGGTGAGCGTTAAAAAGGCCAATTCACAATGGATGCCAAGAGTGGCACATGAGTTAGAACTAGAGCTTGTGCTGGTGACAATGTGTGTAGAGGCCGTGTGCGCCAGGGAGATTCCAAGACCAATGACATTATTTTCTAGAGAGGAGGTGCTACATGGAAAGTACCTAGACCCTGTCCATCACAAAGAACTATACCAGGAGACTACGGACGTGCTTTGGAGTTTACAAGGGGAGATACAATGTCTCAAGGAGAAATCGAGGTAGGTAGGGGCAGCGAAAGGATAACGAAGTTCTAAGGAATGACCTAGATGAGGTCAAAGAAGTATGTAAAATGTTAAGGCAAGAGAATATTATTCCCTTGCTGGGAGAATGGCTGAGGGAGAAGGTACCACACGCCAGAATGGAGCACGAGAGGCAGGTCTTGCTTGCAAACCTTTCTCCACACAACATCGACTATGATAAAGAGATTACTCTGAATGCGGTTGTTGATGGATGGATTCTGAGAAATACCCTCATTGACATGGGAGCAGAGGTGAATTTTCTTACCTTGGATGCTTGGAATCAAATGGGAAGGATCGCATTGTAGCCATCTTCAAATGTGTTGTATATGGGGAACAAGGCTAAGGAAATTCCCATTGGAGTCCTGAAGGATGTAGTTATCACCATTCAAGGGGCCTAGTTCAGTAGAGACTTCAAAGTCTTGGCACTTGCCGAGGCAGACAAATTTCCAGCATTTCTTGGGCACCCATGGTGTTACAAGAATAATGCTGACATAAGTTTTAACAAAGGATATATCAGTTTCAAAAACAAGGAAGAATGGGTGGTCATCCCTTTGACGGATGGGAAGTAGGTGCCCTACATAGAGCCGTTGGGAGAAGAAGTCCTTGATAGAATCTATGTGCACTCCATCAGAGATCCTGAGGTAATTCACCCCATGGAGGGGGTCATCCAGTTTGAAGACACTCAGTTCTGTGAGTGATACCACTAGTGTGGCATGTGACAATTAGGTACACATGACCTATGAGTTAATTGGGTGATAATTAAAAGAACCAGTAAAAATGGCTGAAAAAGGCATGCTCAGTCAAGCACCTGGGAGGAAAGAAGTGCCTAGTTACTCAAGAGGAGCATTTCCTGAGATTTTCCTGTAGGAAATGGAATCTCAGTGGAGAAATGAGGATGAAAGAAGAAGAATGCTCAGCTATAACCTACTCAAGACTGTAGCATGTTGGTGGGCTACACATCATGAGAACCTCCTGGAGTGGTGCGAGGTAAGAATCATGCACTCTCTATAAGGTTTTCAAGAAGCAATCCACCCACAGCCATACAAGAATACCATGGGAAAGAAACCACTTCATTTCATATCTAAGCATGCGAGGAAGCCTAGATGGGAAGCACATAAGAATTACTACCTTCGTTATGGGTACACAAGTTGTAATCCACCTTACAAGGATGTGTGCATGCATGATACGTTTATTCGGAGATGTGTTTTCAAATAGGTAATTGATAAGAGTTGGTGGCTGACCTCATTCAAGAATTTCAGTATAGAGAGCACCAAAACATCAGTGGATAAGGAGTTGCAAACAATCAAGTGCCTTACAAGTGGGAGATAGTGCCATGGTTGAGGATAGGCTACTGGAATTACTAGAAAATCCTGATGTAGAGACACTGCCTCTATGAGGAAGAATCGGAGGAAGTAAATTTTAAACGCACGTGTATGGAAAAAGAAAAGGGAAATTGGTCTATGTCATAGATGGGAAAGAGATGGAGACATTGGATGTTGATCATTCAGAGGGTACATGTGAGGTCATTGAAAACATTGATGAGTAAGAATGCACCTACCATGAGCCCTTGAAGAAAAAGAAGGTTAACATTGGGACGAAGGCCGAACCTAAGGAGGCTATCATATGTGACTATTGGTCAAAAAAGGAAGTTTTGAAGACCATTGATCTATTGCGTGAATTCTAAGATTTATTCCCTCATGGGTACCATGAACTCAAAGGAATCTAACATTCCTTGGGAGAGATGAAGATCAAGTTAAAATAAGGTGCATTCCCGATTTAGAAAAGACCTTATCAGATGAATCCAAATTTACACATACGGGTTAAAGAAGAGATATAAAAAATGATAGGGTCAGGTATCATTGAGGTGGATGAAGAGTCAAAATGGATAAGCCCAATGGTCATCAACATCAAGAAGGATGGGAGGATTAGGATCTATGTTGACTATAGGGACTTGAATGCAGTATGTTTCATTGATCCTTTCCCTACTCTATTTACTGAAGATATCTTAGGAGTGGTTGGGCGTGAATCCTACTCCTTCATGGATGGGTTATCAGGGTACCACCAGGTATGAATTGCAAAGGAAGACCACAAAAAGAAAAATTTTTCCACTGAATGGGGAATTTTTTCCTACACGGTTATGCCTTTTGGGTTGAAAAATGTGCCTGCTGTGTTCTTGAGCATTGTAGTGCAAGCCTTCCAGGACTTCATCCACAAATTTCTTCATGTCTATTGGGATGATTGGATTGTATATGGTCTCATCAATGACCATTATGATAACTTGAGACTAATGTTTGAAAGGTGTCGACAGTTGAGGATCTTCCTCAACATAAAGAAGTGTGTCTTTGCTACCCCATTTGGAACCTTATTTAGGCATATCATATTTAAAGAAGGCTTACTAGTAGATCCCGCCAAAGTTGTAGTCATTGTGGGTTTGGAGGAGCCTATTAGCGAAAGCATTGTGTGTGGATTCCTTATACACACGAGATATTACAGGAAGTTCATTAAGGGGTATTCCAAAATCACCACTCGCTTAGAAGAATTGTTGAAACATAAAAGTGTCATTCATTGGGGAAAAGTGCAATAGAAGGAATTTGACACTTTAAGGGAAAGGACTCATAACGACACCCATATTACATTTCCCTTCTTAGGGATAATACTTTCCATGTGAACGTGGATGCCTCAGGGACAACAATGGGGGTAGTACTAGCATAACTTGGTGAAGGAATCGTTGAGCATCCCTTGAGCTTTATAAGCAGGAAATTGATACCACTAGAGAAGAATTATATAACTACTAAGTGCGAAGCATTGTCAATGATCTACACTCTGAATAAGTTCAGGTAGTATCTACTGGCAACACCCTTCATATTCTACATAGATCATATGGCATTAAAATACTTAGTCAAAAAACCTGTTCTGAAAGGGCGCATATGTCGTTGGGTCCTCTTATTTTAGAAATTTGAATTTATGGTGGTGGTAAAGATAGGAAAGAACAATTTAGGGCCTAACCACTTGTCAAGTATTGATTCAGGCTAGGACACACAAAGCATTAAGGATACCATGCCAGATGCATAACTATTTAGATTATGACGTGCACCCTCAGACTTGGAAGATATCACAATGTTCTTAAAGACATGTGTGGCACCATAAGGGATGAGGGATTTAGAGAGAAAGAAGTTGGCTATACGCACCACACCCTACATGTTTATTAGTGGAGATTTATAAAAATTAGGTCGTGATTAAGTTCTACACTGATGCATGCTAGAACATGAGTGCATTGTAGTTATGGAAGAAGCACATGGTGGGATCGTAGGAGGACACTATGCGGGACATGCAACCATGTGGAAGATTATACTCATAAGGATTTGGTGGGAATCCATTTACCAACATCGTATTGAGTTTTGCAAGGCCTGTGGCCATGGCCAACACCTTGGAAAACCTAGAAAGAGGGATGAAATGCCCTTATGACCAATAGCCAGTGCATGAAACCATTTGAGAAATGGGCTATCGAATTTGTAGGACCAATCTCACCAGTGATGTGAAGGATTGGTTCACGGTATATCATCACTTGCACTAACTATTTAATACGGTGGGCAGAGGCAACACCTATAAAGGATTGCACCACATCCACAACTACTAGATTCTTATGGGAAAATATAATCAGCAGATATGATTGCCCTTTAAGTTTAACAAGTGATAGTGGTACACACTTCCTCAATGAAACAATTAGGATCCTGTTGGTAGAATTTATGGTAGCCCATCATAAGACTACCCCATATCAACCTCAAGAAAATGGGACTATTGAGGCATTTAACAAAATACTAAGTCATACGTTAACTAAGATTTGTGACATCGGAAGACAAGATTGGGATGATAAGGTATCAGCCGTCCTATGGGCATACATGACAACCTAGAAAATTTTTGAACAAGGCCACACTGTTTTAATTAGTGTTTGGTGTGGAGGATGTTTTACTAGTTGAATTCATGTTAACTTCACTGCGTATACCGCACATAAGAGGTTTAGCCAATGAGCAAGTGCTGGAAGAAAGAATTGATAAATTAATACAGTTGGATGAAAGGTGATCACTTGCTAGGTGGATTCAAAAGATAGAAAATTCAAGACAAAAGGAATGCCATGATTGTCATATCAAGAACAAGAATTTTTAGGTTGGGAAGTAGGTGTTATTGTATGATTCCAAGTATCTGCGCCATCTTGAAAAGTTGAAAGTCCATTGGTAGGGACCTTACCTCATATCATACATTCTTGATTCAAGAACTTGTCAGTTATAAGTGCTGGATGGGATAAGATTACTAGGTCACTTCAATGGGAGTAGGCTGAAGCCCTACTATAAATAAGTCTTCTTCGTGTTTGTAAATAAGGTCATGTCGCTAGTTAGTTTAGGTTTCCCTTTATGCATTTTCATTTTCTCTATTTCCCTTTCTTGTTTTTTGTTTTGCACCTTGGGTGCTGATAACCACATTAATTTTTGAAGGTTATGTATGCGTAGAGGACCGCACATCTATTTTAGTGTGGGGTGGAGTGATGCGGAGTATAGGCCCATAATACAAGTTGAGTACTAAGTAGTAGATGGCCCAATTAAAGAACTAAAGGTGCACATGGGTAATAGGCACGCAAAGAAGAGATGGATGTAAATGGTTGGTGTGAAGAAAGCCTTAAAGAAACCACGTATAGAAAAAAGGAAGAGCATAGGAACAACATGAAGTAAGCGAGGAAAAAATAGGGAAAATGAAAGAAGAAGTGCCTTCAGTGCTAGGAATGTGCGCAGAAGAGGCTTCAGTTGGGCTGGATTTTTACACGCCATAAAGTTGTAATGGGGTTTATGCGTAAGTTGTCACACGTGGGAAAAAGTGCTCAAGGCTGTCTTAGTGGAAAAAGTCACATTTAAGGTCAAAGTACAGTGGTAGGTGAGAGAAAATTTAATGTTGGGAAAAGAGAAAAACTATAAATAAAAGGTTAAGCTAACTTCATTATTTACATTGCATTTATGAATAAAAGAAAGCTCTTGCGAACTAGGGCATCCAAAGTAAGATCTTTGTGTTGAAGAAATTATTTGAGATATATGAAGTGCATAGCTAGGGTAAAATTGCAATCCAGTAGGAAAGGAGTACACGGGCATGGAGAAGTTAAGTAAGAATCGTCTTGTGGAAGGGTTTTTCTAGTTAGGGTTTGGCGACAAGGGCACATAATTAGAAGGATTTTTCAGCTGTAGGGATCAAGCTTGGGGTTAGAATAGAGTGGTAGAGAAGAGCAAGTAAAATATTTTTGAAGTGATAACCTAACCAGAAGAATGACACCAAAGAAAGAAACCATGTCACCAAAGAAGTATAAGGGAAAGGGTAAGGGGAAGCAAATGACTTCCGTCAGCAAGTACAAACATGAAGAATGGTATGTAGAAATGAAGTACCTAGATGAGGTGTTTCTAGGAAAAGAATGGGAATCACATCTGAGAACAATGACTATGTGTGACCATAATCATCGCACCAACACAACAGAGAAGGAGATGAATTTGGAGTTGGTTCACCCAACCAAAAAGAGAACGCCAAAAGGCATTCCCATTTACAGTGACGAGGGAAAGGTTAAGTTGGAGAAGGAAGGGTTGCTACAACTTTATGAACTGCCATACTTCAGAAAACCTAAGCACCTCTACTAGTGGCTAATGGTGCACATTCATGAAGACCACTTTTATTTTGCGGGGTGCAAGATGCGCATAACCCCCTAACTAATTTCCAAGTTCATGGGCCTTATCTGCGAAGGGGACAACATTGATGATGACCTAAGTGATAAGGAGGACATCAACGAAATAGTTTTTGCATTTTGACTATAAGAAAGGATTGTGATACTTTGATATCACTGATATACGAGACCTAATGATGAGGATGGTCATGTGCTTGGTAACTAAGCTCAATGATCAGGAGAGATGGACTCAAGTAAACAAGGCATGGACTGAATGTGTGTTGGAAAATATCTAAGGGGACCATCTAGAAATTTTCCACTTTCATCGTGGATGAAATCATCAGTAGTGCGCAAGAAGGTGAGAATATACTATTTGGAAATGTTCTCCTCACAATTGTTTTCTTAGAAATCAGAGTGCCCAATGGGCCAGAAAGGCTTGTTTGGGAGTACCCAAAATAGGATCCCTCACCCATGAATTAGTTCACAAAGTGTACTTGTGTGATCATGACAACCAATCACAAGGCACATCTAGAAAAATGGTACAAGTGCATGAGGGATGCATTTGGAATGGAGGATTCAAGAGAAGCCTACCCAGTGTCAAAAAGAGAAATTTTCCATATATCAACACTTCTGCATTGGAAGAATTAGGTTGACAGATGAAAACATGGGCCCCTGGTGCAAGAACCACTATTTCCAAGCATGAACAGGTTTAAAGAAATCTTAGTGAAGTAGATCAAGACCATAGAGAGCTCTGTAAAAAATTTGGTTTACAAGAAGCATGCATACATGGAGAGATATGTCTCCCACGAGGAAATGACTTTGCCAATCTGGAAGGGCTGTAGCAAGAATATATCTTCACATCAGGCCAAAATTTGAGAAGGGCGCATACTTAGAAAATGATGTATCCATCCTTGAGGACCCCATAGGTAGAAAGAAGCCCATGCCAAAGAAGAGGGAAAGAGAAGAGGTGCAGAAAGCACCAAGTGTTCAGGCTATGCAAGTGGTAAGCATGCCAGAGACAAGCGTTAAGCCTAGTACTTACACATGGAGAGAAGAATGTCCTTGGTGAAGGAAAAGACTCCAGAGGAAGAAATGAAGAACCCTTCACCAGGAGGAGGAGAAGAAGAACTCCTGGGAAGAAGCTGACAGAGAAAAATGATCAGAGGACACAGAGAGAGGCCTATATAGGTGAGAGAGACGATGAAGATGAACTAGGAGGCAAGGGCCATCCTATCTATAAGGTTCATGAATCAGAGGAGGAAGGAGAGGAAGAAGAAAATAAATGCATCTTTTCCATAAGGGAGGATAACAAGGAAGAAGAAGACACTCGGGATAGAGGGGTAAGTGAGGAAGTTACAAAAGAGAAAAGGAACCTAAGCCTCACAAAGGAATAGATAAACTGAGGCCACAGAGAAGGAAGTAGCCAACATCATTAAAGACCTAGCGGAACAAGAGATGGAACACAGTGTAGACCTAGTGATGAAGGAAACAAAGGAGGAAAGTATAGAAAAAGAATATGGCAACATGGGAGGGGATCCCAGCTTGCATTTGAGATTTCCTAAGGCCATGTGCACGGGGAGAAGAAGCACAGAGACATCATCGGTTCAGAGGATGGGCTATGTTGATGATCCAAACAAGGTGTTATGCACACATTTCCAAAGCATCATGCCAATGGAGCAACTCTTCACCTTGCCTTCATTTGATGAGGAAGGTGTATACCCTCGAACAAGGAAAATGCTCTCTTAGGAATTTGAATCCCACATCAATGAACCTAGAATGCAAAGTAAGACAAGGGGAAATAATGAAGGTACTAGAGTTAAAATGTGAAAAACCCTTGGTGAATACTCAGCAGATATCATACGAACAAATATGTAATGCGTTGAACAAAGTTTCAATGGAAGTAGAAGCTAGAATCTTCGGGAGAAATGACAGAGTGAAGTTATTAGATGCAGAGCTAGAAAAGAGGGAAGAGGAATTGGAGAAAATAATGAAGGAGTTAAAACATGAGGAACTGGTCAATGCTCAGCTAAGGAAAGAATTAAAAGAAGAGAAAGCAAGGGTACGCAAAGTCTACAAGAAAGTAGAGATGATCATAGATGTCATTTTCTTGAAGCATCCAGATCAAACGCCACCTACGCAGAATTATGGATCCACCTTGGAGAATCCTAGAGGACTTGACCCACATCCTCATAATGGAAATATGACCACTTGGCCTTGGAGTCTGTAGAGGAGGCATCGGAGAACAAAGAAAAGGAGGACACGATGAAGGTTGTGGCCATTATGGGCCTAGTATAAGAAAGTCCTCGTGGATGTGAAAGTCATTGCCCAAGTCATTGAGGTTTCCTATGACAAATACACCGATAGAGATAGAGTGGTGAGAATTTTGGTTGCTACCCATGTAGTGGAGCTCAAGGAATTCTAAGAGAAAAATCCAAGGGGAATAGGGCAAAACATGAAAAAATTCTAGCCTAAGGTTGAGAAAAATTCAGAGGCTATTAAGACCTTATGGAGCTCAATTAAGAACCAGCTGAAGGATTTATATCCCTAAATCACTCGTAGAATGGATGCACTTGAGGATTTGGGTAAAAAAATATGGAGGGGATCATGGAAGCAATGAATACCCAAGGAGAAGGGCTAAGCTTTG
Source organism: Taxus chinensis (assembly GCA_019776745.2). Lineage (NCBI taxonomy): Eukaryota > Viridiplantae > Streptophyta > Pinopsida > Cupressales > Taxaceae > Taxus > Taxus chinensis. The sequence continues at coordinate 150,864,229 of CM034155.1, read as the reverse complement.
AAGATGTGAGTGACCTAGTCGGCAACCTTTGTCACTAGGCATAGAGCGAAGGTTGATACCTTAAATAAGTTGGAGGCTGACTTAACAAAATATTTCCGTCTCCTCTTGTAGAAATAAAACAAGTTCCTTATTCTTTCTTTCTTCCCTAAAATTATTCATTCCTTTATTCTTTCCACAAGAAATTCAAGAACGATCATTCTTTATTCTTTGAGAAAAAGTTCCCATGGATGGAGAACAGGCATAGTGTGGGGTAATGTTGGGCCCCTAAAATATTGGCTAATTATAAGAAGGCATGTGGGCACGCAAGGCCTATTTGAAGATGGGCGTGCAAGGAGAAAACATGTAAGACAAAGAAAAGGTTTTGGGACTTAGCTATATTTTGCGTATCAGATAGAACACGAGAAAAGCATGACCTGACTGTGCATGCAGAATGGATAAGGTGCCAACTTGGTAGCAGCTTGGTGCCCATGGAAGGAATATACCTTGCAATGGAAGATTCTAGAAGGCCATCATTGCAAGGAGTAGAGATATCGATCTTGAAGAATCATGATCCCATGGAGGACCACCTTGCACACTTGACAATAGATCTACAACTCCCGTGAAGGCTTGAAGATGTTGGAAAAGGCTATAAATATAAGTTCCTGCTAGAGAAAAAGATATAGAGAGAGGAAGAGGCAAAGCCATGCAGGAATACTATGAGAGATCCATAATTTGGGTTTAGAGGATCTATAGGAATACGTTATACTAAGGGGATGGGTTTGAGCATTTTTCTTTGTACTATGAAGGGCCCATGTCTAGTTCTGATGCACGATATTGATCTGTATTACCATATGAATATGTGATTTCCTGAGTTATTGTAATATGGTTATCAACATTCTTAATATGAATATATGTGTGGTTCCAATTCTACTACATGGTTATATGTGTATTTCATATGAGTGGGTGTAAACATTTCTTTTCTGTTATGATTCATATCTATATTCTATAATGATTTCCTTATATGAATGAATACATTGGTCTAAAAGCTGTTCTGAGATCTAAGATGAATGTATGGTTCCCTTCCAGTCTGTTCACTTAAGCTTCTATTGTAAATAATGCATTCTCACACAACTCGCATAAAGGAGGGAATCGACACCCATGCGTGCCTCAGGTGACCACCTAGTGCTTGCTGGGTGATAGGATGGAGTGCATGGGATTTCCTTGTTCACCAAACTTTTTTGAAGTTTTTTTTCATGGGTTTTGTTGCCGCTGAAATTCATACCTTTTCTCAATTAAGATTTAAAAATTTCAATGAAATAATGAGGGAATTTGAAGGCATGGGTTCAATCAAGGTCTACCCTTAGATGAAAGGATTGGATCCTCTCACTGTAGTTCACTATAACTACGCTAATTAATGTCTACTCTAACACTATCTAGTTCCTAAATCAAGAATCTAAGAAGATAGTGTCTGTGAGAGATAAAAATGAACATAAAAGGGGAGGTGATGTAAGAAAATTGAAAATGGATCAATTGTGGATCTAAAAGACATATACATGAACACACAAGTGACGATTTAAAATATACACACAACTTTGAAGGAGAATAACTAGAAAATAATGAAGGCATACAAGAGGACATAGATGTTCACATCAAATATAGAGAATTCAGAGGAACAAAGCCACACTTGCATTAATATCAAATCTCAACCAATTTTAGGCACAAAACCGAGGACAAAAAATTCCACTAGTGAGTTATAAAGGTTGCGAGAAAGAGTTATCAAACTCAAAAGATGAGCTTTAGGCTTGTAGAAATAAAACCCATATTATGTGACAAAGAACTTGTTATGTCAAAGTAGCACCCTAAGATTTGAATATGTAGAACTCTACTTTTTGTTAACATGGGACCATTCTCAAGTTTTAGGACTTGCATACTTGAGATGGACCTCCAGAGAAGGCGGGTTCCTCTACCTAATCCTAACACTAAACTACTCCAAAGGAAGGAAAATGCAGCTAACTAATCCTATCCTAACCATACCAAGGGACCAGGGAGAGAGAGAGGGGATAAAAAGGTGCATGAAAAGGAAATCCTACACTAAAAGAGATGATAGCACACAAAAAAAGGGGGCGTTGGAAAGTTTATAATGCATGGAAATGGAGAAAGATGAGCATGGAGAGTGTTGGTGCTTGATTTGATCATGCCCTCAAAATTCTTCAATCTGCGGGCTCTGTTGTATTTTCTATTTCCCCGAATGGATGCGTAAAAGATTTTATTCATTTGTATGTTGTTGAAGATCCTTCTCCATGGTTGTGGATCACATTTGGGCCTTGTATCATTTCCAAATTATTTTTCCTTAAATAAAAATTCAATTATGGGCGCAAATGGTGATTTTCCTGCATTTTACAGTTTGACGGGCGTGTTTTCCCAATCAAATTATATCTCTGCATCTTCAGCTACGTGGTCTCTTTTGATTGGATGAGGTATGTTGGGTCTATTTTATAACTTGTAACTTTTTGCCATGTTTGCAAAAATATCAATTTGGCCCCACGGCCCCGTTGAGTTCTGATTGTCCAGTTAAATTTATAAGGGTGGAGCGAATTTCTCTTTTTCACCCCGAAGGTGTATACGTGTTCATTTTTAATTGGATGCGGCCCATCAGGTATTTTTGGTGAAATTTTCCACTTTTGTCTCATTTGTAAAAAATACCAAATTGGCCCCACAGCCCCGATCTGATTGGCTATTCAACAAATATGAAGTGGCATGGAAAATGTCTTACTTTGACCTCGAAGATGGACACGTGGTAGGTTTTCAAGTTACAAGTGGGATGGCGGGTTGGTAGAACATTTTGAAGTTTTTTGCCTCTTTGTACGAAGGAAAAAAGTTATAAATTGACCCACAATTTTGCTGGGACCCACATCAAAAGTTAAAAGCTGAGAGGCAGGTTGCCGACACATTTTGAAGATTTTTGCCTTTTTGTGAAAAAGGAGCAAAGTTATAAATTGAGCTGCAACCCCGCAGGGGACAGAATGATGTCACATGTTTAAGTTTTGTTGAAAATTCAAAAGTGGGAAGGCGGGCTTGTGGAGCACTTTGAAGTTTTTTACCTTAGCATTGAAAAGTCAAAGCAAGGAGGTGGGTCACCAGAGGTAAATTGGAAATTTTTCCTTTTTGTAACAAAGGGTAAAATTGTAGAAATGAGCTGTGACTCCATCAAAGGCCTAAATTAAGCCACGTTTCAAGCCTGTATTTCAAAGGTGGAGGGGCGGGGAAAAATGTGAAAATTGTGCATTTTCTCCAAAAGTTATAAAATGCAAAAGAAAACCCTAGGCCCACTTCGAATCATATTTTTCCATGTGGACGGCTCTAATCTAAAGTTGTGAAAGTGTAGAATCAATGGTTGCTGTGCATTGCATCTGATTTTGCCTCCATTTTTGCTCCAAGACTCCTGGAGATGCGAATACGCATTGTTTTTCATCATTTTTGATGAAATTCCTTGTCATCTTTGTCTATAAAGTGTAATTGAATGGATTCAGAGCTTAATTTGTGAGTCCAAGGAATGTAAAGGTTGATATTTTGAAGTTAGAATTGCTCGGGAACTTGCAAAATGTTAATTACCAGAGAATTCGGATGCAGAGCAAAGTTGCAGAGGAAAGAACATGAAAAGGATGAAATGATGGAGGTTACATGCACGAAGGATGAAAACGTGCTCCCAGTTAAAACAATGATGGAGATATTTGCAATGATTCACCTTTTTGAACAACTGGCAACTTTTTGTTGCAAACCTGTTAAACGTCATTTTCTGGAAATCATGATAAAAAATGTAACAAACAAAAGTTTCTTGAATATGATTTTCTTGGGGGGAAATCTTGGATGTAAATTGAGTGTTATAAAAAGCATGCTTTAGTCATGGAAATGGTCGGGGGTTTAATTCTTACGAGAAAATTTGAGAAATCCCATCTTCCTGAGAGACCATCTAAGAAACTTGTTAATCTCTTATGTTTTAGATTTGATTGTGTCAAGATGGTTGTGAGTGTACAACCATTGACAAGCTCTGAGAATGTTCAAGAAACTTTCCCATGCTGATAAATCTAATAGATATCGAATTAATCTATGTTAATCTTGGGAAAAAAATTGTCTTCTTTTATTTCATAATGTTTTCAAATGGTTTTGATTTTGTTGTTGCAATCTTGTGTTAAAATCCCTCCAAATCACATAGGATCTTGTCCCTGTGATAGTTTAGTGGCATTTGCAATCAATTTCATTATGAGAAGAGCCTTCATCCTGTAATGAGATAAAACATTTAAAATCACTTCACTGTCATTTTGTTGATAAAGATTGTCTATAAGCCTTTGAGTGTATCTTAGACGTGAGGAACTAGGGGTCTTTAATGTTTAATTGAGTCTTTAGCTCAATACTTCATGTTAAATTCTTGGAGATTGTGTAAAACCGTGTAAATATGGGCCTCCATTGATGCACACCTTCTGGTTGAAGGAATATTTTAGGTACTTTGAAGAATTATGTCATTTAGTTTTCCAATTTTTGTGGTTCTCAAAGATATGAAAAAATCAAGTTTATCCTGCTTAATCTCCCACCAAAAATTATTCAAAAACAATGAATCCTACCTGAACTACCCATGTTTTCCCTGTATGTCCACAAATGAATAAATTCTACTGCCAAAATATGAAGAAGTAATCAGTATTGCATAATGTCTTTAGTAACCTTAACCTTGTTTAGAAAATATCACCATTCTTTAGAAGTGACAACTTGTGAGAGTTAAATTATGGTGCATTGATCATATTTTCTCAAGATTTCCTTTAAAATTTGTGCAAAGAAGGATATCTTCAATCTCCTTCACCAACAGAGGTTACAAAATGGGTCCTCTCACCCTGGTTGAAAGGCACAACCTAAAGTAGTGAGGATAGATCAATTCCTTTTGAAGGTGCTATCCATTTCTCCAACATTTGAGTGACAAAGAGCCAGCTAAATCACCTCCCTAGCTACAAAATGACATACATGATGACTTATTTGTCTCTAGGCTTCTTGTTAAATCTGTGATGATGCTCAGCTTTGAAAGGAGAATCAATTTGGATACCAACAGAGAAGATGGACAAACATCAAAGACAAAAATACATACAATACACCATCTTCATTAAGCACAACAACATTTGAACAAGAAATGTGAACAATAAAATGGATAGAATACCTGCAATCATGAAGAAAGGAAAGAGAAAAGCAATGGAAACCAATGCAAGGATAGAGAAATAATCACAAACACCAATTTCATTTCTCCAATAGTTTTCACAATAAATCATTGTAGAGGAAAGAGGCATGATTCACCATTACATAGCTAAAAATGAAGGCTTAGAACCTCTACAACCACCTTGCATCTGAGAAGAAGAGAGAACAACATCAAAAATGTCCAAATCCTTTTACAAATGAGATATCTTTTTACAAATATAGAACAATGAATGAGGGAGAGAAGGAGCTAGAATTTGACACTCAACCACCAACAAAGGGCATTGAATGGCTTCCCAAAATCATGGAGAACCCTACCAAACTCATTCCATCTTGTTCCGTGTCATGTAAAAGAAGAATTATACATCAGAGTCTTCATTAATGCCTTTTACCGACCTGGGATGTGTTCATTTACACCTAGGATGTTTCCTTTGCTTTTCTCCGCCAACCCCAACCTACTCCACCTAATTTAAATATTTAATGATTTTATGAGATAGATGAGAGAACTATGAGCCCAATGAAACAAATTTCATGAAAATTGGAGATATGGGGGGTGAGATACATCAATGTGGGTCATGGAGGTCAGTGGGGAACATTTTCAAAAGTCTTGGGTATCTGCTACAGGTTTGTTGACAATTTGTAATAATACTAGCCTCCTTTTCCTTTAGATTGTGGATATGTTTGAGATTTTGGGCACTAGGGTAACTTATAGAACTGGGTCATCTAGGTCTCCAGGGCCCATATCTCCTCCTTCTCTACACTATTCTGCCCAACCTTTGCATTGTGAGCATTTTTCACTCACGGGGAACACATGTCCCTGTAACCCTTGTGTCATCTAGGCCCTTTGGGCCCAATTTTTCTGATCCTTCCACACCTCAATGCCCTGGCGTCCCATTCTCGAACTCGGTGAGCTAGGATAGCTTGCTGAGCTCCCCATTGACTCGACCACGTGTTTATTGGTCTTTGGTGTAGTAATTTCAACACTGCGGGGAACTTGTTCATGTGGGGAAAAATTTCCCCGCACACTCTGTTCCCCTACACATTCATCTTTCCACACCCTTATCCGTTTCTAACTCCCCATCGAGATCAGTTAGCTCACAGAGCTCCTCATCCGACTCACCTTAGTTATCTAGACCACTGGCCCTTTATGGGCACCAACATCTCTTGTGGCCCATTCCTTGAGGGTCGCTAATGTTCGAGCTCCCCGAACTCTCTTCCACACCACACTTAACCAAAACAATACTTCCTTCATATTGCAGGTGCCATGGCCTTACAGGGAACCTCAAACCTGACATAACTTGTTCTGTTAGGCCTCCATATATCCGCATACCCACATTACAGAGGATCCAATGTACTGTGGGTCTCGAGAAAGTTCCTAGAACCTTGGTTCCACCTGCACTAGTTCTTTCTAATGCCCTAAACTCATAATACACTGCATTTTTACCCTTAGCTCATTTTTCTCAAATTTTCTCATCTTTTCTAAGTCCTCGAGCTAGGAAGAGAGTTGGGGAGTTAGGAAAAACATAGTTAAATGCCCCCAAAGCCAAATTTTCTTCCTTTAATCTCTTTTATCCAATTTTCTCCATTATCCCACTTTACTCAAAAATTTACTAAGTATGGATCCTTGAAACCCATAAGAGAAAAAATGTGCCGAATGATCCCAAGTCCCCAAATCAACTGCAAATGCTCCAAAACATAAAAAGTACATGTTTTTCTTCGAATTCAACCTTGAAGCTCTATCAACTTCATGGGTCCAATTTTCTTGAGTTTTCCATTTTTACCAAGGGTTTAAAAATGGATAACAATTTGGTGACTCATGGGGACATCTTGCTACTACATGATTTGATTAGTTCTGTGAAGCATCCAATGGGCATGGAGTCACCCTGGTGAACATGAAACTGATCTGAAACTCTAAAATTTGACCCTGAGCCACTTAAAACATTGTTGAACCTGGAGTTGATCCTTTTTCTCAAATTTTCCACTTTTATAAGAAAATATTGAAACTTAGATTGAGTGGAATATTATTTTGAACCTGAAACTCTCTTTTCTCCCTTCTGCAATATGATATGTTCATACTAGGACGAATTTATCCCAAAATCTGATTTCTTTCCTAGTATGAAAGATTGAAACTGATGATTCCTTGGTAATTATGAACATGCAGAAGCTTGTGGAACACATGCTGACCTAGAATCCACTTGGAAATACTGTTAAAACTAATTTCCCTCATGAACACTTCCATTTCCAATGGATTTTGCAAGAGAAATAACGAAGAAAAAGATATGTATAAAATATGAAAGATCATACATGCCTCAAGCAAAACATGCAGAGTGTGCAAAAGCACTTATTTTTCTGAAAATAATCCTACTTACTCTACCCTAACCAGAGAAATGGGAAACTCAAAAAAATCCTGCAACTGGCAGGGAGAAGTAGCTTCCCTTCCTCACAAAATGCTGCCATGTGTTTGATTTGGAAACAAGATAAGATGGTGGAAGTGGAAACATTATCCAAACTTCTTGTTTCTTCAAAGTATCATCTACCAAAATGATGTATACCTCCTCTAATTGTTCTGCATTTTGTTTGAGGTGTTGGAGCTGATCTTTTACACGTTGTAGTTCATCCTCATACTCTGAAACAAACATGACTGGTGGAAAATATGAATTTAATTCCAAATCATCCAAGTATCTAATTGGAAAAGTGGCCTTTAGAACCAATAGATTGCTCCTTAAAATTTTCCCATCTTGTTTGAATTCAAATCCAAAAATGGAGTTAGCAGACACATTTTCTTCTTCATAAGAGATACTTGCAACCTGATTAAAACCCTGTTATGTTATTGCAAACAAATATACTTTTTCCATGATGATTGATTTGGTGATGATTTCATCCTATTATTCCTCATTCTCAAGAATGAAGTTTGAAATATAAAATTCATCTCTTTCTTCCTCATGCATACTGATTTGGGCAACATGCCCTGTTGAAAATTTTTCCCCCATGGGAAAAATTGTCCAATAGGGTCTTAGAGTAATCCCAAGCACCCAAGTGGGACCCACAGGGTGTAAAGCATGTAGAAGGTAATTCCTTGGGTCTAACAGAGTAATTACAAGTGTTTTGGAACATTCAGGAAGTATTCAGGCTAAATTAGGCCATTTAGAGCCATCCTGGGATCATAGCCCCATTGCAAGTGCAAAAGTGGCCTCCGACCTCAAAAATTGGTCAAAAATGGCCCGTGATGGAGAAAATTATTGTTTTTTATGTTCTAGATACTCGTACCCTCCCACTCAGTCAGAAAATTTGAAAACATCCCCTCAGAACAAAAAACAATTAGGCATTAAATTCCATTTAGTGACTAAAGGGAGAGATGAGCTAAAAAATAGCTCCTCAAGCTGCTCGGTGAGATGACCTAATGCAAATCAGGGGGCGAGATATAGTAGCTTAGTCGAGATATATTGGATCTAAGGCAGTGGCAATCGAGCTCACTTTAGCGGGCTGAGGATGCATTGGGTTGGGCCCATCACGGGTGAGCTGTCTTGGGATTGGAAATGGAGGGCCGATTAAACTTGGATATTTTGGGAGCAGTGGAGGCCAATTCAGATGTGGACAGTGGGCTTGGAGAAAATGGATCATCTTTACATATAAAGTGAGGAATGGGAGCTCATTTCCAGTAATGATGCAGCAGAAGGGGGCGAGGTTGGCAAACATGGCGAGCCAAACATTCAAGCCAGGTGAGAAGCAAAGGAAAAGAGCTCAGGGAAAGCTCGTCAAAAAACATGAGCCGATGAAAATGTTAAACCTAAACCCAGGAGCTTTCAAGATTTCAAGATTTGAGGTTTTGGGAGCATCACCCGCAAAATATCAAAAAAGCATCTCGACCACTGAAAGAATGAAATGTGAAATCCTGAAATGGGTTGGGACAACGGGGTAACTCGACGGGGTTTCGGAGGTCAATGCGGGGTCCAAGGTCAAATCGCCGGTCATTTTGGGGGTTGGAATTCATGGAATTGGTTTGGGATTATAAGTGCATGGAGCCCTCAATGAGTGTGGAAAATTTTCCAAAGGAATGAGTCTCGAAGGCCCAAAATGCAAACAATCCCACCTAATAAACTTTAAACAAGTCCACCGTCACATAGGTCACTGAGCCACATTCCGACATGTTGAACGGAGCAATGGGAGGAATAAGGAAATGTGTCAAACTACAAAGTGATTTAGGTGGAAGTGAAATGCACAACTCAGTGGTGGAGTGAGTAGCTCGATGAGCTAGGGGAATAGCTTGGTGGAAGCATGTAAAACCCTAATTAGGTCCTGAACTTCAACAAGGCATATCTTGCACAAGTTTTATCCTTTTTCCGCAAAATTATACTTTCCAAAAAGGTGATTCAGAGGGGAATGTAATGGTGATGATCATTTTTAGTTTTAGAGGAACAATTGAAGATGAAATCCCAGTGAAGCAACCAAAAGAAAAATAATGATATCTTCCAATGTACTTAACCATTTCTTGCAAAATTATAGTCATTAGAGAGGTTATTTCGGGATCTACAGAATGGGAACATCAATTTTGGATTTTGGGGTCTCTAAACCTCTAAAAATTGTAGAAAATATGCTGGTAGGTGAAATCCATTAATGGGGTAGGTAAGAAAAGTAGGATCTTCCTGAGTCTACAAGGCTTGGACTAGAGAAGAGGTGAAATCACAGTCATTTCCTTCAAGCTCAAGGCAAAGACATTAATGAAAGCATAGATTTTGAAGATCAAAAGGAACTCATTAGATGATTAAACAATATTTTTTTGAAGATTTTGGGGAAAATTTGGGATTCAATTTTCTCTCTCCTCCTTTGCAAATCTTCCACCATAAATTGTAATGAGGGGCATAATTCTAATGTTGGACAATCTAGTTTTGCACCTCCCTTATCTTCTTCTCTGTAAGGATTTTTGTGGAGTTTCAAACCTCCCATTTAATTGTAAATGCAATTTTTACTTCTTGGCCAATGCAATCTGTGGAGAAATTATATAAAATATGTGGAACAATAATATAAGTTGTTGGATTAATTTCAACCCTCTCTTGTGTTCATTGCATTCTCCTGATCTCTCATTGCAATCTTGGTTATTTGTGGATGGTTATTGTATTACATGTTTAATGGTTTGTGTTTATTGGTTAGTGGATTCACAACATTAGATTGATTTTTGGTGTGTTTCCATCCTCCTTAATCTGATTTTTCATTTCCATCTCTATGCAAAATAGGTGTTCAATATTCCCTATTGGTGCATCACCTCCAGTTAGTTAGGTTTTACTTGTCTTGCAATCCTCTTATCCATGTCTCCTTTGCAAAGTTAGAATATATTTTATATTAGTTTCTTTGTAAATTGGTGAGTGGTGATAGATTTAGGAATAGGAAGCCAACCTTTCTCCAGAGAGATTTCATGATTGCAAATTCCCACACTTTGGGTAAAACTCCATGTTATTGTTGGGAAATTAATATTTACATGGGAAAATTATTAGTTACTGTTACCGTGAGTAAATATGGTAATATAATTTGTTAGTATAATTATTATATTGTTGTAGTTAACAATATATTATTCTTAGAGTTTGTTATACCCGTGAATAACATTCGTGGTTAATTTTTATAACTCCTTCCTATTTTCTAGGAGGTTGTTTAATTGTTATGATGGCTATATAATAGCCTAATGTATTGCACGAGACATATGGAGAAATAATATAGTTATTCTGTGCATTTTTTCTGTGCAAGTCTAATCCAAAACTTATATTTGGCATAGAGCGAGATTAGTATGGAGAGTTAATTTGTGAAGGGGAAACCAATCTTGTAATTCCCCTGCACATGAATTCATCAAGTATGCGATGATATTTTACAGTATATAGCGGTGAATAAGATCTGTAACTTTTCCAAGGCCGTATTATCATGCATATGTGATATGTAATTTGAGTATTTTTTTTTGTGTGAGCATCTTATTTGATTAGAGCAGTAGCTACCAAGAAGGCCTATGAATTTTAGATCAGTAAAACCAATTTATGATTTGTGGAATGCAATCAATCCTTAGGTAGAACATAGCTTACAGTCTGGTAGAATAGATTTGTGATCTCTGTTGTGGAATTCGAGCTGCTCCAAAATGTCTAACAAGCTTGGATATTAATGGATTAGCTATTTTAAATTCATTGTTTGTGGTAAAAGAATAAATTTTTACTTCTAAGCTTCATCCGTGCACCTGTAGAGATGTCAAAACTATTACAGATTTGAATTTCGTGAATCATTGAGGATTCCAATAATTTTGAAAGATTCACGGACTTCAAGGGGCTTCTAAGCTTGAAGTGCCACACAATATTTTTCTATAGTCTATGAGCTTCTTCTATTCATTGCCGATCCAACCTTCAAGTTCTCCTAGTGTTTGCATATATTTATGAATGTAGATTCTCATACAAATTGCTCACTGTCTAATTGAAGACCAAGCCAAGGTGTGAAGGATTAATATTGGAACTACCATCATTTTGTTTACACTGGTATTACACCCGTGAATTGTCTCCATGTGCTCCTATATTTTTTTGGAGATCTGTAATATTAGCGTTATTTTTCAACCTTTGAAGGGAAATAAAAACCAGTGTATGTGAATATTGTGACTTAACAACTTGCATTAGGGACTGACTGGCATAACTCGAATTTTGGTATATTCTCTTGATTTATGAGAATAATTCCCTATGATCTATGTGCATCTCCTAATCTATACACGTTAAAAAATATTCTCTTTGAGAAGAATCAATCCAAATATTGATGGGGTGGACATGATTTCTATGAAAGGCATAGAAGTCTCTTGAAATCTGCAACGTTTATTTCCCATATTCTTCCCAAAGAGAAGATCCATAAACAAAGGTCGGTGGATATCCCAAAAATATCAAGTCAACCGCTACAAAAATATCACTTGCTAGCATTGTGGACGAATTGCAAGAGCTAAGTAGTATTTGTTTGATGTCAGAATTTTTGGTTTTATTGCATTATTTTTTTTTCCATCATTTGTTTTGGTGTCAAGTTGGTTCATGGTCTCCATTATAAAATATGTCATGATTCCATGTCATTGGTGTGTTTTTACTTTAAAAATCATTGAGTCTAGTATTATCTCATGTTGTCATGGTAAAAATATTTAGTTGTTCATTGACATTTTAATGAGTTGTTCGTTGTCATAGTATTTATTCCGGTCTTTGTCCTATAAAATATTATGTGTCTTCATTATAAGTATAGTATTCTGTGAAGACTTAATTCATAGTCAAGTTTCATATATTAGTGATGTATAATACATCATCCATCAAAATATTTAGATTTTCTATGTCTTTAGTTATTAAGTCAGTTTCATATAAAAAGTAATCCCATTTTAGTACTTTTTAGTTGAGTCGATTCTTCTTGTCCAAGTCAACAGTGTCGTTTTTAAATTTGTAAATTGCCGTCAAAAGTCATATAATTGTAAAAAAGTATGAATTTTTTATAAAAAAATTGCTTTACAGACACATTTTCAATGTTACCCAACGTCCGAAAAAATAAAGTGTTTCAAATTGCGGGAGGGAAGATATAATAAACAATGTGGAAATAGTTGAGATTCATATCCAAATCTGATTGAGTTAGCAACATGTGTCTATAGTATGGAGGCAACGGAGGCTAGAGATCATACAACGACCTCTCATCAGTCACCAACGATAGGACTATAGGAAGATGTGGTGACAGTTTCTATGTGTGTGTGTGTTTTATTTCAGCGTTGTAGTTGATTTCAGTTGTGTGTAGTGTGGTTCTACTTCAATTTTTACAGTTTGCAGTTTTCAATAAGTGGAAATTTCACATTGAGGGGGGAATATGATCAACATGATCCAATGTTCCATTTCCATATTTTTAGTTGTGTATGTGATTATTCTTATTTCCCTAATGCAAAAACATAGTAAAGAACGGATAGCACAGTGAAAGGTAGCATCATGAGTCTTGATGAGGTAGAACAATCAAATGTGTTCATGTTCATGGCTAGGTTTGTGGTTAGCCTCCTACAAACCATTTAAGGCTATTCAGATGTGTTCTTGCTTGAGTTCCCACACTGCTAGGTCAGATGTGTTCCCTAGAATGATTGGTTGATAAGCAGATGATTCCTAAGCGGGTTCCCATCCTTGTTGTTTAGATGTGTTCCCGAGAGTGCATGGTCGATAAGAATTTGATGTGTTCCTTATTCTACCTTTAGTTCATATGTGTGCCAAGATCATGAGCGTGCAGAGGTGGTAATCTGCAGAGGAAGTGTGAAATTTCTATTGTTACCATGTAAAAATTAAGGAAGGGAATGCTAGGAAATTAATATTTACATGGGAAAACTATTATTTATTGTTACCGTGAGTAAATATGGTAATATAGTTTGTTAGTATAATTATTATATTGTTGTAGATAACAATATATTATTCTTAGAGTTTGTTATACCTGTGAATAACATTCTGGGTTAATTGTTGTAACTCCTTCTTATTTTCTAGGAGGTTGTTTAGCTATTATGATGGCTACATAATAGCCTAATGTATTGCATGAGACATATGGAGAAATAATATAATTATTCTTTGCATTTTTCCTGTGCAAGTCTAATCCAAAACTTATAGTTATACAATCACAGTTACAGTTTCAATCCATCAAATTACAAACAATCAGGGGTGTTGTGATTCCACATCAACACGCACTTCCACTATTTTCTCATCCATGGAAAAATTATCAACAAAATTAGACACAAACAAGAGAGAAGTAATGGAAAAATATACAATTTCATTATCAAAATAAAGTAAGAAACTTTCTATAATATTTTCTTCATCCAAGACCTCTGAATCTGATTTGATCTCCTCCATTGTTGATTCTTGTGAAGACAAAAAAACAATCTCTAAGAATATAGTGACATCATGCACACTACATTCAGAGCATGGAGATTGTTGATCATATTCTTCTTGTGTCTGTTTCTAAGAAAAATAAGCTTCCACCTTTTTTTCTTTGATTCATACCTCTGTTGAAGGTTTAACCAGAAGTGGCATCTAATTGGACTCAAAATTTGCATCCCAATTCTTCAAATTTTACACAAGCTGATCTCTGCTGGATTCTTCAATTTATTGCGCTTCTTGACTAATTTTCTGATTATTTGATTCCCAAAGTGGATTTTCGAATGCAAGAGGAGGGGTTACAAATGATCTCTGTAATGGATGAGGTGGTGGAAGAGGTATAATTTCCTCTTGTGGAGGGGAAGAAATAGGAGGAGGAGATTTAAAGAAGCTAGGAATCTTAACCTTGGGCTTGGGTGGTTGGTTATGGATAGACATTGAATATTGGTATGGAAAATGTGTAGGAACATCCCATTGACATGGTTCTCTAACCTTAGAATGACTATATTCCAATTCTTACAAAGATGACAAAAATTCAACCATTTTGGTAAAGGATTGAGTCATTACCTTAAGCCTTTTTTGTGGAATAAAACAATTGGGAATCAGACCTCCCAATTGACAAGGATTCCTAAAATTGGGTTGTCTAACCCACATTCTTTGAAGTAGTCTCTTGAAAAATTAAAAACTCTTCTCCATTCTTTGAATCCTACCCCCAATATCGTCTTCGGGTGTCAGATAACCTCCAAAATTTGTATACTCCTGAGAACATTCATTCTCCATTTGATTTTTTCCTTAAGGTTGATTTGGAGGTGTGTTAAAATAGTTTGAAGAATAATTTTGCAAGTTTGGAGGTGGATTCACATGGATTTCCTATTGCAAATGATTTTTCCATTGAGGAAATCAGGTCATGATTACACAACTTCATGGAAAAGATAATGAAATAAAGAAGGAAATGATCTGCCGATTGAGAAAATGGGTTGTTTGGACTAGTGGAGTCGCCATATGTACTTGAAAATGCCTCCAAAAGATGAAATATTCACCAAGAGCACATTAAACTTGATGAAGTGAAGTGGTAAGGTGATTCAAAACTATCCCACCAAGCGTGACAAAACTGTTAGAGAAATGGAGGCACTAAGGTGGCTAGGATGCACACCTATGAAAGATGACTACTGCGTGGTCCCATTAGGCGTGCCAAAATTTTTATGTCAAAAAATTAGCACCCTGATATTTGACTATATAGACCTCTACTTTTTTCTAATATGGGACCATCTCTCAAGTTGTGGGACTTTCATACTTGAGATGGACCTCTAGAGAAGGATGGTTCCTCTACCTAATCATAATACTAAACTAATCCTAAGGAAGGAAATTGCAACTAACTAATCCTATCCTAACCATACTAGGGGAACAAGGAGAGAGATAGGGGTTAGAAAGGTGCATGAAAAGGAAATATTACACTAAAAGAGATGGTAGCACCATAAAAATGGCGTGCTGGACAGTTTACAATGCATATAAATGGAGAAAGATTAGCATGGAGAGGATTGGAAAAGCATCACATACCAAAATGCATACAATACACCATCTTCATTAAGCACAAATACATTTTAAAAAGTAATGGTAACAATAAAATGCATAGAATACCCACAATCATGATGAAAGGCAAGAGAAAAGCAATGGAAACTAATGCAAGGATAGAGAAATAATCATAAACACCAATTTCATTGCTCAAATATTTTTCACAATACATCATTATAGAGGAAAGAGGCTTGATTCACCATTACATAGCTAAAAATGAAGGCTTTGAACCTCTATAATCACCCAACACTTGAGAAGAAGAGAGATAAACATAAAAATGTGCAACTCATTTTACAAATAAGCTTTCCTTTTACAAATATAGAAGAATGAACGAGAGAGAGAGGATCTCGAATTTGACACTTAACCACCAACAAAGGGAATTGAATGGCCTTCCAAAAGCATGGAGAACCCTACCAAACTCATTCCATCTTGTCTTGTGCCGTGTAGAAGAAGAATTCTATGTCCAAGTCTTCATTAATGCCTTGTACCTGTCTGGAATGTGTTCATTTGCACCTGGGATGTTTCTTTTTCTTTTCTCCACTTACCCCCACATACTCCACCAAATTTCAATATTTAATGATTTCATGAGATAGATGAGAGAAATACAAGCCCAATGAAACAAATTTTATGAAAAATGGAGATCTGGGGGAAAGTTACATCAATGCGGGTCATGGAGGTTGCTGGGGAACATTTTAAAAAGTCTCAGGTCTCTGCTATAGGTTTTTTGAAAATCCACAATAATACTGGCCTCCTCTTCATTTGGATTGTGGATATGTTAGATATTTTGGATACTACGGGAACTTATGGAGCTGGGTAGTCTGGGTCTCTGAGGCCTACATCTTCCCCCTTCTCTACACTATTCTGCCCAACCTTTGTATTACGGGTATTTTGCACCCGCGAGGAACACACATCCCTGTGGTCCTTGTGCTGTCTGGGCCCTTTGGGCCCACTTTTTCCGATCCGTCCACACTTCAATGCCCTAGCCTCCCAATTCTACAACTTGGTGAGCTAGGTCAGCTCGCCGCGCTTCCCATTGACTCGGCCATGTGTTCGTTTGTCTTTGGTGTGGAAGTTTTAACATTGCGGGGAACTTGTTCTTGCGGGGGAAAATTTCACCGCACACTTTGTTTCCCCTGCACCTTCATCTTTCCGCACCCTACTTTGTTTATAACTTCCTAGAGAGCTTGGTCAAATCCTCGAGCTCTTTGTATGACTCGACTTAGTTATGTAGACCCCCTACCTTTTGCAGGAACCAACATCTCCTGTGGCCCATTCCTTGCGGGTCACTAATGTCTGAGTTCCCTGAACTCACCCTCGTACCTCACTTAACAAAAATACTCGTCCCTTTGTATTATGGGTGCCAAGGCCCTGTGGGGAACCTTGACCCTGATGGACCTTGTTTCTTTGGGCCTTTATATATCTACATAACCACATTACAAAGAATCCAATTAACTGTGGGTCTCGAGAAATTTCTTGGAACCTCGGTTCCATCCACACTAGTTCTGTCTAATGCCTTTGGATCCATAGTACATTGCATTTTTACCCCTAGCTTGTTTTTCTCCATTTTTCTCATTTTTTCTAAGTCCCGAGATAGGAAGAGAGTTGGGGAGTTAGGGAAAACATAATAAAATGCCCCCAAAGCCATTTTTTTCCTCTAATCTATTTTATCCAATTTTTTAGCCAATTGTCTCCATTCTCCCACTTTACTCAAAAATTAACTAAGTATGGATCCTTGAAACCTAGAAGAGGAAAACTGTGCCAAATGATCCCAAGCCCCCAAATAAACTGCAAATGATCCAAAACATAGAAAATACTTGTTTTTCTCTGGATTCAACCCTAAATCTCTATCAACTACTTGGGTCCAATTTTCTCGAGTTGTCAATTTTACCAAGTAGGTAAAAATGGATAATAGAAATTACATTTATAGAATTTGAGAGAGAGGGGAGAAGAGGTCGATCACATCCAGTTATTAATGAAATCAACCACCCACCAACACAAATGACCAATGAACATATATATTGCAAGTTAGGTATGGGAACCTGACATCGCTCTAAGTGTATGCCATTAGATTGCTAGTGTAGGAGGGTGGTGCTGCTCAAAATTAAATTATGGTTAGTAAAGTGGTTGAGTGTCTAGTTTAAAATATGTAAGGATTTTTAATGCCTCACAAAATTTAAATGATTTTTTTCCAACCCTTTGATTTATCCTTCATTTTAAACTTCTCATGTCCCTCAGATTTTTTTTTTTTATGACATACAACCTCAATGTATTCTGCATTTAACTTTCCTTCTCCACATGTTGTGACACTCCATTTCTTTATCTTTTAGATTTTAGACTTTAACATTGTCCCTTATTTTTTGAGAACCCGTGGAACACATAATTCTTATTTCGCAGCTTCCAACCTTAGTCGCATTAAAATTTTCTTTCCTTTTCCATAGGGGTCTCGCGACACATTTCATTGCATTGTAGATTCTCTTAAGTGGACTACATGCTTTGTTTCAAAGAACTAACCAAATCCCTGGAATTCCATATTTTCCAATCCTACGTAGCACTGCATTTTCCATGCAATGAAGGGCTAATATTTGACTTATTTATTCCATGGGTCTTCAATCTAGAGCTGCCTAAGTTTGAAACTTGGATGAGTTGTTAAAAATAGCATGGGGTGTTATTTTAGACAACAATTTGGTGAATATCAAGGGAAATCTTCCTACTAGATGTAAAGATCAATAACCTTGAAGCATCAATTGATTATGGAGTCAAATATGAACCTAAAAAATGATCTCAAATTTTTAAAACTGTCCCTAAACATCTATTTTGAAGCTAATATTTTGGATCCTTGGATAAATCATTTTGAAACTGCCACAAAAATATTCCAATTTTCTGCCATGGAGGGAGAAAATTGAAATGGCATGCGGATAACTTCAATGGACTCCCAAAATCTATATTAAAAATAAGAAGATCATACATGCTCCAAGTGAAACATGTAGAGTTTACACAAGCACTTATTCAGATGATTACCAAAAATATTGAGAATATAAAACTCAATTAGTGATAATCACACAACAAAAGGATAAAACCTCCAGACACAACAACGAGGAAAGGAAATATAAGGAAAAACAAGTATGTACAAAATGTAAGAAACCAACTTAAAGAGAATATTTAAAATGGATCCCATTGACTAAGATTTTAAGTGCCTCCCAATCCAGTTTGGTCAACTCAAAAGAGTTTTCTTACCCGTATGTAGTGATGATGTATGGCCCACTCCAAAATTAATAAAACTGAGAGTGATTCCATGATTTAGCTATGTCCATGTCCCATTTCAGGACAATATCTCCTATTTTTAAAGCATGTTTTTTAGATTTATTGTCAAATCACTACTTGGTCGACCTTTAGTGCTCTTCTAATATGATCATGGTGGACCACCTCAATTCCTTGATCTTAACCAATTCATCCACTCTCATTGTTCTTTGATCATCACCCTCAAAATCTAATTGTTGAGCCATCTCTAATGAGGGTAATTCCATAGACAATGGAAGCTTAGATTCTCTACCAAAGATAAGGATAAAAGGAAACTTTCCAACTTCTCTCTTTGATGTGATCCTTTCAAACCATAAAGCATTTTTTTTTATGTTGGTGTGACAATACCTTTGATTGATCTCCATTTCCATTTTCATGATCCTAACTAGGTTCTTATTAGTAGACTATGCCAAACCATTACCCTAAGGGTAATAATTGGAAGAGGTGTTCAAGTATATTCCATGTTTAAGAGCCAAATAAGAGATTCTAGAACCTAGGAAGGATTTTGCATTATTAGAAATGATGGTTTGGGGGACCCCAAACGTTGTCAAATTTCCTCAATAAAACAAATGATAGGTGATTTATTAGCTTCCTTGAGTGCTAAAGCCTCCATCCACTTGGTAAATTAATAATTTGCTATAAAGACCCACTTATGACCCACTCTTGACACAAGATTAATCACACCAATTAAATCAAGCCCCCATTGATAAAATGGTTCATCCACTTGAATGAGATTAAGTGGGAGGGCCACCATATTTCTTTTACCAATGAAGAGAGCACATTCCTTACATTTTTGACCCATTAATGAGCATCCATGAACAATGTGAGCCACAAGTATCCCACGTTTCTAATTTTCATCAATGTGGCCTTAGATGAAAAGTGTCTGCTAGAGAAACCATTTTGGAACTCTATGAAGACCTTGTTCACCTATTCATCCTGAATGCATCACAGCAACACTCTATTAAGGTTCTTTTTGAAAAGAATCTTTCCAATAAAAAAATTAGGAACAAATTACAATCTCAGGTGCCGCCTCTTTTATTTTCTCAAACTAAGAGAATACAAACAAGTGGATAAAAATATAGTCATGTTATTAATCTAGTTGTGGCTACTATATTGACCACCTCTATTTCATGGATCCTCTTCATTTTTTTGACTTGTGTCCCATGGTTTTTCTTTGTTTTTTCTTTTCTCCTCTTCCATGAAGAAGGAGGCTTCTTGATTATCTTGAGCATCTAAGGTCATCTATTCACATAGTTCTCTACTTATTACCAGTTTTGTAGCCTTGATGGTCACATCATATTCCATAATATTGGTCACCCATCTAGCTCTCCTTTTGCTGATCCCTGCTGCCATGATGAAATATATCAAAATGGGGGTGTCAAACTAAAAATTTGATGTAGCAAGTGACAATTATGCTATTGAATTTTTGAGAGCTCTCATGATGGAAATGATCTACTTATCTACGTGATAGTACTTTAATTCATAATCCTTTAGTGTTTGACTGAATAAGGTCATTAATTGCTTTGAACCCTTATCATTTTGTTGTGTCAACACCACAGCAATTATGGCCTTAACCTCATATGCATAAAATATAAAATCCTTTGAGTAGTCAGGGTTGATAGGTGTGGGTGCTTTAGAAAATTCCTATTTAATGTTGGTAAATCTTTATTTTCCTTCCACAGCCCATTTGAAATTTGCATCCTTCTTGAGAATCAAGGTAATGGGTTTGAAAAGTCCAATAAAGTTAGGAATGAGTTTCCTAACAATATTAATATTTCCTAGGAAGGACTGTAGAGGATTCTTGTGATTTGGAGAAGAGATAAAAAGGATGAAAGTGATTATTTTAGGGTTAATGTTAATACCATCATTTGAAACAATGTGACCCAAAAATCTGTCTTATGGAACTACAAAAATACACTTTTTGGGATTAAGAGACACCCCAAATTCCCTACACCTCTCAAATAATTTCTCAAGATGATTGATATGGTATTTAATCTCTTATGAGAGAATAGTGATATTATCCAAGTAGATGAGGATGAAGTCATTTATATAATATCCACACATCTTTAAAATGTGGCACCCACATTTGACTAAATGAAGGGTATATTATCATTAGCATATGTTACCCTCTTGGTTTTAAATGTGGTCTTATGTTTATCCTCTTATCTAACCCTGATTTAATTATAAATTGAGTATCAATCAAGATTAGGAAACCTTTCAGCTCCTACTATTGTGTGTAAAAAGTTTTCCATATAGGGAAAATGATAATGATTCTTTAAGGATGCCCTATTTAAGTCCCTAAAATCCATGCAAATCCTAATTTCTCCATTCTTCTTCCTAAAATGGACCAATTTAGCCACCCAAGTGGAGTGCTTGATGGGGAATATAATTTTTTCCTAACGAGTTTGGTTAACTCTTTTCTCATGAGGGGTTCTATTTTGGGATTAATAGTCCTTAGTTTATTTCTGGTTAGCTTGGCATTGAGATTAATATCTATGGCATAATGATAAATGTTGGGGTAGAAACAATTAAGATATTCATAACTATAAGAGAATACATCATTAAAATTATTAAAAAATTGAGATATAAGATTTATTTTTCATATGTGTCACATACCTTTCCAATCAACAACTCCTTATCTTGTAAATTGGTGACTGATTGGTAGTCCTCTTGTTTTACTGTTATATTATTTATTTCCCATTTTTATTCATCATTAAGGATGAAGATGCATTCAAGATTGACCAACCCTTTAGGGATTTTTTTTAGCTGAATGAAATGATCACCATAACCATCTTGTAAATCAAATTGTAATTTTGAGGAGAACTCAACTTCATTTTAGATAAACTGAATAATGTTTTCATTATGTTATGGATCATGTTTTCATGTGTGGAAGTGTTAAAGTCTGTACAATAAAAGTACTATATACTATCCAAATTTTTCTCACCAGGGTTTAGGGGTGTAGCTCCCAAGAATTTTTTTGGCTTCGAAAAACATGCCCAATATATCGATAAATGCACTTTTCTCATATGGGCGGGAATTTTGACCCATAGGTTTATGGGGTGGTTTGCGCCCATGGTTTTGGTACCCAATGTATTGTAAAACTGCTTAATAATTTACCTATTTATGTTAATTTGTGCATATGGCAGGGTTGATGTAACATTGGAGATGTGCGTGAGTTCAATTATGAATTCTGGAGAGTTTGTTGAGCATAGATACAAACAAATCTGGGTACTGTATTGAGAGAAAAAGGTGGCTTGTAATAAAATTTGAGTAAGTTACTCTTTGTGGATGTAGTCCAAATTGGGTGAACCATGTTAAATACTATCTCTGTGTTGTGTTCTTTTAATTTCTGCACCTTTTTTTTCAGATCTGTAATATATTCTACATATTAGCTTCTACTTTTGTGATTCTGTGTGGGATTGTTCAACATATTTTATCCCTTATTTCCTAACAATTGGTATCATATCCTAGTTTGGTTTGTTGAAATGTTGAATTACAGGTAAAGTTTTAGCTTGAGTGGGAGCTATGACAGATGATGGAAGATCAAAGGTTGATAAACTCAACGGAAAAAATTTTAGTCTTTGGAAGATGTAGATGGAATATTACCTTTATCAGAAGGACATTTATATTCTGATGTTTGAAAAGGGGAACAAACCGTCGAGCATGACGGGTGTGGAATGAGACTTTATGGATAATGTTGAGTTGTGGAGCTCAATTACTTTGGATTAGCATGCAATATGAAACTCTCTAGAAAATACAATAACCAACATTGGTTATGGATGGACCGACATTTGTCACCTATGACCGGAATCGGTTAGGAAATGAGGAATCGACATCGGTTAGGGCTAACTGGTGTCATTTACTTATGTATGAGTGTTTTAATTAACTCATGGGAATTAAATCTATTTTTAGTGTTAAAGTAGATCTATTGATTGTAATTACATGGCTAAGTTCCCTAATTTTGTATACACCTATGTAAGCATGCAAGCTAGGGTTTATAAGTAAGAATTAAGAACTTGAAAAGTTGATGATTATTGCAAGAACAATTTTGAGAGAGAGAATTATTGGAGAAGAAGCAAAATCTTGAGAGAAATAAAGTACTGTACATCTGAGAGGTGTGGAATATTGTAAATATTCATTGTATATCTTGTGAAAGATTTTGATAATAGATTGGCTTGATTCTTGGTGGATGTAGCCCATACTGGGTGAACCATGTTAAATATGGTGTTGATTTATATCTCTTATTTTGTGTATTTCTTTTGGTAGAATATCCACTTTTGTTTGCATGTATTTTTTAGATTTGATATATTATTTGTACAACCTATGTGCTAACCCCAATAGCTAGTATCAGAGATTTGTTTGAGGGTTTTGTGTGTTGAAAATTTTACTTATAGAGGGTTTTCTGATTAATTGGGAGCTACGACAATGGTAGAAGAAAACAAACACAAGGTAGAGAAGTTTGAAAACTGAAATTATCAATTCTAAAAGATGCAGATTGAGGATTATCTGTATCAAAGAGATTTGTAGTTATCTTTAGATGAAAAGTCTATACCTACAAAGATGACTAATGAAGAATGGAAGATTCTTGATAGAAAGGCTCTGGGTCTATAAGATTGAGCCTGGTAGCATCCATGGCTTCCAATATTACATAAGTGACTTCTACGATAGGGTTAATGGAATATCTTGCTAATTTATATGAAAAACTATAGTGCCCACTTCCCTCTGACACCTTTTGATACTTATTTTGATACGGTTGATTACCTTATGGACATTATCATGTTTTGATTTAGTATGATGTTAGACATTGGTCATGGATTATTGTGGATCTTGATTTGGTTATGATGCATGATGATTATTAGAGACACTCATATGTGGAGGATGATATACTATTTGACATGGATGTTTTATGGATGTTGTTCGGACATGTGATTTTGAATATTATGAGTAGATCTAGAAAATGAATATTATATGATGATGATGTAGTTATTGATATAAATTATATGTAATAATGTTAAATTTACCTTAATGTTGTTGTGATTCACATATTTAGATGATTTTGTTATTATATTTATATGCATTTTGGATGTTCTGATATGGCCACGAGGTCGAAGGAGGTATTTGTGTTTTACAGGTTAAAAATCACAATAAACATCAGGGGATTGGAGACCAACCACAATGGAATTCTAGGTGAATTCGACAAGGTCACCATGACAACTTGTTTTATTGTGTTGTGTTTGTTGTTGTTAGGGATTCCCATGGGGGGGATCACCTTTATATGTGACCATGGGTTTTGTGTAGTTATTAATGTGGTTTATTTTAATTATTGTTGTATATATTTTATTAGTAATGTGTCCATCTCTTTTATTTAATTAATATTGTGATAGATTAATGTGAAAAATCATATGGTTAAAATTTAAATAAATCAAATTGGGATATGGAAAGTAATAATGGAAGTTGTTGGATTTTTGTATTTAATATGTAAGGGATGTGTAAGTTTGTGTAAGCCAGATTTTGGAGTATGAAACACTCCACCTCCTTGGAAATTCATATTTGTCCTTGGGGGCTATTTTTGGAGGCTTATGAGACAAGTACAACTTATCCCATACCTCTCAATTTAATTTACCAACCATACTTATGGTTGGAGGGATGATTTTAGACTTTTATAATGCATTTTATTAATCATGTTGCAAGTTTTGATTGAACTCTCTTATATTTTATTAATTTGTAGTCCTTTGGGGCGTGGGATTTTTTGGAGTGTGCAAGTAATTTGTCATATTTTCACCCACCTCTTTATTGTACTTGGGAGAACAAAAATTTGTCTTTTTTGTTGGAGTTGAGGATGTGTGATGTGGCATCCTACATGGATCCACATCATCCTCTTCTCTTCCCATTATATAAA
Organism: Taxus chinensis; assembly: GCA_019776745.2. Lineage (NCBI taxonomy): Eukaryota > Viridiplantae > Streptophyta > Pinopsida > Cupressales > Taxaceae > Taxus > Taxus chinensis. The sequence continues at coordinate 150,839,374 of CM034155.1, read as the reverse complement.
ATTCAAACTGTTTGTTTGTTTTGGGTTGTTGAATCATTTTGAAAACTTCTTTGAGGGCTTGTGTTGGGAGCTCTTGCTTTAGAAGGAGTTTGGAGAAACCTTGCATGCTTGGAGATTGTTGTTTTGGGAATTTGTTTTTGGAATTGAGAGCTTGCTGTTGGAAACAAAAGTTACCATGGAGAGGTAGGAGTTAAACTCTTCTTCTATGTTGTTATTTCTCTTGTTGTGTTGAATGAATGGTGCATTTTTTTTATTTATTTGTTGGCTGGTTGGGTAGAATGCCATAGGAATGGTTTAGGAGAAGGCTGTGGGGAATCCATGTGGGGGGCATAATAGAATTCCATTGGCATCAGAATTTTTTGGAGGGATTTTGGGTTTGGGATCCACCATGGAAAAGAAATAACTTACATTTCTTACTTTGTGGGGGCATAAGGAGGGATTGTGGGGGGCATAAGGATATGTGTGGTGAAATTTTATTGGTGGTTTGTTCTGGTGGATGCCCAATTCCCATTAGGAGGAATAAGTAGCTTCCCCCATAGTCCTTACTCCTTTGACTTGCATGATCAAGCCTGAGTTCTATTTTGGAACGTCTTCAAATGCAGTTGTGAACTGCTGTTTTGTGTTGAATTATGGTTTAATTTAAATTTTTCATGTTGAAAGAATGTTGTGTGTTGTGGAAGCCAGTTGTTTCCATGGGTTGAAATCACACCTATTATTGTGTTGCGGTTGGGGCTCGGGGGCCAATGATGAAGGAAGGATTCTCCTTTTATTGGATGTCTTGGTTGGGTGGAGAGCGTTGCCTTTCCCCCACTTTTGTTGTGATCAGCTTGGAGAAAAAGAAAACTTGTATGTTGTTGTTCTGGAGCAAAGGAAAATGCAGTTTGATAGTCCCTTGTGAAACAAACTCATTTGTAATCATTTTCCACTTGATGTGGATGAAATTGTAATATTTATATTTGTGAAGAAATGATGTTGTAATTGGTTATAAAGGTGTATATTCGAAATGTGAAAGACATTTATATTCTGTACATTTGAAAGAAAGTGAGTGAAATGTGTTAATTGCATTCAAACATTGAAAGATGTATAGTTTTATTATTGAATTCAATAAAGGATTACAAGATATTCTCCCATTTACATTGATTGGTTCAAATTGGAATATCAGATTGTGATTAAAATCTTTGTTTAGAAAATGAAAAAAAAGAAGGAATACGTATGAAGGAATTATATTGCTTTGTCTCTTTTTGAAATATATATTAAATTGGAAATCAGACTTTACAATTTAGCCTTGGAATTATTTTTTTATAAACAACTAAATGTATTAGATTAGATTAGAAATAAAATATCACACTTAAATAATAAAATTGATATACAGATTTTCCTAGAAATGAACCTCTGTTGTAAATTTAAAACTGACAACTATTTAATTAAAATGTATAGTTCGGGCCTACACATTATAATCAACTTGGAAACATTAAAATTTGGCATGTTGTATTATCAATGAACTCAAATTGACAAAGAACACTTAAGAAAAAAATTTAACCATTGCAAAATTGAACCAAATCCCTCTCACAGCCGTTTTCTGTCAATTGTTGGAAAAAATTCAAATTGAAATCAATTGAGCAAATTTACCTTCCTAAACCATTCTAAATCCTTCCAAGAATAATCCTCCATGTCTGTTTGGCATGTTGAGTGAATAAGGAGATCAAATTGAACAAAAATTTATAAGTCAAAATTACCAGTTTGTTATTTAAAGTCATGTAGATTTTTTTTCATAAAATTTACCTCTTAAACTTTACCAAAATGTAAAATTTATGATTCTTGTACAAAGAGGGCATCGAGAGCTTTCCAGAAAGTCCTCATTTGCCCAAAAATGAGCTTTCTAGCTAAAGTTATGGCACTTTGAAGTTTTCCTACCTTGGCATGAAAATTTGGGAAAATTTTCCCTAGCGGGCCTGCGGCCTGAAAATTTCCCGTCGGAATATCCTTAGAAACATGTTTTGAAAAAATTTCAAGGAATTTTTTTAAAATTTCCTCTGCCATCCCGTAGCCAATCAAGGGCTGCTACATGTCCTCACGGGGTAGCAGCGGAGGTGCAACATCATTTTAGCCTTAGACCTTTTTAAAAATTTTGGAAAATTTTTCCTTTTTCCCTGCCAGTTCGCGGCCTTTAACAGACTGCCACGTGGTAGCATGGCGTGTTGGCGGAGGGAGTAGAACCCTCGCAACCTTGTTGGCTTTTGGAATTTTTTTTTTGAAAACCCCACAAACCTCGCATTCCCACCCTCGCCTCGGTGTTATCCCCCACGGATGCGCAGAACCGCATGTCAAACCTTTCCCTTTTTCCTCCCTCGGTGAAATTCCCTGAACTCTCCCACCATCGCGCCCTTCCCTCTTCTCTCTCGGCGATGACTCTGATGCCGCCACATGTCCTTGGAGGACCCACGGAGGTGTGGAAGAATTTTCAACTTTGCACTCACATGGGGAAAAATTTCCAACACTGCCCTGTGACCCGCCAACCTGGCAACGGGCTTCCTTCCTCACTCAACACATGTCCCATTGGGGGAAAATTTGATCCCTAAAGTCCACCGACTCATATATGGAGTTTTACAAGGAGTTAGGAGGACTTCTTTATATCGTTGGAAAGGTTAGAAAATTTCCTATCCAATGGGAATGAGGGAAATTTAAATGTTAAGTGTGAGAAAAATCAAGTTCAAACTGAGCCTGTTAGAGAGTGGGTATGGTGTTAATTTACCCCCTGAACATAACTGAAACTTCTAACCCTAAAATTTGGACTTTGTGACCTATGATGATTATAATAAGGGAAAAGTATGTTGTAGTAGATTAATCTTGTTCTAGAACCTGATAGTGTCAACTATTGTCTTACAACCTGGTTGTAGGCACTTCTAATAAAAAAATTATTCCATAATGTTTCCTAACCCACCCTAGGTTGTTTCTTGGGTCTCAAGTAGGTTGTTTTATCGGGCATCACAAAAACCTAGTGATTTAAATAAAATTTATTTGATGAAGAAACTATTTAGTTCTAAGATGCATGAAGGTGGATCTGCATCTAGTCATTTTAATGATTTCAAATCTATTGTAAATCAGTTAAAATCAGTTGATATACCGTTTGATGATGAAGTGAAATAAATTTTATTATTATGTTCTTTGCTTGATAGTTGGGATAACTTGGTAATGATTGTTAGTAATACATCATCTGCTAATAATATTTTTAAGTTTGATGATGTGGTTAGTATAATCTTGAATGAAGAAATTCGCAGGAAGAGTATAGAGGAATCATCATCTAGGAATGCTTTGAATGTAGAAAGCAAGAGCTAAGCAGAATGAGAGATCCAAGAGTAAGAGTAATGGGAAATCAAAGTCAAGGGATAACAAATCTAAATCCAGAGGTAAGGGAATTACTTTTTGGAAATGTGGAAAGAAAGGACATGCAAAGAAATATTGTTGGTCAAAGGATAAAGAGAACAAACAACCAGACAAAGGTAAAGAAGAAAATATTTCTACAACATAGGTAATGCAAGATGCTCTTATTACTTATTTAGATAATAGAATTGAATCATGGGTTTTAGATTACGGATCTTCTTTCCATGCAACCCATAATAAGGGTTATTTCAAAAATTATGTCCAGGGAAATTTTGGGCATGTTTATTTGGGTGATGATGAACCTTGCAGTATTACCGGTAAAGAGAAAGTTCATTTAAAATTGTAGAATGGAAATACAATGGGTATTGAAAGATGTGAGGCATGTGTCAAGCCTTAGGAGGAATCTTATTTTTGCAATGAAACTAGGTTAATTTTATTACATGGTTACTTTTACAGAAGAATCTTTGAAAGTCACCAAGGGTTATTTTGTTGTGGTAAGAGGTAAGAAGGTAGGAATGTTATATTTATCTACCTGTGTTACTGATTCCTTTTCTCTATTATCTACTTCAGATTCAGATGCATGTATGTGGCATAATCAGTTGGGCCACATGAGTTAAAAAGAAATGCAGATCTTAAAGGCTAAGGGTAAGTTATCATATTTGAAATATTTAGATCTTGATTTTTGTGAGCATTGTGTTTTTGAAAAGAAAAAGAGAGTGAGATCTCTCAATGTTGGGGCAACTAAGAAGGAGCAGAAGTTATAGTTTGTACACTCATATGTGTGGGGACCATTTCAGGTAGCTTCTGTTATAATTTGAGGATTTTAATAAATACAGATTTAATCAACTTACATATTACATAATATTGTAATAAATATTTAAATAAAGATTACATCATAGCATAAGTAAATAAAGAAATACTTGCCTGAAATAAATAACAAAAGTGACACAATATTTATAGTGGAAAACCTCAATAGGGTAAAAACCACTTTGAAAATAATCTTTTACTTTAGAGAACTTATTTTACATCCAGTAAGATCACCTCCTCCTTTGAAACCCTATTTACCAAGGGTAAAACTAAATCACTTGATTTACACACCTTTGATATATTTCCCGAATATATCAAATGAGGACTTAAAGTCCTTTTTATATAAGGTGATCGGGTATGTCTCCTGACCCACCTTTTTAACCTAAAATGGTTGACACATACACCTAGGTTTATAATATTTAATATTAGGAATATAATCATTTCATGATATTAAATATTTAACCTAAAGTATATACCTAGGTTAGCATATTCAATAATAGAAATATAAATATAAATATTATTAAATATTAACCTATATATTAGTGATGGACCCATATACATTAAGTGTTGGCCAAACCACTTAATCATTATGTTCTAATAGGTAGCTTCTCATGGAGGCTATCAGTATTATGTTACTTTCATTAATGATGCTAGAAGAAAGGTATGGTTTTATTGTATTAAACATAAATATGATGTTTTTGAAACTTTTAAAAGATAGAAATTCCTTGTTGAGAATGAATCAAATTCAAAGTTAAAGTGCCTTAGATATGACAATGGTGGTGAATAATGTAGCAAGGTTTTAAATGACTATTGCTTAGTGAATGGGATACGTAGAGAAAATAAGGTTCCAAGAACACCACAAGAGAATGATGTTGCAGAGATAATGAATAGGACAATCATGGAACATGCTAGAAGTATGAGGATACATTCTAGATTGCCCTTGTAGTTTTGGGTAGAAGAAGTTGATAAAATGGTTTATTTGATTAACTGTGGGCCTTTAATTTCACTAGATGGGGGAATAATAGAGGAAGCTTGGACCGTAAAAGAGGTAGATCTTTCCGTTCTTAAATTTTTTGGTTAAGAATATTTTGTGCATATTGATAAGGAAAATAGGAAAAAGTTGGATGTAAAATCCAAGAGATGTACTTTCATTGGTTATGGATTTGGTGATTTCAGATTCCATTTTTGGGATTCAGAGAATTCTAAAATTATTAGGAGTCGTGATATTGAATGGAATGAAAAGAGAATGTACAGGGATCAAATGTTGGTACCCAAGCACAAACTGGTTGAGAAGTTTGTGAATGAAAATGAACTCTTAGATTTAAAAGTAATATCGACAGATTTACACACTAACTAGTGTCAGTTGACCACTGACTGACATCGATCAGTAGAACCTGTATCGGTCATAGAAGATCCAAATCGAAAATGGTTATTAGAATCGACGTCATTTACAGGTGACCAACGTCGGTCACTGAAAAATTTGGATACAAAATTTCAAGAGGTCCAAAATGGGCCTCTGGTACCCCAAACTCATGTGACAAGGTCACAAAGGGTAAGTAAACCTCTAGAAATATTTACACCTTCTCTATTTTATTTATTATTGACTGATAATGGTGAACCAAAGATTTTTAAAGAAGCAATGCAGGATAAGACCCACATGCAGTGATAGCATGACATGTATGAGGAGATGGAATCCTTGGAACAGAACCAAACTTGGGATTTGGTTAAGTTACTAGCAAGTAAGAGGACATTGTAGAACAAGTGGGTTTATAGGATCAAGGAAGAAGAGGGTGGACAGAAAAGGTACAAGAAAAGGATTGTAGGAAAGGGATTTAAACAGAAATTAATTATTGATTTTTGTGAAATATTTTCTCCTGTTGCTAAGATGATTTATATTCGTACTATATTGAGTCTAGTTGCAGTAGAAGATTTACATTTAGAGAAACTAGACGTGAAGATGGATTTCCTTCATGGTGATTTGGATGAATAGATTTATATGCACCAGCCACTTGGGTATGAAGTCAAGGGTAAGGATAAATTAGTGTGCATGTTGAAAAAGAGCCTATATGGGCTCAAGCAAACTTCAAGGCAATGGTACACGAGGTTTGATAGTTTTCTGCATGAGCATGGTTACTTGAGATGTGAATCTAACCATTTTGTTTATTTCAAGAAGATTGCAAATGGGATATTTATTATTTTGTTATAGTATGTGGATGATATGCTTATTGCAAGATCTAGTATGCAGGACATTGGTGAGCTTAAAGGAAAGCTAGCTCACACATTTTCTATGGAGGATTTAGGAGCTGCAAAAATAATCCTTGGCATGCAAATACATAGAGACAAGAAGAACAATAAATTCTATTTGTCTTAGTAGAATTATATCTACAGGGTGTTAGAAAGGTTTAAGATGTAGAATGCAAAACCTGTTAGTACACCTATGGTTGGACACTTAAAATTGAGAAAAGATCAGTGTCCTTCATCACATGAGGAGGTCAAATACATGACACGAGTACCATATGCTTCAATAGTTAGGAGTCTCATGTATTCTATGGTTTGTACCAGACCAGACATTGCACAGGAAGTGAGATTTGTGAGTAGATATATGGCCAATCCAAGTAAAGAGCATTGGAAAGTAGTCCAATGGATACTCAGGTATTTGAGAGGGATATCTAGCATGCAGTTATGCTATGGAGGTTTGGATATTTCATTATGTGGCTATGTTGATTCAGATATGGCTGGAGATCTGGATGGCAGAAGGAGCATTACTAGATATATTTTCATAGTAGGTGGGACGACAATTAGCTAGATTTCAAGATTGCAAAAGGTTGTGGATTTTTCTACTACAGAGGCTAGAAAGGAGATTATATAGATGAGTAGGTTCACGAAAGAGTTGGGAAAGGACCAATATGATTGCAAATTGTTCAGTGATAGTCAGAGTGCAATTAATTTGGAAAATAACTCACTATTTCATTCAAGAACGAAACACATTCGTATGGTATCAATTCATATGGAAAGTATTGGAGGATGGGAATTTGAATCTAGAAATTATTTGTATAAGTAACAACCCTACGGATATGCTAAAAAATCCATTAGCAAAGGAGAAGTTGGCGATAAACTTCAATTCTATTGGTCTTCAAGTTTTTGATTTGAAGAGGAAGAAACAAAACTAAGGAAGGATCCAAGGATCATACTATACAGGTATGGTGTAGTAATTAATCTCCAAGTGGGAGATTTTTGAGTTGTGGAGCTCAATTACTTCGGATTAGCATGCAATACGAAACTTTCTGGAAAATACAGTAACCAACATTGGTTATGGAGGGACCAGCATCGGTCACCTATGTCTGACATCGGTCAGGAAAGGAGGAACCAACATCTCTTAGGGATAACCAGGGTCGGTTACCTGTGTATGAGTTTTTTAATCAACTCACGTGAATTAGATATATTTTTAGTGTAAAAGAAGATATATTGATTGTAATTGCATGGCTAAGTTCCCTAAGTTTGTATATGCCTATATAAGCATGAAAGATAGGGTTTAAAAGTAATAATTAAGAACTTGAAAAAGTTGATGATTATTGTGAGAATAATTGTGAGAGAGAGAATTATTGGAGAAGAAGAAAAAGCTTGAGAGAAAGAAAGTACTGTACATATGAGAGGTGTGGAAGATTGTAAATCTTCATTGTATATCTTGTGAAAGCTTTGGATAATAGATTGGCTTGTTTCTTGGTAGATGTAACCCACACTGGGTGAACCACGTTAAATCTGGTGTTGATTTATATCTCTTGTTTTGTGTATTTATTTTGGTAGAATATCCTCTTTTATTTGCATGTATGCTTAGATTTGATATATTATCTGTATAACCAGTGTGCTAACCCCAAAAAATAGGAAGGCACTCGGGATAATCTAGCTATTTCTTGCATCTTCAGTATTATTTAATGTTTCAAAGTCTACAAAAGAACTTATGGATGCATTAGGGATGTTATATGAAAAACCCTCTGCCTCTAATAAGATATTTTTAATGAAACCTATGTTTAATATGAGGATGTCCGAGAATATTTTAGTAACATAACATTTAAATGATTTTAATATGGTTGTGAATATGATAGCTTTGGTTACAATAGAATTTTATGAAGAAGTTAGGGATTTATTAATTCTGTTATATTTACTTGAGAGTTGGAATAACTTGGTAATGGTGGTAAGTAACTCAGTTCCAACTAAATTAAAGTTGAAGTTTGAGGATGTTGTAGCAGTGATTCTAAGTGAGGAAATGTGAAGAAAAATATCCTTCGAATATTATACTTAAGGGGATTCTTTGATGGTGGAAACTAGAGGGAGACAAAATAATAGATGAATCCATGGAAAATCGAAAGATCAGGAAATGTCAAAATATAAAATAAATATGGTATGTTTGCACTGTGGAAAGTATAGGCATGCAAAGAAGGATTTTTGGGAGCTTCGGGACAAGAAGAAAATAAGGAGGAAAAGTGGCAACGGGTAATTTATGTCAGGATGCTTCAATTCTTTATTTGCATAATATTTTTGAATATTGGTTTTTAGATTCGGGGGCTTCTTTCCATGCTACAATTATTTTGTTGATTATGTTGAAGGGGATTTTGGGCATTTTTTTCTTGGTGATGACGAGCCTTGTAACATAGTTGGAAATAGTTATGTTCAGGTTAATATGTAGAATGGGAATACATGGCTATTGAAGGATGTCAAAAATGTGCCTACATTAAGATGAAATTTGATATTGGCAGGGAAGCTAGGAAGTAATGGTCGTACTATGATATTTACATAGGACTCTTGAAAGTTTAACAAGGGTGCTCTTGTGGTGGTAAGAGGTAAGAAGATTGGAAACTTGTATTTAACCACTGATAGCACTAATGTTTTTAATCTTGTGAATTCAAACGAGGATATAACATTGTGGAACTATAGGCTTGGTCATATGATCCATTAAGGCATGAAGATAATAAATAAGAATTTTCTCAAATACATAGAAACAAGTTTAGAGTTTTGTGAGAGTTACGTATATGGAAAACACAAGTGAGTAAGGTTTCTCAAGGTTGGACCTATGAATAAAAAGAGTAAGTTAGAGTTGTACATTTTGATGTGTGTAAGCTGACTCAAATATCATCTCTTGGGGGTTAAAATTATTATGTCACTTTTATTGATGATGCAATAAGGAAAGTCTGGGTATATTGTATTAGAAATAAATCTGATGTATTTGAAACTTTTGTTAAATGGAAAGCCTTGGTAGAGAATGAAACAAGTCTTAAGCTAAAATGTCTCAGGTCATATAATGGAGGGGATTATTGCAGCAATGAGTTTAATGATTATTTTTCTAAGAATGGAATCCACAGGAAAAATATGGTTCTGGGAACTCCGCAATAGAATGGCGTGTCAAAAAGGATGAACAAGACAATAATGGAACAAGCTAGGAGCATGAGGTTACACGTAGGATTGCCTCTTTCTTTTTGGGCAGAAGTGGTGAACACAATTGTGTACTTGATAAACAGAGGACCCTCAAGTGCCTTGGATGGAGGCATAATGAGTAGCTTATTGGTACTAAGAAGTTTGATTACTCCTTCTTAGAGTCCTTTGGATCTAGGTGTTTTTTTCATTTGACAAGGATGATGCCAGCTAGAGGCTAAATAAATAATATACTTCATTGGTTATAGTGGTGATGAATTTGGATTTAAATGTTGGATTATTAAGGAAAATATAATCATTCGATCTAGGGATGTGGTCTTTAATTGAAAAGTTATGTATAAGAAATAGTTGCAGGCAAATAGGGAAGAATCCAAGAAATAATATCTAGTGGTAGAGGATCTTCCGGATGGGAAAGTGACACATGTATCATTTAAGGAACCAACTCAACATGAACCCAAAAATACTCTATTGAGGAGGTATTCTATGGTAAGAAGAGAACCTCAACATTTTTCTCCTTCTCTTTATATTTATTACTCATTGACCGTGGATATCTAGACAAATTTGATGATCATGTAGGTTAGATGCTAGAAAATTTATTAAATTATAACTCTTTTATCCCTTAAGGAGATATGATGAGTCCATGATTGGGATTTACAAAAAAATCCTAGATGTACTTATTTTTTGATCTATGAGAATGCTAGACAAGTTTTACTTTATGCATTCACTTTTGCTTGAGTTCATGTTTTGCATGCTAATTACTTGGAGGAAATTCACAATATAATTCGAGTGCAACTCTATCGATGTGAACACCATTCTATGAGATCATTGAGACATATTTCATGGTATCATAGGTATGTTATGATAATCATGTCACTCGCATAGCTAGTTGTTGGTTACTCTTTATTTCGTGTTTATTTTTCTCTCCCTGTGTAATTTTTTGGACCGTATTGGAAATCGTGTTTGATTTGCTTGATTTTTGGTCTTTTATTCTTGAAAGGTAATATGCTTAGTTTTATATGTTATTGGTGTGTTTATAGATCTAGAAGTTTAATGTGAAATTTTTGGAAGATGTAGGTTTCATTCTTGTGTATGGCGGAAGTTCAATTTTTGGACCAACTCGACCCTAGCTCACCAAGTTGAGAACCGAGATATCCCAGCTCACACCACTACCTTAATTTATCCCCTATGCTTAGCTCACTTGCCAAGCCTAATTTTTACTTCACCCTCTTCCCTGAGCACCTCAAGATCACTCGCACCCTACATTTTGGCTCACCCACTTCCTATTTGGCTCGACTCCCAGAGCTACTATGCGGAGTTACCCTGCCCTGTGCTTCACCCTACTAAGGCCTATTTACCTCCTCATCGTATTGGAACCTGATTCCACCTCTATGGATTGCTATTATTTCTAATGCATTGCATGTAAGCTCATTTTTGAGTGACATTACTTTGTTTTTTAGACCTCCCTTGATCACACTCTTTGTTCTCTGAACTTTAATTTCTCTCCTTTTCCTTGTACCCATTCCTTCTCGTGCTTGACCTCCCCCATTTTGGCCATGTCATCGGTCAAGTGAGTGCTATTCATTGGTCAAGTGAGCGTAGAATACAATATCATTGAACACATTGAAGACATGGATCGAACTACGCTATGGGGAAACCTCCCTGCCCCTATATCTCCCGTATCAATTTAAATCATTTATGCACCCCACCCTCGGCCATATCTATAGAGAGGGGGGCATGGAATTACTTAATGATGTCCCCCTATCATATAGATTTTCTCCATCTATCTCCTCTTTCTTAGGGCCATCAGGGTATAGGGATGGCTATGATTCATTCTATTATAGACTCAGTCATATCACGTATATAACAAATGAGACCTCTCATGCCCATAATGTAAACATCATCCATTCATGATACAAATTCACCCCCTCTATCTCTATCTAAGGGAAAGTAGTTACCGGTCATCTTCTTGACCCCGTATATAAATATGTCCAATGGCCTACTATATATAGCTTTTCCTCGGTCTAGTCTATCGAGTTCCTGGCTGATAGGAGGTCTCCAAAGAGTTATACTATACTGGATGGAAGGTCAAGCACACCATATCCATAGGTAGGGGATTTGAGTGCATCCTCATCTCCATTATATTAGATAAAGTTTAGGGCCCTTAGAATCTCTGAATATACCTGGGATTCTCCCCCATCCCCATCTAACTATAAGATAGGGGACTTGGGAATCTTCGACTAGACATAGATATGACTAGACATGGTCTGACTAGACATATATAAAACTAGACCTAGGAATTCCCCCATCCCCATCTAACTAGAGAATATTTGATTGGGTTAACCCCCCCTCTCTATTACGACCTTGTGTTCCAAATTTGTCCCTAGATCTCCCCTAGATATATTTCCACTTTTCATGTCTATGTAAACTCTCATCTCACTCTGCACTTGTGTTGTGTTTTCTCGATCACACGTTCCTGTAAGTCTTCTTTTCCCATGTTTTTACTAGTCTGGTTGTTCTCCATCTCTCTCAAGCCCTGTGCATGTACCATTCCTCATCTCTCTCCTAGTTCTATTCACTCACCTTGGAAGTGGAGATCTTGCTCATCCCTCCAGAATCCTTCATCGACCATTTCACCATTGAGCTCGCCAACTCTACCAACCTAGGATATCATCAAAGTAATTCCTCTAACACATGGATGAATCTACAACTCATCACTTGGAATATTTCTAGATCAAACTGTGGATTTTCCCATCCCATCTGCATGGATTTCTACCACCCTAGCCAGCTCATCAAATCAGCTTCACCATCTAGCTCACCACACTGCTACATGACTTAGTCTCAACTCCATTTCTTTCCATCTCGTCATGCCTACTCGTAGAGTCCAATTTGATAGGTGGATCACTTGGAGAGAACTTGATACCTACCTCTCCCTCAACTTGGTCCAACCAACTTTCCCTCCTCACACACAACTCGTGTAACTAGCTCGTTAGCAAGCTTGTTGAGCAAAGCTAGCTGCATTGTAGTTAAGGCCCTCTTTTTTATTTTATTTGTTTTTTATTTTTTAAATATAATCAAATTTAGATTAAAATTTAATAAAGGATTAATTAAATAAGGAACATTTAATCAATTAAGGGCATTATGTCTTTTGAGCTTTAAAAATAGGGTTATTGGGATTTTTACGGGCTCTTTTTTGGGGGTCTTATTGTAATCAAACTCCTATTATTTTTTGCGTTCTTGCGAGTGTGTCCACCAAAACCTTCTGGAAAGGGAGTTCCTCATGATGTGAGACACTTTTTCTCACATAGGAATTATTTTTTCAACCTTCTTTTTTTACCTTATTTTTTGTTTATTACGGCGGCGATTCACTGCGATCGCTTAAAACTTATTGTGTTTTCCAAACTTGTAAATTTTTATGCTGATTGCAAGGTGAGTGACAAACTATTACATAATGAACAATGGCATCTGATTGTAATTAGTGCACTAAAATATAAATTTCTACAAAATGAAGGGTAAAAAATGTTGTTCTAGGGTGTTGTAATCACATGCACACCCATTTTTAGCCGAGTCTAAAATCTCACATCCTTGAGTATATTCTCACAAAATTTTCTTCTTACATTCTGGATGCATTTTTAGTTGATTTTGACGTCTATCTAAGTGTGCATTCATCACCTATGAATATTTTACACTGATTTATATTATTTGTGGATGCAAAATAAAGGATGTTATCTCCAAACTTATGCTTTGTAGGACCAAATATGCATTATAGCCTCTGCCACTTCTACTTAGTATGGAAAATTATGCATCATGGCATTTGAGAATTAAACATTTTCTCATTCAACAAGACCTATATCCATACTTTTATGAACAATTACCTTCCCCAAGTGATCCATATCAACTCAATGAATGACTTAACACTTGGTACATGGTTTTTGGTCATTTTTTGATGCACATTTCCATGCATCTCCACCTTCATATGGCACACACAATGTATCCTCACATCATTTAGAGAATTCTTTAGTCCTTGTTTGGATACCGCTTAGAGATTGTAGTTGTTACTCCTTATGTCATAGTTATTTCCTCACCTACTTCATGCGATGATAGTTCTACTCACACATATTTGCATGTTCATATTCCTAATGATGAGAATTTTTCTTCTAGTTTTGATGACAAGAGTACTGATGGGGATACCTTTCCTCCCTCTCCTAGTCACCCTTCAGAGAATGTTGAGCTTCCTCTTTTCTCTTCCACCTTCGGAGATCCTTTAGAAACTAGGAAGACATGTTCCTAGCTTCATAGTGTTCCACATACTTTCATTTCATCTTACACTCCTCCTAATTCTTGTGTTGATGATTCATTCATGTCAAAAATTTCTCTTCTATTTGTCAAGCAACCATTTTGGGATGAGTTTCTGCCATATCTTAGATGTATTTTCGTAATTCCTACTTATGTTGTAGTATATGGAGTTTCTCTTCCATTTACATAGCCTTCACACATTTTTACTTTAGAGGAGTCCTTCATCTCCATTGTTGGAAGTGCCCCTTCTTAGTATTTAGTCACTTCTACTATTACAGAGACCATCATTGATCCTCCTGTACTTGTGGATCCTCATTCCACTATTGTGAGGGTTATTATTCTTTCATTTCATATGGATATTATTTTAGTGAATGATCCATACCCATACTCTGATAGTTATACTTTAGTGACATTAAATTCAATGCTTGATCACCTATTTTCCATACCTATGTCATATTTCAGTTGTTGAACAACTTTAGAGCTCTTCGTACTAATTCCTTTAGTTTACTTCGTGGAGTGGGTGGACCTTTAGTATACCATTTATGTTCTTCCTAAGGGTAAAGACATTGTTTGACATGATGGAACTTATTTAGTCTATAGGTGGACAAAAACATCATTGATACTCTTCTTGTAGACTTCATAGAGTTGCATACTTCAAATCAAGTTGAATGATTCTTTACCATAACCATCACTAAAGCCAAGTATCTTCACTTGTGCTCTCATCTTGGGCTGAGTTCCACTACTACCGCACATCTAATTAAGGATTTATTGTCTCATTATCCTCTTCTTCTTTTTCTATAAAATTTTCATTTGTAAATGGGTATTGTTGGTCATTCAAATGTGCATCCGTGTCTTGGATTTGGAATAACCAAGGTGTTTGAGACAAAAATGGAATCACCTCCAAGTTTTGGGACTTTGCATGCTTGAGACAGATCTCTGGAGAAGGCTGATTCATCTATCTATTTTTACTGCTACTACTACTTCTAATTCTGGAAGGGAAAAATAAGATAACAATACTAAAGGACCAAGGATATAAGGATGTGTAGAAAGGGGAAATCCTATGCTAGGAAAGGTGATAGCGCCAAAAAGAGGGTCAATCACTCTCCACGATGACAAAGGAAATGAGAGGGCATGAGAGAGGAGGGAAGACGACACATGCCATAGATCAACACACAGGCTTAGCCTTCTAGTGCATGCAACACATGAACATGGGAACTGTAAGAAGGAAATAAACACATCATGTTAGAAAATGCAAACAGAGAGGAAAGATGCAATGAAAACGAGAAAGGGACCACAAGAGTTCCACAAAACATGATTTTATTTCTTAAGGGATGCACAATCATTTAAATTCACGAAAGGAGGAGAGAATACATTACAGATACCATGCCAAGGTCTAAAACCCATGGGAAGTTAGCCACCATTTGGCATGGTTCCATTACCACAAAGATTATCCTTTTTTAAAAGAAAAAATATGCTATTTATAGAAGAAGAAGGGGAGAAGAGGAGGAGAAGGAGAGGGAAACTCAGATTCAAAATCGTAACCAACAACAACAAGACTTAAATTCCTGTAAAGTACCTGCAATGATGTTAGACACACCTCCCCATGTCCGTTTGGCATGTAGAAGAAGGAAGAAGGAAAGATATAAAGAAATTTGGGTGGTTGGGTTGATTAGATGCATGCATTAATGATCTAAGAGACGTTTCCTTGTTTTCCTCCTACCTAATCCTACCTAAATCTGATTTTGAAAAGTCCAATGTGTGACCCATGTCAACAAATTTACAACAAGACTGGGTGCATTGGAATCTGAAAACTACAACCGATGTTATGGCTATCAGATATCTACAGTGCAAACTGAACACACGAGACACACGATGCAAACTGATTGACTGAAGGAAGCTTCCAACTATTCATCTGATTTTCCATTTCTGCCATGTGTCACACACTAGTTTGTTGTCAATATTCAACACTTTGTTGGTGCACTCTGATAGGTTATGTGTTGCACACTCAAGTTTGACATTTGATGATGTGGAACAGTGAGTGGCATGGAAGAAGGAAAAAGGTATGAAAGGAAGAGGCAAAATACTACAAAAGGTTGGTACGTGAAGGTGATGCATGTAGAGGAAATGGAAGCATACATGTAGGAGAAAAGTATGCAAGTGGGGCATGAACATTCAACTGAGGAAGGCACATGAAAATGAAGAAAAGGGCATGCAAGGCTAACTAGGAAATAAGGAAGCACACGGCACACAAGCATGAATGCATGTAAGGGACTTAGCTAAATTGGAAGGGAAGTCTGGGGATGCACATGCAAGGAGTGTGTGATAGGTTAGGAATGAAAGTGGATGCACAGAAGGGAGGTAAAAAGGAAGAAGAGGATGATAGGAGGATTAAAGTGAGGAGGATCGCAAAAATCTAGTCTGAGAGGAAGAAAAAAGGAAAGGGGAAGTAAAGGGAGAAGAAGGAAGGAGGTGCAAGGGTACGTGTAAGAACTGCAAGAAGTTAATTGTGCCAAGGAAGTAAAATTGAATGCACAAAACCTGAAATGTGAAACATCAGAGTCAAAATAAAAATATAAGTTATCCAAATAACCTGGGGAGTTTTTTAGGATAAAATTTTGGTGAATTTTGGGGGCCATCTGCCTACTAGATGAAGATACTAATAACCTTAGAACCATCCATTGGGCATGGAGTCAAGCCTAGAAACTTGAAGACTTGATCTGTAACTTGAAGAACATCCCTGAAATCTCTTGAAGGACATTCTGAACTCTGAATTGAACTACTAAAACTCTCATGTGAAAAATATTATGACTTAAATATGAGAGTGGAAGGTTGTGTGTGAATTTTTTAAACTACCTCTACTAAAAAATTAAATTCCATCCCAAGAAGTAACAAAATAGCCACACAGAAGGCACAAAAAGAAAGAACAAAAGCACTAGGAAGAATGCGCCAGAACAAAAACACATCACTATGTACAAAACTAAAAATCATACATGTTTCAAGAGAAAACATGCAGAGTGTGTGTGGGAACTATTTTTATTGAAAGAAAACCTACTCTAACCTATACTAAACAGAAGGAAATGGTGCTCAAGTAAAACCCACAACAAGAAGGGAGAAGTAGCTTCCTTTCCTCAGAAATTGTGACCATGTAACTAATTTGGTGTTAGACATGGTCTGTAGAAAGAGTGAGAAATTTATTTACAATTGGTTTCTTACCCTTCTCCTCAAAGTATCAACAAAGAAAACATATACCTCTGTTATTTCTGTGTTTGGATATGGGAGGTGTTGTTGCTGAAATTTGGTGTGCTGAAGCTTAACCTCATGTTATGAAGTGAATATGACTAGTGGAAACTCTGTCTTTAGCTCTAAACTAGCTAGATATCTGATTGGGTATGATCTGATCCTTGTGGTTTGCCCACTATTTTGAAGCTTGATCCCATAGGTGAGATCCTCATGTAGACTTGCATCCTGAAGGGGAGTGTTTGCAAGTTGGGTCACGTGCGGTTATGCCTCTACAAGTAAATTTTTCTCCTTCAGCACTACACCCTTTGAAACTAACTGATCCTCTTATGAAATAGGTGTCTTGATGATTTTATCATCCCAATCAGAGTCGCACCATTATTCAACTATTTTGCAATCATTTAACATGATGTAATTAGTTGGAGATAGAGTGTAAGCAGGTGACTATTAATGTTTTGTATAGTTAGGCAGAGGGGAATCAACAGAAGATGGAAATATGGGAATGAAAGAGACTGAGGCATGCATGGAAGAAGTGAAGAGAAAATAATGAAGGCGAGAGGATGGAGGAGGGGAATTCTCAATGGGGGGAGTGTGTAGAAAGTTGGGAACATGTGTAGCAAGATGAGATGATGTAGGTTGGCGTGGAGGGATGGTAAGGCTATAAGACAGTAGTGTAGGGTTGCCCCATTGACAGGGTTTCTGCACACTATATTTTTGAGCCTCCATTAATTCCACCCACTCTTTAATCTAAGGCGATATCTCGTTGATAAAGTGTAGATTTTGTTGAGTACTAAACCAACCTGGGATAGGGCCAACCCATGGACAAGGGGTCTTGTAGCCAACTCCAGCTACCTTTATGGAGCATTTGAATATGAGCTACATCATTTCCATCTCCATCTTTTGCACCTGCCTCTCAAAATCAACTTCAGCCATGGATTTTCCGCAATCATCTACATAAACCTATTCTTCATAGACATTATGGTTAGAAAAACACCATACATATCAGTAGGAGGTGAGTTATATGCATATTTAGGATGACAAGGCTCATAAAATTGAGGTGGAGGAGCATTTTGAAACCGTGGGGATGGAGGGAAATAGCTCTGCTACTGTAATTGGGAATTCCAAGAAGGAAAAGAAGTCATGATTGCAGACTTCAAAAGGGGAAGGTGAAATGATGGAAAATGAGAAATGGATGGAAGAAAGGGGAGACTGAGCTGCGAATGATAAAATGGGTGTGTTTGAATCAATGGAGTCGCCAGATGTATTGAAAAATTCCTCCAATGGCTAGATCTCAACAATAATACACCAAACTTGTTGAGATGAAGATGTATAGCTCTTCAAACTCTCCCACTAGGCGTGCTAGAAACCTCTTGGTTATTCAAATGTGCACCTGTGTCTCGGATCTGTAAGAACTGAGCTATTTGAGACAATAATGGAACCGTTTCCAAGTTATGGGTCCTTGCATGCTTGAGAAATATCTCCATAGAAGGCTGATTCCTCTATCTATTTCTACTGCTACTGCTAATCCTAATGCTAGAAGGGAAAACTAAGATAAAAATTCCAAGGGACCAGGGATAGAAGGATGTACAGAAAGGGTAAATACTTGGCTAGGAAAGGTGATAGTGCCAGAAAGAGGGTAAATGACTCTCCACGAGGGAAAAGGAAATAGAAAGGGAATGAGAGAGGAGGGAGGAGGATGCATGCCATATATCAACACACAAGCTTGGCCTTCTAGTGCACGCAACACATGAACATGGGCACTGCAAGTAGGAAATATGCACATCATGCTAGAAGATGAAAATAAATGTGTGAGATGCAATGAAAATCCATAATGAGTCACCTCACTTAGGTGAGTCCTAGGTCTCTAGGTTGACATTAGGAGTTTATATTAAATATTCTATCATAGAATCTATCATATGCGTTAGTGTGCATCATACATGTATTACATTCTATTTATTAATTGTAACTCCTTTCTCCCTTGAGGAGGTATGATGATTTTGAGCATGGGAGTTACACAACATTCCTATATTTACTTCTTTTTTTATCTATGAGAAGGCTAGACCATTTTTATTTATACATTCAATTTTCCTTGAGATCATGTTTTTCTTTCTAATTACCTAGAGGAAATTCATGATATCATTCGAGTGAAACTGCATCAACGTGCATGTCATTTCATGAGATCTTCGACCCCTTTTTCAGTTAGCTATTATAACAAATATATGCTGTCTTATTTCTCCTAATTTTTTTAAAAAAGGGTTGTCCCAATCTCATCCCATGTGTGAATGGAAGAAGGAAATAAGATCTTATAACATTGAAGTGCTTTCCCTTTTAGTCAAGAATAAAGAAGTCTAATTGCAACATCATCCTTAGTAATCAGATGAACTAAACAAAAATTTGCAACATCATGTATATGATTTGTAGTGGTTTTAAGGTTTTTACCAATGAAGAAAGGAATAATTTTCAAATAAGACACTAATATATCATATTGGGAATTTAGATCTAAGAGACTACAACCATTAAAACTTACAAAGGGGAGATTTATTTTATGCACCATAAAAAATGGGCTTTAAATTAATAGGAGAGAATAATAAGGGTCTACTAGGAGGAGTGCAAAGACTTGTATTTAAAGGTAAAAAACTCTTTGAATTGATCTTTCTACTCTTCCTCTTCTTTTTCTTTGTGAGAGTTGTAAATACTCAAAAGTTTCACTTGTAGAAATGTTTTTCCTTATATGTATTCTTCTCATGAAAGAATGGAACTAAACTATCTAAAAATGGAAATTTAAACTTTTGAGTCACCATATGTGGAGAAGGGTGCCTCTAAAGGTTGGAATCCACTAAGATACACACCGATATTAACAGAAATGGTGTAAATCTCATCAATCTTGTCCCAACGGGCACGCTAAAACTGTTTTAAATGAAATTAACACTCTTGATTAAAATAATGGGTTTAATCAAGGTATATCCTTATATGAAAGGATTTGATCCTCTCACCCCAATTCACTACAAATACACTAATAATATTATACTCTAACACTATCTAATTCCTACAACGGGAATCCAAGGAGATAGGGTGTGACAAAAAAAACTTAAAATAAAAGGGGAGGTGATGTACTAAACTAGAATATTGATAAATTTTGGCTCTGAAAGACAAAAATGTGAACACACAAGTGAATATTTAAAAGATGCATAAACTTTTAAAGAGAATAATTGAAAAAAAAATGAAGACATGCAAGAGGATACAAATTTTCACATCAAATGCAAAGAATTTTGAGAAAAAATCCAAACTTACATTAATATAAAATCTCAACTAATTAATTACATGTATAAATATGAGGCAATAAATATCCACAGGTGAGTTACAGATGTCACGAGTAAGAGTTTTCAATCTCAAAGGTAAAAATCTAGATTTGCAGAAGTTGAACCCATATTATGTGCTAAAGCACTTACATTTATAGAATTTGAGAGAGAGGGGAGAAGACTCCAATCACATACAATGATTAATGAAATCAACCAATCAAAAACACCAAGGACCAATCACCATATATTTCATAGGTCAGGTATGGGAACCTAACATTGCTCGAAGTGCACACCATCATATTGCCACTTTAGGAGGACAACGCCACTCAAAATTAAATTTATCTTGGTGAAGTGGTTGTACATCTGGTTTAAAACAGGTGTGACTTTCTCATACCTCATGGAATTTAGATGATTTTTCTTTGATATGCAGATTTATACTTCATTATCAACTTCTCATATCTCATGGATTTGTTTTCTTTTGATGATCGATGACCTCAATGTATTCCATATTTAACTTTCCTTCTCTACATATCATGGAGCTCCATTTCTTCTCCTCTCATCTTTTAGAATTACAATAATGTTTCTTGGTTTTTGAGAACCCATGGAACACATTATGCTTATTTCATGGATTCTAACCTTAGTCACATTCAAAATTTCTTAATTTTTCCATGGGCATATCACTGAACTTTTATTTTCACTGCGACTTCTCCTAAGTGGAATACATGTTTTGTTTCTCAGAATTAATCAAATCTATGGAATTTCATATTTTCCAAGACCGCGTAGCACTATTTATTTCATGCCATAAAGCACTAAGCTTTGACCTCTTTATTCTATGGGTTTTCAATCCAGAGTATCCTAAGTCTAAAACTTTGATGAGTTGTTCAAAATAACATGGGTGTTATTTTGGACAACAGGTTCCTTAAAATTTTCCCTTATTTCTTTTATCATCCTCCACATACATTCTAAGATAACCTTCTAAGAAAATTTTCACCACCTCCATTTTTATACGGTGTGAAGTTCTCATGTTAAAGATCACCTCATACTATAAATAAATTAGAAAACATAATCGAAATAAGGGATCCAATGTTACTTAAAAATAGTTTTGAGAATACAATTTTCCAACCATATGACCGTTTCTACCTACCTTTCGTATGGGAATGAAATGTGCGTATTTTTTCAATCTATCTACAACCAAAAAATTTACATCTTTACCATTTAATTTTGGAGAACCTAATAACAATTATATTGACACAATTTTCCAATTTTAATCAACCCAAATTAGGTTACGTAAGGTGTGAAAAATGGACACCCATCCTTATTCCATTAGTATTTTTCACACTTAAATAAAAAATAATAGACTATCTAACTTCATTCCATTTTATAAAACTTACCATTAATGTTTTAAATCTATTTTCAAAAATTATACATGGCCTCCAAATAGAGACTCATGCCCATGTTCTAATTCTATTTGAAAAAAGAACCAAGCATTCTCCTTTCCTCCATCTTCAATTCTTTCATAATTTTTTTTGATGTATGGTGAGATGAATATTCATGTACATGACTATGTATCCAAGTATATTAGATGATGGATATGGATTGAAATATTTATGGTTATTATCAATGGGATTGTAGATCGGCCACCACATTTTCCTTCGAAGTTTTGTAAAGAATCTAAAACTCATAAACTTTTAAGTTATTTATTAATTTCTTTTTCTCCTCTATTAATGTCCCCTAAGCTAATGAGTGCTTACTTTTGAGGTGGGCATTCTTAATAAATAACCTTCTCCTTGAAATAAAAATGATTACCTTTGGTTATTACATGTAATATGGCTAACATATCCTCACTATACATAGCCATCCCTTATTATTTTTATTCAATTTACTACTTTTGAATATTATAAGATGGTCATCCTAAGAAAGAACTAAACATATTCCAAGTAAAAAATAATTATATTCAATGAAAATATATTATGAGAAAATCTAGTGTTTTTAAAAAATTAGTAATGACCATAGGTCACTTGAAATCTTCAAATAATTTAGGTTCTTTAGTGGAACACTTATAGGAATTATTATAGGTAAAATAATTCATTATATGTGCTATTGTTATGAAGTTATTTACAAATATTCCATTGTGAAGTCTAGGAGACCAAAAAGTTTCTTAATGATCTTGGGTGCATTCCAATCACGTATAGACTTAATATTTATAGGATTAGTACCAACCCACTCAGTAGAAATAGTGTAACCAAGGTATTTTAAAGATGCATTTTCAAATTCACATATAGAGGCCCTAACATACACTTTTCCTTAGATATTATCTCCATCATAACATCCCAACACTAAATATGGGATGGAAATGAATTACTATAAACAAGGATGTCATCAAAATATACTAGAATAAATTTAGATAAGAATTTATTGAATATCTTATCCATCATTGAATGAAAATTGGATGGAGAATTATTGAGACCAAAGTTAATTACTCTACATTGGTAATAGTCCTGATACATTCTAAATGTAATATTTTCTTGGTCTTGAATCTGAATTAGTATATAGTAGTATCCATATCTAATATCTATGTTTAGAAGTAAATCACCCATGTAAATATAAAAAAAATCATCAAACCTTGGCATTGTAAATTTATTTTTGATTTTTTATAGGTCCCTGCAATGAATATAGAGTTTATATGATCCATCATTTTTATTTTCTAGTACCATTAGAATAACATGTGTGATTTTACTAGGGAAGATGATGTTATCCTCTAATATTTTATTTATCAAATTTAATATATTTGAGTTTTGCAAATGCATGTATTTATAAGGGATGTACCATTGTTGGCCATTTTGTAGCATTAAACTCAATAATTCCATTTAAATTATCTATTTTATTGAAGGATTTTTAGTGGGTCTTGGAAATATACCTTATATTTTCATATTGTTAGATTTAGTAGGGGAAATATAATCAACAAATTATAGATCCACCATAAAAAAATGCAAAAGACTATAGATTATGATATGCAGTTGATTCGAAACAAAAATGTCTTAAAATAGATAGTGAATAAAAGAGTTTAATGAGCAAGAGATGAAAGCAAATAAAAGAAAGAACAAGAGACAGATAGCACAAGATTTAAGTGGAGGAACATGAAGGAAAAGAAACCCAGTGGTAAAGAACTGTCTATATTAAGAATTGACACAAGTTTTAACCCAGCACTTCCACTTCACTTCTCTATCTTTTATTAAATGTATGCAGAGTTATGTTTCCTGATCATCTAACGTGTCTTACAATCTGATCTTAGTCTTGAATAGTGGATTGTAAAAATGTAAATGTTGATGATAGCCAATCCTGAGAGGGATCACCCAAATCAATGTGGGTAGGTGAATTGGTCAGGTTACTTCACTCTTAAATGTGAAAGACCTTCACAATAAAGTTTGATTAGACAAAAATTAATAATATTGGTGTGTATTACAGTGATATATCCCACTTGACATTATCACCCCAACACTCCCCCTTAACGTTAAGTAGGAAAAAAAATTAGTCATGCAAAATTCATTGAATCAGAAATAGTGATTCATGATAGCATGCAAAAAAGGGAAATCCACAGATCTTCCCATACAATAAATTCTTAAGACCAGTTCTTTACATATGAATACTTACATTAGATTATAGAAGCCTTTTATAAACTAATGCATACCCATAACCAAAGCTTCACTTGGATTTACAAGTAACTTCACATAGAGTGATGCATTTACTTACTACAATATGGAGGAAGGTATTGGAAGTTTACAACGAACTACCTTATGCATTTTTCTCATGAGACTTAAAGTTCACATATAATGTTACAACCATGTGTAACCAATCCCTAAAGGATCACTTTGTTATATACCAATCAGGTGGGTCATTATGATCCACTCTTAAAATATTGACCCAGAGTCTTTTATAATAAACCATCAAGTGGTGGCATTGTCATACACACTCCACCTCAATGAGAACCTCTGATAGGCCCAAAAAGGCACAAAAAATTGTAGCAGTTCCCAACACAAAATGGCTTGAGGGAAGGGTATCTCGTAATCATAATCTCTGAATTTGAAATGGGATTCTTTATCAAGAGCAATATGGCCTTCACATAGAGGAGGAATACTTCCTTTAGCTCCTGTGTGTATCACTTCTAGCAGCCTCTTTAGCCACATGGCTCTTTTTCTTTTCCAATTGATGGCACCTGCATCAAAATTTAAACACAAATCTAGCTACATATCCAACACAACATCAAAAAATATCAAAATAAGAATAATAGAAATCATACAAGTTTTCACTTTTAACCAAGTATAAAGGTTAAACACTAGTTGTATAAAAACTAACAAATATGTTTAAAGACTTCCAACATATTACACTTTGTAAAATATATATTAGATGCAATCAATATTGGACATTTCTAATAAAAACACAAAGGAATCCCCAAGTGTCATTTGATATGCATATAATAATATTTTACTAATCACATAAAATGATTTATTAACATATGTATATCTTCATATTCTAAGTCTTTACATAATGAGATAAGACTTGATAGATAAAACATCTGAACAAATAATCAAATTATTCAAGAATAACCAAGCATTCACTGAAAACACGATCCATTAAACAATGGACACACTCATGGATTTATGTGAATTTCACTTCAAAAAATAACTTTATAGGAACCCTTTTGAAGTCTAGACATGTCATATATGCTAAACTACTAGAGAAGACTGAAACAAAATATTATAAAAAAACATTTTGTGCATGTTTTCAGTTATAATTATGATTTTTATATAGTTCATAGAGTTATTAAATTATCTCTATGATTGTTCTCATCAATTTCATCATGAGTTTGATCTGATTTATTCCATTTCCTATTTCTGAAATTTGACTTCTTTTTGGATTTACAATCCTCTTTCTTATGACCAAATTTTCCACATTTGTGACATCTACCATCAAAACTTACTCTTAATTTTCCTGATTTCTTGTCTTTATAAGGGGGTTTAAGAGATGGTTTTTGATTTCTGAATCTAGAAGGTTTACTTTTTGATTCTTGAGTGAGAAGTGCCTGAGTAGCATTCTCTTTGGAATCAAAATTTTCCATAACAATCTCTTCTTGAATTAACAAAGAAGACAAAGTGTATAAATCAGACATATCATTCTCATTCTGATACTTAGAGTTAAAAATGGAGATAAAATTTCTAAAATTTTCATGTATATTGATCTATATAATGAAATATAGTATCTTATCTTGAAATAGCTCACAGTTAAAGCCATCTAATTGAGCTTTAATGTTCTTAATTTTAGCTGAATAATTGAAATTTTTTGCACCCCCCCTTCATGGGTGTTGTAAACAATTCTAAAACTAGATTAATTATCTTAGAAAACATACTGCCTTCATGCATGGTTTCTAATTGCTTCCATGCATCTTCAGGTGAGTCCATATGGCCTATATGCATCAAGAATTCATCTCTAATGGTTTGCAATAGGATGGAGAGAGCTTCTTGATATTTTTGAGAGAAGGAGGTAAGGTTTTCATGGGTAGCTTTTCTCCATGTGGAACGCTTTTTGACACCAGTCACAAGATCCCATAGCTTCCTAGCCATAAAACAAGATTTTAAACACACTTTCCAAATTTAATAATTTTTTCCATCGAAAAATTAGCAGGACTAGCCATTTTAATGCTCATATGGAAATGTAGACAAATACAGCTAAAAAATCAAGGAAGCCAAACAAAGACAAAAAACTAGCTACATATAGTTTAATTTCCTATACAAATGTAAACAACTCTAAATTGATAAAAAAAAGCTTGATTTGGTCGAATTTAAGATCAATTCGACAGATCTTAGTCGGGGTCAAGTTTATAAGTGAGAAAATTGAGCTCAAATTGAGTCGGGCTAGAGTAGTTCAATGAGTTATTTATCAACTCGAAGGGGCGAGCTCCAAAACAAGCTACTTAAGAAATAAAAACAACCTAGGCAGGGGATGACACATGGTAAACAACTAAATAATTGACAATTTTCACACCCCCCTTCATGGGTGTTGTAAACAACTCTAAAACTAGCTTAATTATCTTAGAAAACCTATTACCTTCATGCACGGTTTCTAATTACTTCCATGCATATGTAGGTGAGTCCATATGGCCTATATGCATCAATAATTCATCTTTAATTCTTTGCAATAGGACGGAGAGAGATTCTTGAGATTTTTGAGAGAAGGAGCTAAGGTTTTTAGGGGTAGCTTGTCTCCCTGTGAGACAATTTTCAACATCAGTCACAAGATCCCATAGTTTTCTAGCCATAAAACAATATTTTAAACGCACTTTCCAAATTTTATAATTTGTTCAATTAAGCAGACTTGAAACTTATCCAAAAAAAAACTAGCAAAAGTAGCCATTTTAATGCTCAGATGGAAATGGAAACAAATACATCTAAAAAAATCAAGGAAGCCAAACAAAGTAAAAAAACTAGCTACATATCTTTTAATATGTTATATGAATGAAAGCGACTCTAAATTGATCAAAAAATAAATTGATTTGGTCCGATTTAAGATCAATTTGACAGAGCTTAGTCGGGGTCTAGTTTACAAGTGAGCTAACTAAGCTTGGATTGAGTCAGGCTAGAGTAGCTTGAAGATTTATTTAGCAACTCAAAGGGGAGAGCTCTAAAATGAGCTATACGAGTTCAAAAAGAGCTACTTAAGAAATAAAAAGAGCCAAGGCGGGGGGCGACATGTGGCAGAGATAAAAATTACCAAGAAAGGCACATGTCAGATTTAAAATATATCCTCAGGTGGATGAAAACTCTTTAAAAATTAAATTCAATGCCTTTTCGGGTCTGTGACAGTAAACAAAATAAACATGCGTCAAAATAGTAAGACAAGACTGACAACAATGAAAAAAAAATACACGTGTCACTTTTCAATTAGCTCGCACTTTGTAGTGTAGCTAATAAGTCAGAATACAATTAATTAAAAAAGAACAATATACACATGTCTTAAATTAATTGGATTTCTTTTTCACATTTTGACATAATGCAAAATCAAATTCTTAGTCAAATAGAGCCACTTGTCGAAAAATTAATGACTAAATCCTCAACACTTTGCGGATTTCTGTAAAACCTTTAATATATTTCTTTGAGCGGACTTAAATTCCCTGAAATAAAAAAAACTTAAAATAAAGTTCAGGTCTAAAAAAGGTATAAGACATGTGTCACAATCTAAGTGGTTAAGCCAAAGAAAAGACTAACACCTTGACACTTGTAAAGGTTGACACAATTAAAATATTAATATATGTGTCAAAAAACAATTGGTTTGCACTCGTAAATTTGACAAAAACTAAGCCAAAAAAAATACATGGAGCCTTTTAAATGGCTCGCACTTTGCAAGTCTTACAAAGAATGACAAATGCAAAAAACGTGATGTACATTTCTGAATGCTATTGGTTTGCACTTCGTAGTGCAACCAAAATGGCTAAAGTAAACTGAGGACACACAGATCCTTTTAAATGGCTCAATTTTCCCAAGACTGACACACACTGACAAATTTGAAAAAGGTGGCTAATTCTTATTGGATAAATACTGTCACAAATGAAAAAATGACAAATGGGAAATATGAAGCAATTCTATTGGCTTAGATTTCACAAATATGACAAATGCGAAATAAAAGATACTTGGAACAATTTTAGCGGCTCACCCTTCACATATGACATAAGAAAGCTAAAAGAAGACTGATAATGTGAAATACGGAGCTACTTGGAGAAATCTTATTGGCTCATATTTTACAAAGATAAAAACAAGCTAAAAAAGGTCTAACAAAGTGAAATATTAAGTGAGTTGGAGCTTTTCTATTGGATCATATTTCACAAATAAAAAATGACACCTAATCTAAGTCTGACAACATGGAGACACGTGTAAATCCCTTATTGGCTCGCATTTCATGACTGAAGATCATATAAAAAATAAAATTGACACCATGAAGCAAGATGGAGCCTTCTGATTGGCTCAGGATTCGTAAAAATAGAAATTTCTATTTAGAATATTGACAATGCGAAGCTAGCTGGATCAAAATGATTGGTTCAAGCTTCGTAGTCAAAATAACTTCGAATAAATGAAGTTGAAAAATACTGACAGAACAAAATAGATGGCACTATAAGATTGGATCATACTTTGTAAAGAAATAAATGTATCAGATTGAAGCCACTTGGCACTCTAAGAGTGGATATATCTTCAAAAACTTGAATAAAAAGAAAAATGAAGCTATTTGGAGAAATTTTATTGGTCCAAGGTTCGCAAAACTGATAGGATCAAAATAAAAATGAAAAAACAAAGCTAGATGGCACAAAATGATTGGCCCAAGCTTCGCAAAGATAAAACTAGCAAAAAAATAAAGATTTTTATTGCTATATTGGACTTAGAAGCTCCAAACAAACTGGATCTAAATAGATCTTTCAGATCCAAAGTCAAAAAATCACCCAAACAGCTATAAACAACGTGAAAACTTAAAATAATCTCATAGACAATAGATTTAAACCATAAACAACTGAAACAAGATACAGAAACAAATATATAAGCATACAAAAGATCAAACACAATCTAAATAGCCATTTAGCCCATATTTAACCAATATTTCAAATAGTATTTAGGTGAGAACTGGAAGTTTAACCTGGTTTTCTTGGAGATGACTATGGAAATTTTAGGTTTTTATAGATCCGTAAATAAACTTCAAGCTTATTTACTCTAACAAATTAAAAAAATCCAAATCAGACCTTGCACATGCATAATCACCACACGCTGATACCATGTTAGATTTAGCAGGAGAAATATAATCAAAAAAATTTAGATACACCATAAAATTGCCGAAGACTATAGATTATGATATGCATTTAATTAGACACAGAAATATCTTAAAATAGATAGCAAATAACAGATCTTAATGAGAAAGAGATGAAAAAAAATAAAAGAAAGAACAAGAGACAAATAACGCCATATTTAAGTGGAGAAACCCAGAGGAAAAAACTCCATTGGTAAAGCACTGTTTGTATTAAGAATTTACACAACTTTTAACCCAACACTTCCACTTCAATCTTTGGTCTTTTACAATGTATGCAAAGCTATTTCTCTTGATCATTCAATATAATGATCATCTAACATGTCTTACATTCTGATCTAAGTCTTTAATATTGGACTGTACAAATGTAAACGTTGTTGATAGCCAATCCCAAGAGGGATCACCCAAATCAATGTGGGTGGGTGAATCGGTCAGGCTGCTTCACTCTTAAATGTGAAAGACCTTCACAATACAATTTGATTAGAAAAAATTTAATAATATTGAGGCATACTACATTTGGTATATCCCACTTGACATTATCACCCCAACACATATCAAGTATGAAATCCTTGTAACATGGTTGTATAAGGAAACCAATTTTACATCGATAATATAAATGTGATCCATAAATATAAATTTCCCCTTTAATATTTTTTTTTCATTTGATTGGAAGTGGAAAAACTAATTTACCTTAGGGGAACGAACTTGATAGTAAACAGTTTATTTTCTTGAATGTTAAGAACCACTCCCATATATATTTGAAGTATGTTGCAAGTGAGTATAGATATGGAACCACTAATAAAATACCTATATCCCGAATATTAAAAACATAAAAGTTATCCTTAAAGAAATAGTAATCCTCGTATAATTTCACATTATGGACTACTCATATGTGTTAATAATTGGAACCGTGATTCTAACATGTTTTCTTTTCCTTGTTTCTAAAATTATTCTAGCGTGTTTTATTTTTCATGTTTCTAAAATGTGTGGAATGGAATGGTTTCTCAAAGTTGATTTTTGGTATGTATCTTCCCTCTCATCATTGTTTTTTCCTTCTCATCCTTCCGCTCATGGAGAGTGATCCCCTTTCTATTTTTGTGTAATCACCACTTTTTTAGCTTAGTTAGTTTCATGCATTACTCCTCCCCGCTTTCCCCTATAGATCAGTAGCTTATCTTAGAAATAGTGTTAGCATTAGGATATATATGCAGAGGAATCTAACCTTCTCTAGAGGTATGTCCCAAGGTGAAAGGTTCCACACATTGGGGAAATAATCTTTGTTTAATTGAGGTGTTGATCCATATTTGTCTCAATAAAGAGTAAAAATTTAGGAGAAAACAATATTTGGCACACCTGATGGGACAATCATGAGTTATTTACATCTCATTTCACTGATATTGGTGTGTGTATTAGTGATATTCATTCTTTGGATGCATCATTTAAAAACATTTAGTGACTCCAATGATCCACAAACCCATTTCTCTCATTTTTAGACCATTCCATCCATTATTTCTCATTTCAATAAACTTTGTACACATGGCTTCCTCTTTCCCATATTGGAATTATTAAGTGTATTCACAATAGCATTCACCTCCACCTCTATTCATCCAAATATCCCCACTGAATCAGATTATGAAACTATCCTTTCCCCATTTCTCATATCACGCCCCTTACAATTATGTGAATGAGTGGGACAAAGAGATGGTAATCAAACAAACCTAGATCTTGAACCATGCAGTAGTCTACCCTCTTCAAGTGAATCAAGATAATTTTAGGAATAAGAGATAATTGAGAGTTTCTTGTTTTCTATTAAAGAGAAAGGGATTATTGATGAGAAATCTAAGGAAGAAAAGATGCAAATTTTCAT
This sequence comes from Taxus chinensis, assembly GCA_019776745.2. Lineage (NCBI taxonomy): Eukaryota > Viridiplantae > Streptophyta > Pinopsida > Cupressales > Taxaceae > Taxus > Taxus chinensis. The sequence goes on along the minus strand of CM034155.1, from coordinate 150,808,225 downwards.
GAGTACTCCCAATGAGGAGCATATCAATGGAAACTTTGTGGCTTCCCAGGGAAATTATATTATATAAGGAATTCCTATGCCTTTTATTTTAAAAGTTGGGTGTCCTATTAGGAACCTATATAGATCAAATTCCTAGTCAGTGTTGTCAGTTTCCATGTTCACCCTAGAACATGACAAATAACTCCAAAGCACAAAAATCAGCTAATGCACCTCTCGAAATGAAATTCAAAAAAAATAGAGGAGTTGTTTCTCCTTTTTGAGGCTAATATTTTGGGAAAAATAGACATGAAGATAATTTTATCACTTCTACTACTCGGCCTTGATGAAAAGATGATTTCATGGCTACATTATATCAGGAAATAATTTTTTTCCCAAACAGTATCTGGCTTTATTTAATTTGCTTTGTTTTTAGGTAGAGTGGGATTAGTATATGTTTTTTTAGCAAAACAAGTGCTTTGGCACATTTTTCATGTCTCTATTTGGATCATGTATGATTTTCATATTTTGTACATGTTTTTTGTGATCCTCTTTTCAGCTCATGCAAGGTCCAAATTAGTCACAAATTAGACGTTTTTAGGACAATTTCATTTTAATAAAAAAATTATTCAAATCTCTAAGGATAAAATTAATTAGAGTGCAACTTCAACATTTCAAGCTATTCCAGTATGAGATTTAAAAATTTAAAGATCTTTTTTAAATTTATATGTTAACTCCATTCCCAATGGATATGCAAGGACACTGATCAAATTATCTAATAGGCAGATATCCACCATGAGTCACCAAAAATGTTGACCAAAATGAGCTCACACTTCATTTTTGGCAACTAGTTTCAAATTCCACACTTGTGACATTTTTATCCTAATTATTCTCTAATTTTTAGCACTTAGAATCTTCAAATGTGTTCAAAGTTTCTTATAAAAATCATCTCCATGCCTACATAAATCAAAACGTCCAAAAATTGATAAAAAAATATCTTTTTTTAGCCTCCATACGAGTGGTGACGTTTAAATACATGTCACCCCTTTGTTATTTAGGCCTTAAATTATAACTATAGATCTCAAGTTCATAAGGATCATAATTCCCCTAAGTCATGGAGGTGGACATGTGGAAACCTATTAATAATTTGGGGTTTTAGGGATATTAATGAAGGAAGTCAAAAGATTCATGGGCCCAAGAAATAGGAACGCCATTGATCCTCATGGACCAATGATGGGGAGGCCACATGTTTCATGAGTCACAATGGGTAAAGGGCCTTGAGTTATCAGGAATTTGGAGGTGAAGTCATAAAGGGATGGGTCTTGGAATCCCAGGATCCTAAGACCTTGAGAATCAAAGGAAGAACTGAAAATATGGAGATAGTTGGCAGGTCTAAGCCTAAGTAAACAAAGTGATCCCAATGAATAAGGGATTTTAGTTGGTCTACATGGATCAATCATGGTTCTTTTAAATTGAGAGTGATCAAAGTAACTCCACGACCATGAGGATCCCAAAATCCCAAATTCCCAAATTCAAGATAATATCAAGGCCAATAAAAGTGTGACACTTGGAAAATGACTTGGGAGGAAGGTAGAATCAATGATTCCAATCAAAGTGTGACAAGTGTCTAGAGTGATCTAGATCCAAATATTAATGGCCCCATGGATGTCAATTACATGAAATAGAACTGAAAACCTTAAATGGTAATAAAATTTGATCATGTGTTCCAAATAATGAATAATTTATGTTGGAAAATGTGGCATTATCGTATTCATTGATGTCAAGTAACATTGATATCAAGGTGTCTTGGTGTGCCTAGGTGAGCACAAGTTGTTGTCATTGATGAGGTGAAGTGTCATGAAGTGTTGCATAGTGTATTGCCATGATGTCTTGGTGCATTTGCATGGTTTAGTGCATGGTTAAGCATATATGATATATTTTATGAGCTCTAAAGGTGTTATGAAGGTTGGTAGAGTATCTATCATAATCAAAGAGTTGTGTCAAATGTGTTAATATGTCTTTAAGGTGAGTTGAGGTTAGAATTAGTGAAACAAACATGTTTTAGATGTTTGTTTTTGAGGCATGGAGAGAAGAATGAGAAATAGAAATGTGAAGTGAAGTATGTAACAGCTATGTGAGCATGATAAGAATGTAGATGAGGTGTAGAGACACTCATAAGTTTTTGAGAGTGAATGTACATGTGCTTGATATGATTTTTAGGTCTTTTCTAGACCTAATCCTTAAGAAAACATGTCCTAGTGAAGTGATTTGGACTGTTTCTAGCATGGTGGTGAAAAATTAAGACTTGAAGTGTGTTTGGAAGGTTAAAATTATGGTGTGGTCTAAGTTTTAGGTCCTTGTGTTGAATATTTTTCAAGATATTGAGTTTTTACTAAAATTGGGTTTCTAAAGGTGAGAATTTGAGCTAAATGTTGACTTTCAGATGTTCCTTGGAGAGTGTATGATTTTTATGGTGACCCAAGCTCCTGGAGGTAGTTGAGTAGGTAAGTTATTAATATTTTACAAGAAAATGAGGTTTTTTTATGGTCACATATTTATGAAAAACTGTTAAGAAACCAACCAACTTTTTAACCCTCATAAAACACTAGCTTTGGAGAAACTTGGAGGAAAATTGTTGTAGTGGTCCATAATTGATTCCTTTTTCAATTTTTAATATTTTCTATTGTAGAGGACTCTTATATATTTCCAATAATGTAATTTATAGGTTGTGAAAGTATGTGGGCCCCATCCAATAAGTAAATTTTCTTGAAAGTTTCAGTTTGTGAAAAAGTTATCCATTTGACCTATTGACTAAATTACCATTTTTTGAAGCATGGAAGTTTTAATTCATGTCTAGGATGATTTTAGATCATGTTTGAGGCCCTAGGATGAAAAGTGTTCCCTATTTATGAGGACTAGTTTTTAGGCAGTTTTGGGGTAGTTTGGAGCAGTCTAGGAACTAAGTACTTTTGGAGGTGATACATGTGGTTTTATAACTTGGTTTGAATTTTGTGATGATCTTGACATCAAGATATTTCCATTAGTATATCTTACTTCAGTTTTTGTTGATATTTGAGCAAGTTATGACATGTTCTTTGAAAACTATTTTTGTAGGCTTCAAATCTATCTAGGTAAGATGATCCAAATCAAGGTTTTTGGTATAAATTATGATGTTAGAGACCTACATGGTCATGATTTAATAAAAATATAAATTAAATATGATTTCAGAGTAACTTCTATAACTAATGATATTAAAAATATGACATACAACAATATATAAATGTTAAGTACTCAAGAAAAGTAGAACTATAAGAAAATGAGAGGGATAGATGACTTCGTTGATTTTTTGTGTGACGTGGAGATAGTTGGGACTATGTATCTACTAGATATAACTAGAAATGATGCTATAATGAATAACAAAAAGTTCTAGGACTTGATAATGTGTCAGATAGGGGCACCCATGGGAGGAAAGGAGCGCTTGGGCACTAATGTCTGATCTAGGCGTCAGCGTTTGTGCAAATATTTAGGATCTTAATTTTTATGGGTTTAAGGGTCTTCTCTCTATTGTTTGATTTATCACTTAGACTTTGCTATTATGGTTTTAATGACACTTGTAACCCTATCTATCCACAAAATCATACAAACACATTAGATCTGAAATAAAAATGTAATATGTAAAGTCAGACTTACCCCAGTGGTCACCTGAAGAGTGAGCTTATGACCGAGCATTGCACTAAATTCCATACTCCATGTAGTTATATGTGCTTGTGTATGAAATAACATCCTTAGGTTTCCCTCATGCAAATCACGTTAAGATAACGAGCTATAACTAGCTTAGATGCAAATGTGTGATATGAAATTTAGCACTTCCCCTTTTTATGCAATGTATGCAACCAAAAAATGCAATCCTTTATGATAGTAGTGGTAGTATGTAGATGAGATATTCCCTTAGAATTTCCAACCAAAATAATAGTGTGTATGTTGTGTGTATATATGAATCTCTTGTTTGAATTTCTACACTAGGGACACAAAAATATGACTATCAACACAAGATAAGGATAATAAAAGTGAAAAGGCCAACCAAAAATGTACAAATGAGAACAAGAAATAAATAGGACATGAGCACCCAGGATGGACACAAGCACCTAGGTGCTAGTTTCTAAAGTCGGTGCTAGTGTCATGGGATAAATGAAAAAAAATGTGAGAAGACAGACATATAGGGATCCCTGTAAGCTGACCAAAAGAAGATACAAAAATGACCAATATGGAAGAGAGTCACAATAGAAAATAATAAAAGGATATGGATAGAAAAGAGATAGCGTCAGCAGAAAATAATTTTATTACTTAAGATTCATGATTATAAAAACATACTGATGAAATAGAAAAATAATAATATGTGTGTGATTTTGTGTCTTCATTTCCCCCCTTTATGTTATTTGAATTAAATTCAAGTAGTGTAAAGGAAGTAAGGAACATACCTATATAGAGTTTGGAGAATCCATACTGCAGAGTGCACGTAGAGTGTATAAAATTATAGCATGGTGAATCATGGAGCAATGTTTTGATCCATGTGGCGTAAGAGGAAGTAGTAACTGTCATAATGAATAACTTAGAGAAATAGTTGTAATGCCGTTGGAGATATTGGGTTATTTGAAAAAGGTGATAGAGAGGGGTAGGGAGTGATCAATTCCTAACCTAATTTGTTAAAAATTGAAGGATTCAAGAATCCTTCCACAAGAGGAAGAGTGTTAGGGAGAGGTCTATTTGTCTCTCCTTCCATGACTGCATCCCTAAAAGGTCCTACTTCTATAGATAGATAGAGACTAAATTTAGTTACGTGTTTAGTTTCTGATTGAAGAACCCATATATGAGAAGTATAGGAAAGGTAGAGATGTCTCATTTCCCCTACTCTTATAGTAACATGTTTTCTGATTTGAATAGTGCTAGATGGACTCCAAGTTAGGTCATTTGGAAGTGATGGTAATGTAGTGTGGATCCCAATTTAGGTCAATTGGGAGTGATAATAACTATGATTATCGCATTGATTGATTGACTTGAGTGATAATAGTTGATTAAATAAGATGTATTTAGAAAATTAATCACAGAGAGGTTTTTCTTTTCCCCCAACTTAGGTCATTATAGGGGATAGATTCAAAATAATAGAAAGTATTGATTGTTCATATAGAATAATGGTATTTTTTTTGAATAATTTCAAAGAAAACTGTGATAGTAATGTATTTGAAATGCTAATTTATCATGTTGTATACTAAGAGGGATTATAGAATGATCTTGATTGTATTCCCCCATTTCAATGAATGGGTGAAGGGTGGAGAAATGAAAACTGAGCCAAAATCAAGGTTGTAATAGTGAATGAGAGATAACTTTAAGAGAGATAGTAGTATTTGTCAAAGACTACGTATGTATCGTGTAATACATGTTCCATATGTGAATATGGAATAATAAAAAGTGTATAGTATGGTGCTAGAAGAAACCATGATCTCTATAGTATAAATGGGGAGAAAAATGGAGTAACGGGGCTCAAGATATGAGCAAAGCCATGTGCTGTGTATTAGATGTAAGAATAGTAGTAAATGGTAACTATAATGTATCGTAAAGTGGAATTAATATAGATAGTAATATAGAAAAGTGAATAGTAAGTTTATTTATACCAAGAGTGTTTGAAATTTTATCTCTGAGGTGTGAAGATGCCACGTGTTAGAGTAGCTAGTTTGGTGAGATTTGAGAGAGTGGCAGCGGCCATGGCTTCGTAGATGACCGAGGAAATGGTATGTGTGATTGTTTTTGAAATTTTTTGTCCAAAATGCTTGTTTTTTAATGATCTTATAAAAAATTGAATTTTTTATAATTTTTGGCATTTCTAACCAAGTCAGGAGTGGAAAGGACATTTTTTTCCTTTAGGACACTAGTGCCCAATTCCTGGCACTAGTGACTTGCTGCTGGGTGTTAGTGTCCAGAGGCAGGGTTTTGGCACTATTTTTGTGAAATGAATGTATTTGGATGAATGTGAAGTCATTATGATTGATTTTGTAGTATGTACAACATGTTAATAATGTGATTTGTTTGTTTTTTGGTGTTTTGTAGAGAGATATACAATTTAGAGAGTTTTGGGAAGGTCACTTGAGTACACTACATACATTGGGGTTGTCAAATGCTAAGTGGGATACATTGGATCATGCTGGCCTACGACATATTACTAGATTGGGGGAGATACCCCATAATATTTCTATTTTGACTGCTTTGTGTGAGAGATGGTGTGCAGATACTTGTACATTCTGGTTTCCGATGGGTGAGATGACGGTGACAGTAGAGGATGTATACAGGATATTGTGGTTAACTATAATGGGAGAGAGTACAAATTATGCTCATATTGGATTCCTGTATTCAGATGATGGCTGTATGATGGTATTTCAAAAGGTCTTGAGTACAAGATGAGACCCATATTAGTTTGGATGTCATTGTGAGATCAAGGGTTCCATGATTGCGTAAATTTATTGCAGTGGTATTAGCTTCGTCAGTGGTCATAGAGGGAGAAGGATTTGGGATTTTGTACTACATGCATTATATCTTTCGCAATATAGAAAAACACAATACCATATTTACATGGTCATAGTGTGTGGCAGCCCACTTATACAGGGACTTATACAGATTTACATAGGAGGATCATTATGGTGGTATAGGCTTGACTACTTTATTGTATGTATGGGCCTATGAGCATATATCTATATTGAGGCCACTTATTAGGTTGCGGGCCGATTGGGCTTGGCCAAATATTTTTACAGCTATATGGGTAGGTACTTGCAGTAGGAGAATGAGTACTAAGACGTATAGGTCAATGCTAGATTAGATTGGCCCTGGGGCCATTATATTGATACCATACATAGATTATGGAAGATATATGGAAGACAATGTGGATCTGCGGTGCATTTGACCCACCATATGGTTAGAGGATCGATTCATAAGGATAACAAATCTATTAGGGGTAAGTGAGTACTGAGACAATTCAACATGGCTCAGGATATGCCCCTAGATCCATCTATATGGTGTCAATCTACTAGCATTGTGAAGCGACCACGATCAAGTCCAGGACCGATAGAGCACAACTAGTGCATCCAGGACCAGATGAGTCAGATCCAACCATAGGGCCTATATAGGTGGATGATTCAAGTTGCACATAGGCCTAATATCAGTGGTGGGAAACACATCGATGGGTGTTTCTAGTTCCAGTAGTGGTGGATGCAGCTAGTGGGATGGTAGTTGGAGGAGCAGAGGGTCAGGTGCCTACCCCTGAGATGGATGATATAATAGTGGCAAGAGAATAGCTTGAGTATTGTTCATTGTTTTGTGTTAGTTGTTTTTAAAGTTTATTGATTGATATAATATATGAATGCCAATATGTGGAATAACTAATGTTTGTTGTGTGATTGCAGCCAATGCCAATTGGTCCTTAATTGTAGATACTTCCATACACACGTTGACACATAGCGTGCCCCCAAATTTTCTCTTGGGAGGGGGTTGCTAGAGCGTGTAGACATGATTGCATGCAAGCATGACCATTTATTTAAGTTGGTGGCTATAACGAAAGCCACATGTACAATTTTTTTGAGCACACACGATGAGGCTTGTACAGAGGCATAAAGAATGAGAGAGGTCATAAAAGGAAGCCTATTAAAGGATATATTTGCATGATATGTGGATTTGTAGGGATAGTATGTAGAGCAGACAATAGAGGTGGTCATGTTACTGTTGTCAAATTTTTTCCCCCGAGTAAAAATGGACGATAGGATAATACCCTGAGATCAAAAATTCTTCCATAGATATTTTGGGGTTATCAGGATAAATTCAAGCTTTAAGAGATGTTTAATATCATCTTGGACTATTCTTATCTTTCCCATGGTCCTAAAAGCTCAATTTTCACTCAGAACGAGGAAATTGATGATCTGCACGCCCACTTTTATTCAACGAGGGCAAGAAAGTGATCAAATCAATAAATTATGTTTGATCAACCTTGTTGTGCTTCAATCACTCCCTGGTTTAAGGGAAAATCCTAAGAAAGTTGAAACATGTCTCAAAATCAGGATTAGAGGGTCAATGAACATGAGTTGTTAGGTGAACTAAGGTGACCCTATTGTAAACTGAGTTAGTTAATGGATTGGTGAAAGACTTGTGCTCATCGAGTTTTGAAGATAGATTTTTTTGAGTCGAATCCACATCTTCAGCTCATTTGGATCGGTATAAATGGAAATATCATGAGCCCGAGCTCTGTCAAGCTAAAAGATGTAAGGATGAGGTCACAAGCTCATAACAAGTTGGGCGATTAGGGATCAGGTCCACACGACATCATGGAAAACACCTCAGTCAAATTTAATAGTAGGTGGGTGATTATTTTGAATGATAATCCATAGCTCACCATAGTCGATACATGGATCGAGTAGCTCGGGTGTTAAGGAGTTGCACAGCTCAAAAGGTAAGAAACTTGCTATAGCATAGTGGATATTCGATGCATATGAGTGGTATTTCACATGGACTAAGTCAATCGAGATCAAAGTAAGTTGTGCATGGAAGCATTACAAGCAAGTTAAGCATGGAAATGAAAAATCAAGTTCATATAGGTGAGCTAACATAGTGTGGAGATGAGCTCAAAAGCTTAATGGCTTGTTCAGGAGGTGGCTCATTCGAGCTGAAGAAATGTCAATATCATGTAAGAAGCTCAGGGCTCATATGATTTATATTCATGTTGGCTCAGCATGGAAATGAGATACAAAAATAAATTCAATTCGGCAGCCGCTTTAAATCATGTTATAAATTCATGAAGAATTCCTCGGAGATCATGAAGAGCCTAATGCATACCTCCAGGTTATCTTGGGGAAGATAATGTCAATGAGAAGTTTTGAGGACTTGGCAGTGCACAACTCACTAGCCTAATGTATCAGCTAATAGAAAGATAGGATGAATTGATAACCACAGAAACATGAGCTAGGACTTATAGTTTCAAGTCCGAGTCATCATGATCACACAAATAAGGTCGGCCTGACAAGATCAGTGTTAAGCAAAGAATGCAAGAAGTATCAACTAAGTCAATGTTCTGAGACAAGCCCATGTACATATAGAGGTGAACTCGGTGTTGAGCCAAGTTGTAGATCTCGTTGAACTCATTAGAGCCATTTTGGAATTTGGGGATGACCTCTTCCTCAACTCTATGAAACGATGATGGATTTTTATTTGGAAGTTGTGGAATTTGAATGGACATGTCTCGAGAGCTCACTGAGGCGTTATTAGATCTTAGCCAAGCAAGATGGAAGCTAATTTTTTTGCATTAAGTGAGTCTTAAATGACTTAGTTAGGAGAATGTTGAGCCAAAGACATTGGATAGAAAACATAAACGAGTGGGCCAGAGTTTAGTGAATTCGTCAAACGAGAACTTCAAAATAGAATGGGAGCAAGAGCTCAAGTCACCCATGCGGCAATCCCATGGAAATGTGGAGCTTTATTTTTTGGAAGGAGATAATGATGAGTCACTTTCCCTAGCGATTTAGTGAAATCACGAAGATCAGGGATTAAGTAGTGAATAATTTGACCTACGGTTTGGCATCGCAGACTCTAAGGAAGCCTTAGAGGTGATTCACTCGGGACTCAAACTTTGGAGCTCAAACATAATGAATGATCAAGGTGATATCTCAGGGATTTCGTTTGGTATGAGCCACTCAGCCTTGTCGAGTTGATAGGAATCATATTGAGCCACTCATAAGGAAATACAAAGTAGAAACTACACATGAAGAGATTCGAGAGTTGGAATTTGGTATCATCACAAGGAATGGTTGGAGACATGCTTACAAGTATTAAACGTAAATCTTGAACATGGTGTAGGATTAATGACTAGAACTGATATGAGGGGAATGACTCTATGGTTAGGTGGTAAGGAGTCGAACAGGCCAAGATATATGGGATTCACCCATATCAGACTCAATTGGAATAAATGCAGTGAAGCTGCATCAGAAAAGAGGAGGTGTGGAATCGTGAGACCGAGTTATGGTCAAGGAACCCAAAGTGAGTACGAGACCAATTTCAATGTTGTAGGGTATAGCTGAATATGGAGTATTCATGAGACTTGAAAAGTGACATAGATTAGAATACAGATAAGGAACATTTGTGAGTTTTAATTGGAATCACCATGGAATTCAATTGTAGAGGTGTTCGGTGCAAATGACAAGATCAATAATGAAAGAAATTTAGGGCTCGACTCAATTCACGGGAAAATCGTAGCCATAGGAAGTATTGGAGCTCATAAGTTGTATTGATTCTCAGTATGTCATTATAGAGGTAAGCAAGTCAGCCATGGGAAAATAGTGAGTTGCATCAAGCTTAGAGCTCACATTGAAAATTTGAGTTAGCTCAGAGAAAATGCAAAGATCGATTACGAGTTGGAATTGGCTCAGGAGGAATTGGTTTGAGTGTAAGGACTCGGTGCAGGTATGAGAAGTAACACATAACAAAGCTTACAACAAGTTTAAGAAAAGATGATAGTCGTGCTCGGTCAACACAAAGGAAAATCTCAGAGTTTGTTTTAGAGAAAGCCCTTTCAGGCTTTTGGAGTTTATGGGATAAAAAACAAGCGAGTTGGATACTTCCGAAGCCCAAAACTTTGAAACTCCAAAATTCAGAGTTTCAAAATTCAGAGTTTCAATTGGGATTCAGAGGTTTTAGGCATTGGGAGCCTTGCATGGTTAGGAAGTTCTCAGGTTCCGAAACCTGAAGAGATGGGCTCGAGCAGAATCCAAAGTTTGAGGAGAATGTTACATGAGTTGAATGCCAAATAATTATCCAACTCGAAGGAAGTATTTGACGTATGAATCGGTCAATTGGTAGTGCTAAGATTAATGTGAGTGTGTTTTATGGGTCAAACTATATACAAAGAGTGATCCAAGTTGTCAGCCAAGTCACCAAATCAAATTTGAGTTAGAGGAGAATTCAATGCAAAATGGTAGGGTTGATAATGTCTCCAAGTATCCAATAACTTCAGAGGTCAAAACGAGTTTTAAAAGGGGTCCGTCATTGTTTAAATGTGAAATTTTCCATGTAGATTGGTCAATATTAAATAACTTGCTAAAGTTTAAAGAAACATGGTTAACCAAATAAATATGACACCGCCACTACAATGTAAAAAAATCGGTAACTATTTAAAGTGGAGTTCTCTGAAGAATTTGGTGAGCCATTAACCAGGACACTTGACTAAGCACTAAACCCCTCTACTGTAACCTTTAACCAAGTGGACCCTATAGAACTTCACGATGCTTTTTCAAAATTTATTAACATAATATTTTTAATGGAGGAAATTTAGATATTTGAATTTATGAAATAATTATGAGGAATTATTAAGATTTGATGGAGGGAAATGCTCGAGATACCCTAAAAGAAAATTTTTCTTAGAAGACCACAAATTTTTCTCCGGTTGCCCGTTTTTCACAAAATTACAGTCCTTGGAATTGGGAGAAAGAAATCCACGCCATGAAAGCACCAAAAGATGAATTTTTAGAGGTTTTTCATTCCATTTTTTAGGTTTTATTCGTTCCTTGATTGGTGCCTCGAAAGGTGGAGGTGTAATTAAATGAGGTAAACATGGCCAATAAAAGTGATTCATTATTTACTACATTCTAACCTAGATTATAGGGTTTCTCCTTCTTTCTCTCATAATTCAGAGTTTTCTATAAATGTAAAAGGGGCACTTATTCAAGGGGTTAGACACTTTTCAAACTTCCCCTCTCTTTACAAGTTGAATTGTTGTGAATTTGTAGGCTCTTAAGCCTTTCTTCTAAAATTGTAATGGCAACCTATGCCTTTTACCTGATGTAATGATGCACTATGAAAGTGCTTGAAGTAATGGAAATTATGTTTTGTGATCAGTTATATGTCCTTTCATGATTTTCCTACTTCTATTTGCCTCTCTCATGTTTGCAAGTGAATTATTCAACCAGGGTTTCTTTTGCAAGTTTTGGAGGTCATTGTGCTTATTAAGGGGTGGAGTATTACATGCAACTAAGTTATGGTGTTTGTTCGCCCTTCTTACTTTCATTCTACTTCACTGGAAGATTGATAACTTGTTTTTCTGATTGATTTTAACAAAAGGAACATATGCTTCCTAGTTTGTGATATTTTGTATCATTTCTAAGTTATAATAGGTGTAGTTGACTTGTGGTGCGCACACCCTCTTCAAATTAACCCTTCTCGAATCTAGAAAAAACCTTTTTTTGGTGCATCACCACTTCTAGTATAGGTTTTATTTCCTTACAAATATCTCTCCCTAATCCCTTGAAATGTTAGCATAGGTCTAGTTAGCCATTTTTTATTGCATTAGGAGTAGTGTAGCGCTTAGTTTTGGAAGAGAAAGCCAGCCTCCTCCAGAGATTCACCTTGAGCCCAAGTCCCACAGCTTGAGAGGTGATCCCATGTGTCCCAATCACACCGAATGTCATGTTCACTTTCAGGCCATTTGGGGGGTGCAGTGATTTGGTGATAGCAGATATTTACACTTATGAATGTTGTATCCCCCTATCGTTATCTTCATCCATCAAGTATTTCTTCGTTAGATTGTCCTCATATTCTGAATCCAAATGAAGATAGGGTTTTCATGCTTTGGTATTAGAGGGTCAATATTTTTTCCTTTTTGGTTTTCCTATGAATTGCAAGGATTCTTGTATATTCCCTATTTTCTCACAAATCCGAACAACAAAATTATGATTTCATAGTCCAGGGTCTAATACCACTATATGTCACCATGTTTTAATAACATCTTTTGTGGAAGTCCTTTGTTGAGATCTACTCCTTGTATATTTTTACATAAGTGAACAATCCCAACTCTTCCTGTTTGGTATCTATTTTAATGTTTTTTCCCAACAAATTTCAAATACCTTCTAAAAATTCTTGATGCCAAAAATGAAGAGGTAGTTTTGGAAGATGAACCCAAACTATAATTTTGGATACAACCATTGTGTCTGGGTTTATTACAGGGAACTATGGAGTCAAAAAAATACCTACTTTCCCCCAGAACTAATGTCCCTCATGCAAAACCTTTTGAAATTACTCCTTTGAAGGCAATTGAACAATGAAGATCTATTTATGGTAAAAATGGAATTTACAAAGCTAGGTCAAGTTTGTAAAGAGCCATTCAAAAATATCTATAGAGTGGGGCCAAAACCCATTAAACCTGTAAATCACTTCATCTTATTGATAACATCGATGCCTTTCTTCATCTGCTTCACTTGAGATTACCAAGGCAAGTATCACATCAATTTAATTAACCATATAAGGGTTTGGAGTAGTTTCTGCAAAGAAAATAGTGTTTGTAGGATTATTCATGGATGTATTTGTAAGTGAGGTGGGCTTATGTCCACAATTGAACCTTTGATTCCCCACCCTACACTAGATTCCAGTGGGATCCTGTTAGATAGTAGCTGCCACCGTAATTTTCCTTTGTTGCAAGTAGAAACCCTAATCAATCATTTGTGTGAGTAGTATTTCGTCTCTATCTCGACCAAAAACACAAAAACATTTTAAATAGACATCAACACCCATAATATAGCTTAATTTTATGAGTTTAAATTCTCATAAGAAACACGTAACATAAATCCTATCTCATTTACAAAAATATTTTTTAAACACACATCAACCTGCACAAAATATACCTTGAGATTTTAAAATTAATAATAAAAATGTCCATGCCTTTTCACGGGTAATATCAATATTTGTATTTTAATAACACATGCATTTGATGCACTCTCTTAATAATTCAAATGGCCTCAATATAGTAAATTCACAAATATCACTATGAAACTACTGTTGTATATATCTCCCTCCCCAGGTAAATATAAACAAATGGAAGAATATGGAAATCAAAGAAACTCATACCCTGACATTTATTGCACCCTAGTGTAGGTTAGGGGCACATGTAAAAGGATGTCGACATGAAAATGGATGTTCCCTAGCGCAGGTTGGGGATGTAGGTAAAAGGATGTCGACATGAAAATGGATGCGCCTTGGCGCAGGTTAAGGGCGCAGGTAAAAGGATGTCGACATGAAAATGCATGTGCCCTGGCGCAGGTTAAGGGCGCAGGTAAAAGGATGTCGACATGAAAATGGATGTGCCCTGGTGCAGGTTAAGGGTGCAGGTAAAAGGATGTCGACATGAAAATGGATGCGCCCTGGCGCAGGTTAAGGGTGTAGGTAAAAGGATGTCGACACAAAAATGGATGCGCTGTGGCGCAGGTTAATGGCACAAAGCACAAAGCATGTCAACATGGAATTTTCAGTGCCTATGGTGCATGTAAGAGTTAAAGTGTAAAATGTAATCTAAAATTGGTTCCTTCTTTCCTTGATGCAAATAAGGAAAGCATTCGTATGTAACTTTAGGACCATTGTTAGAAATAAAGTGTCTAAGAAAAACATACTCCATATCATAATAAGAGCATGATCAACAAGGCTATGTTAAGGCTTTGAGTAACAAACATTCATTGGAATAAGAATCCATGGCTAAATAGTAATGTTTTAGATGTAAATAAGGATTGTCGGTTCCATTGAAATAATATAAAGTATGCATGATGAAGTCCTTGGGGGAAGCAAAAATTTTAATCTTCTTACGAATGGGATTGCCATGAAGGGAATTATTGTTAATGGAGGCATGATAAGATGTAATTTTAAGGGTAAGGGTATAAACGTGGGTTTGCAAAGAACCAACAACATGCATGAGAGAGATGATATCTTGTGAAGGGAAGGTGGGGGGAGTGAGAGGCATATCGAGGGGTTGAATATTTCCATTGTGAGTGGTGATAGATACCTGAAAAGGGGGATTGGATGTTGAAAGAGGGGATGAAGGTGTGATAGGAAGACATGACTGTGGAGGATCTACAAAGATTTTAGGTGTAGCATCATGAGATAGAATGAGAGGTGTATCAAGAGTAGGATCATTGTTAACTAGCCAATAATGGCAGGAGCTTCACATTCAATAAATTTAATTGAAGAAACATCTTTATTAACATGTATAGTATTATTATCAGAATCAAAGTCACTATCAGTCATATTTTCAAAATCAAGGATTTCATCAAGATTATCATCAACATACAAAGAAGTGGTAGGAGTGCTAGCGCGAGATCTACCATTACAATCATTAGAAAAAAATTAGAAGTATGAATGGTAGGATAAATAGATTCACATACAACTTGACTAATAGTAGGAACATCATTATATTTATTTACAATTGTAAGATCACAAACATAATCATTTAAATCCATGTTTTTACAAGAAAAACCCTCATCATACATAGAATCTATATTAATTATATCATTTGCAATAGTACAAGGGGAAGAAGATGGAGGACTATGCATGGCTATGGGAAGTGGGGGATAAGATTGGGTAAAATTTTGGCTAGGGGAAACTATGAAAATATTAGAGTTTTAGAAACTAATAGAAAGGGATTTTTGGTGGTCAATGAGTAGTTAGAGGGTTTTGTGTCATAATGGTAGATGAAATTATGAAATTCATCTTGTTCATCGGCATTGTCAAATACTCATTGCATATATGTATAGGTCATATCGTGATTTAGTGATGGGTTCCTCTTTTGAGCCATGAGGTGTGGGATCTAGGGGAAAATGGTTCAAATAGGAGTGGGGTTTGCCAAATGATATAATAAAAATAAAAATTAAATCTGATTTCAGAGTAACTTCTGTAACTAATTATATAAAAATGATGACATACAACAATATACAAATGATAAGTACTCAAGAAAAGTAGAACTCTAAGAAAATGAGAGGGATAGATGACTTATCTGATTTTTTGTGTGACCTAGAGACAGTAAGGACTGTGTAGCTACTGGATTTGACTGTAAATGATACTATAGTGTCTGAATTTTTTTTTAAGGACTCAGGATTGTGCTGGATAGGGGAACCCACTGGAGGAAAGGAGCTCCCAGGTGTTATTGTCTGATATGGGCACTAACGTCTACACAAATATTCAGGATCTTCCTTTTTCTGGGTTTGAGGGTCTTCACTCCAATGTTTGATTTGTCACCCCAACTTTTTTGTTAGGGTTTCAATATCACTTATAACCTATAAAAAACCATAGATATCTGAACAAGCTCACAAACACATTAGATCTGAAATAAAAATTCAATATTTGAAGTCACACTAACCCCAGAGGTCACCCGAAGAGTGAACTTATGACCAAACGCTGCTCTACATGCCAGAATCCATGTAGTTATGTGTGAAATAGTATCCTTAGGTTTCCCTCGTGTCAATGATACCAAGATAACATGCTATAGTTATCTTAGATGTAAATGTGTGATATGAAATAAAGTACTTCCCCTTCCTATGCAGCCCAAAAATGATTTCCCTTGTGATAGTAGTGGTATTATGTAGATGAGATAGTCCCTTATAATTTTTATCTAGATTAATTGTGTGTATGTTGTGTATATATATGAATATCTTGTTTAAATTTTGACACTAGTGATAAAAAATGATGACTATGAACACAAGATACAGATAAGAAAAGTGAAAAGTACCACCAAAAATTTCAAGATGAGAACAATAAATAAATAGGACAGGAGCTCCCAAGAGGGACACAAGTGCCTGGGCACTAGTTTCCAGAGAGGGTGCTAGTGTCCTAGGATAAATGATGACAAATGTGAGAAGACAGACATGAAGGGATCGTTGTTACCTAACAAGAAGTAGATACAAAAATGACCAATGTGGAAGAGTGTCACAATAGAAAATAATCAAAGGACATGGATAGATAAAAGATAGTGTCACGAGTGAATAGTTTTCTTACTTATGATTCATGCATATAACAACATATTGATGTCATAGCAAAATAACAATATGTGCATGATTTTGTGTCTAGAGGTCCCTTGTGTGATGTTTTTATCATGTTATTATGATGTGGAGATGTATTTTCCATCATGATGGTTGACCTAGGTGTTTTCTAATCAAGGAACATGCATAAAAGCAAATTAGAAGATTTCATTTGTGTTGTGCAAGAGAGGAAAAAGTGCGACCTAGAGGGGAGAGAAGTGAAGGATGAAGGTACTTATGACCTTGTTGAGAGTAAAATTAATTTTTTATGTTTTTCTAGAGAGTGAGAAGGTGATGGAGAGATAGGGAGAGTGTTAAAATCAACTTGAAGGAAGAATTTTTGGGTAATAAGGCTCGAGAGATGTTTTGAAGAAGATAGAGAGGAGAGTGAGCTTCATAGATTCATCATCAGTTGTTGCAGCAAAAAATTAGAGATGGAATTCATTTTAGATGGATTTAGTTTATGATGAGTCATCTAGGGGGTTGGTTTCTCCTTGCAAAGTTAGTGCTCTACTAAATTAGGATTTGGTACTCCTTGCATGGTTGGTGCCCTACTAAACTAGGGGTTGGTGTTCCTTGTGGATTTGGTTTCTCACTAAACACATCTCTTGTGATGTGTAATATTCATGAGATTCATTTATATGGAGTAATATATGTAGAGGTTCAGTAGGTTTTCTTCCTCTTGAGGGTTACCCACTTAAATATTGTGTTCATGTGTTCTTGTTCTCTCATGGTGTATGTTCATGTGTTTGGTTAATCATTGCATAATCTATAATGATGAATGTTTGATTAATGCATTGAATAATTGATGGATGATAATGTTAAAGGAAATGAATGTTTTAATGGAACACTGATTCACCCCCCCTCAGTGTTTATGCTTCCAACAATTGGTATTAGAGCAGGTCCTTTGGAGAAAACTTAACAAGCTTAAGGTGATCCTAGAAGCAAAAAATGGCTAAGAAATTGAGAAAAGAAAACAAAGATTTGAGAGATAAATCTAAGAAGGATGAATAAACCATCAAAAGTATCAAGAATTAGTTGGAGGATGTGGTTGTAAATTTGAGGACAAAGGAAGATGAATGTGTCAAATTAAAGAGTAAGAAATGTGATCTAATTGAAGTTGTGGAAAACCTACAATCATAGGTAGTGTTCCATAGAAAGGAGAACATCAATTTAAAGTCTATAATCAAGTGATATGAACAAAGCATCAAATAACATGAGGTTCAAGTTGAATCTATGACAACAACACTCAAGACCAAGGAAGAAGAGTGTGTCAAGCTCAAGGAAGATGTACAAACCCTAAAGTTAAAAGATGATGAGAAGCCTAATCTACCAAGTTAAGAAGTTGGTCCTAGTTCCAAAGAAAGTGAAAGTGAAGGTGTTCATGCCAAGAAGGCTACTGCAAGGTTTTATCCTATCAAACATCCTAATATAATAAGGTATGGAAATTGTTTTCATGGTTATTTTTTTACATGCAAGGAATATGGTCATAGAGCTAGAGAATGTAGATGGTCTTCCAAAAGTGTGTATCTATGGAGAAATGAAAGGAATCAAATGTCAATATATGTGTATGGAATTTTTTCTATAGTCGTCATCAAGAAGAACACATTGCAAGGTATTGCAATCGTGATGCTCCAAAACAAGACCCAAATTTTGTTTCTCCCAAATTCAAGGAAGTGTGGAAGCCAAAGGTAGTAGATAATTACAAGAAGTCTGATCCAGCCAAGAAGGATGAACCAAAGGTAGGTGAGTCTTATACTTGTTTGATATAAATTAAATCAACATAGGAGAAGAGAAAGGTGGTCATCAAACCAAATGTGCCTAAGAAGGGAAATATTACTTTAAAGGCTAATTGCAAGCTAGATGAGAAGGACATGGAGATTTGGGAATCTTCTGAGTTTTTTCTATTTTAGTGCCCTAAGAAGCATAAGGTGGCTCCATTAGGATTCATGGAGATGCTCTTCATTTATGAGAAGAAAAATAATAAGGTTGAAGTATGCTTGCATTTTGATTTTCTTAAATATCACTCATGAAGTTATGTCATATTGTCTAGAGTCAGTTCTGAGGGTCTACATCTATTGTTTCATCAAAATATCTACTTTGAAGAGTTCTTATCATGATAAAGTTGTTGTGTAAGAAGGTATGAAGTCCTTCGGAGGAGTGTAATTCCAAGATGGCATAAATATCAATCTAAAGAGTTAATCATGGTGCAATTATGCAAAATAGGTGTATCATGTGTTATTAGGAGATGTATGATGGTTTTAAAGAAAAGTCACTCTAAAATAATTTTTGTAATTAGTTGTTCTTGAATCTGTAAGGTTGAGAAATAGGTTACACTTCAAGGTTTGATTCAAATATACATATAAATATTATCTCACAAAATGTATCTTAAAGGATTGTTACAGTAGTGATACTCAAATTTTATGTTTTATATGTTATCTAAAGGTTGTTTATGATACAATCATGAGGTCAAAAGTTCTATACAGAAGGTGATCAAGCATCAAGAGGTGTCTAGTTATTGTGAGTCCTAAGTTGGAGTGGATGAAGATATTTATATGAAGTGTAAAGATTATGTATGGAGACTTTTATTGAATACTTTGAGGGTGTTGAGACCTTACTCAAGTTCATATCTATCTGTTTATGTTGAGCATAATGTTTCAATACCTCATTCAGGTGTGAGGGATTATACGTTTGTATCAACATGGTAAAGGTATGGTGTTTCAAGGTTTTATTTCATTGTATGAAGATTAAAGGTATGTATTTCTTGATCCCTTAGTAGATATTCTTGAGAGAGGAGGAGAATGTGTTCGTAATACTTCCATGTGCATTTTCTCAGAAGGATATTAGTAGCCTCATGAAGAATAAATCATGATAATATAATGATAGACATGAGGATATATCTTAAAGACCTCGTTTTGGACTGCAACAGTATTGATTAGGTGAGATATTATTATAGTGGTATATTTTTGTTAAGAAGGTGCATGACTGGGATGTTTTAAGGTCCAACTAGCTTTTGTAGTGGCTTGAAAATTCAATGCATGTGTTTCAAGTGTTCTTTGGGCATCTAAAGGACTTGGCAGTGACATGGAATACTAAGAAGAGTTTGAAGTGCATCATGAAGGTGTTTCTAGAACTGTGGATAATATGATGTTTTAATACCTAATTACCAATAATGATGACAACACAAAGTTGCAGTTTTGAAGATGTATTATCACAATGAAACAAGATCCTTGAAGAGTGTTATAAGCCTTAAAAGAGTGTAAATTAGCCATCAAGGTGTATCATAGAGGTATGATGTTGGAAGGGTATCCTGAGTTGCTAGTGATATTGGTATAAGTTGATAGTCAAAGAGGTTTACAAGTGTGTTGATAAGTCTGAGAAATGATATTACAAGTCAAAGACCAAAATGAGGTTCAAGTATTGAATAGGTGGGTAGGTATAGTCTTGATAAATTTTTTGCAATGAATGAGATATAAGGTTATTCGAAGGATTTTTAGGAAGGGAGAGTATGCCAAATAGGATGTATCTCCAAATATGAGTAAAAAGTTAGAATGCAGATTATTGTATCTTGTTTTTGACATAAGAGTTATTGCATGATGATTCAAGGAGTTTTCATGACTGTTCCAGGACAGTGGCATGTTGAAGTCATGAAAAGGACTAAGTTCAAAGTATGAGTTATTATATTTTGGAGTTATGTAGTTATAATGATGCATCAAAATGACTTTATAAAACTATGAGAAGGGAAAGATATAATTTGTAAATCATATGATCAAGGTGTGTAAATATTTATTATCCCAGTATATCATATATTATAGTTTTGAGTATACTCTTGTTGTATCTTAAAGCCTCAGTATGGTTTCAAAGTGGATGATATATTATTATCAAGGTTCAAGATATGTAATTATGGTTGAATTATTTTAAGTAAGATTCTGTTAAGATTGAAAGGGACTGTGTCAGTATTGAAGTGAGTTACAGATATCTGTTAGACAATTGTGTAAATGAGCAGGTGATATCATAATGGTATATTAAGAAGCTTTGTAGAGGCCATATAAAGAGGAGCTTAGTTATATGATGCCTAAGATTAGGAGACCTAAATTAGGGTATTATATGCATCAGGTAGATAGTTATAAGAAGAAAAATTTGGTGCCTTGGAATTTTTGAGGATGCTACATATTCTAGATGTTGTTGGACATTGTTGTGTTGATTTTTGTAAGAATTATCAAGCATATGTTTCTTAGGGAAGTTTGGTTGAAGATTAACATGATGTCATTAGCTCTTGTAAAAATTTGGGCATGAAACATAGAATAAGGATTTAGGTTCAAGGATTGTATTCAACAAGAAGGTTAGCATATTGGGTATGATACATTGGATGAAGGTACAAGTTCTGTGATTTCTCATGTTTAAGATCTAATGAAGATTGTTCAGAAGGCTCATGTATGAGAATCAGAAACATACTTTTTATATCTCTTGAACAATAAGATTGGTCTGAAAAGAAAAATATGATCATGTATAATTTGGGCATAAGGATTGTAAAATATTGTCTGTAAAATTTGATCATTAGTTTTAAGTGGCAGGGCATTAGGTGATAGGTTTAAAGAACACCAAAATAGAGATAAAATGACTCTTTATAAGGTATGTATGCTTATTGTCTTGCTCAAGAATTTATGCATTTTTTTAGGGGGAGTAGTCGTGGTTTTACAATCCTATGGTGACCAAGAGATTGATGAATATACTTTCAAAATAATATGAAGATGGTAAATATCTAGAAATGTTGTTTTCTTTGAGCTTCAATGTTTTTCAAGAAGTTGTGATGGGACCTAATCTGTTATGTGATAGTCCTAAAGGATGTTTTCATGCTTCAAGAGGATTTTTGGAGGTATTGTAAGTAGGTAAACTATCAAAAATATTGATCTTCATATTCCTAGTCCATGCACTTCTTGAAACATAGCTATAAAGCATAATCCAAAGAGGAGCCAATTCCATGAATTGAAATAGTGACAAGAATTATGAAACAAGTTGAGCATTGTGTCTATAAGTTGCGAATGGATGAATAATCTTAGAGGGATATGTCTTCAGTAATATATGTTCAATCATCCATGGTGATTGCAATGTGTAGTCAAAAGGAGTTTGCAAGTTAGAGATACAAGTCAAGAAGAAAGTCTACAAAGTGGTGTGTAGCTATTCAGGGGAGTAGAAAGATTTGAAGATATGTTCATAAGAGGATTTTTTTAGCATTTAAGGTTATAAAAAAGCTAAGATATGGTGAGTAATCTCTCAGGGGGATCTATGTGAGTTAGAAACAGGTCCATGGATCATTTGTTTCAGCTGGTGCTAAGAAAGTGAATGAGTAGTCTAAGAGGGAGAAAATAAGTTTTTGTTTTTACATTGTTAATATTGTTGTGATGTTAGGTTGATATTAGTACATTTTTCATAGATGTCAAAGGGGGAGAGTGAACTCATAAAAATGAAGTTTAAGTCATGATAGTACTTGTATGCTTAGTTACCATCAAAGTTTCTGAAGATGGTTGTCATCAATGAAAAAGGGGGAGATTTTTGGACAATGTGGCATTGTTGTTGTCATTTATGTCAAGTAAAATTGGTGGAAATGTTTCTTGGTATGACTAGGGGAGCACATGTTGTTGTCATTGATGAGATGAATTGTCACGAAGTGTTCATTAGTGTCTTGACATGATGTATTGGTGTATTTACATGGTTTATCATGTATGGTCTAATGTATGATATCCAAACGTGATATGAAGGCTAGTAGAGTGTCTATCATGATCAGAGAGTTATGTCAACGGTGATAATAACTATGTAAGGTGATTTGAGGTCAAAAATGGTGAAACAAACATGATTTAGGTTCTTGTTTATGAGGCCTAGAGCATAGAATGAGGCATATATTTAGGTGAAGTGCAACATGTAGCAATTGTGTGAGTATGGGAACAATGTATATGAGGTGTAGAGACACTCACAAGTTTATTAGAGTATAGGTATAAGTGTTTGATATGGTTTTTTAATCTCAAAAAAGTAGGACCCTGAGATTTGGCAATGCAGATCTCTATTTTTTGCTAACATGGGGTTATCCCTCAACTTGTGGGACTTACAAACTTGAGATAAACCTCTAGAGATTGCCAATTTCCTCTTCCTAATCTAATGCTAAACTACTCCTACTCATAGAAAGGAAAATGCAGCTAACTAAACCTAAACTAACCATGCCAAGGGACTAGAGAGAGAGAGAGAAAAGGTTAGAAAGATGCATGAAAGGAAAATCCTATACTAAAAGGTAGTGATAGCACCAGAAAAGGGGTGAGAGACACTCTAGTGAGGGATAAAGAGAAATAAATGAAGAAGGGAGAGGCCAGACATAAGTGACATAGACCCAAAGTTTCATTTACCATCTAGTCTCACATGAAACAAAACAAAAATGAACTAGCAAGGAGAAATACATACACAAAACAATGCAATAAGTAAAAGAGAGGCAAGGTTGTAGCTAAAACAAGCAAGGATAGACAAATGTGTCACAAAATAATATTTATTGCAATAAAATTATGCACAGACCATTATATTTGTAGAGGAAGGCACAGAAACACATTGCCAAGCCCAAAATGAAGGTTTGATGGCTCACAGTTGCTTTGGAAAAAAATTGATAGAGTTCCATTATAGTTTTGAATGTCTATCCTTTCAAAATGAAATATTTTTACAATATATAGCTCGAATGAAAGAGAAGGAAGAAAGAGAAGAGGGAAAAGAGAAGGGGTATCACTTTTCTAGTATTCAACCACCAAAAATATGCATTAAAATCCTTTGCAAAGCACATGGACACCTTATAGAGCCATCATTTAGTCTATTTCATGCTGTAGAAGCAAATGAAGCCATGCCTCATCAATTCTGGTGGTTGAGCTACCTGATTTGATCGTTTGGGTGCCCAAACAATCCTCTTTTGCCTCTAAAATCCATGTTTTCACTTTTGACCCACTAAAATCCACCAAAATCATATTTTGATGATGTAAAATTGAAGGGCTCGATGAGGTATTTCCAATGATATAAATTTTGTCTGATTTGGAGCTCAGGATCAAAAGATATGACCATTTGAAGATTTTCCTATTAGGAGGCACATAAAACTAACATGTGGTGGCCTTTAATTAGTTCAGGGATTGGCCTCTACCAACATGTACTTGTTTCACCTTTTTCCAAGTGTCGGTCTCCCACTATTTTTCAATATAGGGCTTTACTTCCCTACTCGCCATATGTCCTTGTTATTTTACCTTGGATTTGGCTTTATGAAAATACGAGCCAATAAAACTCTTCCAGGTTCCTTTGGATGTCAGACGTTCCTTTTCCTTTTTCAGTCTCCATGACACATGGACCAATGAAAAGGATCCATTCTCTTTCACATTTCAAACCTTATTAGACCCCTAAAAATGCAAGCCAATAAGAAATGACCATGTTTCTTCATAATTTTCCCCTCGACTGACCATTGCGAAATATGAGCCAATAGAAAGGCTCCACACACTTCACATGTTAGTCTTTTTGATCTCCAACCTCTAACATCCATGAAAGATCAGCCAATAAGGAAGCTCCATGCATTGACGCACTGTCATACCTTTCTTTGAACCCCATTGACAACTAGGACACACGAGAAAATGAGGAAGATCCACATTTCCATAGTGTCATAACCTATCAATCTGTCTTCTTTGTGTTTGGATCTGATTGGTTGGGCCTTCACATTTTTCAGACTACGAAAGTTTGAGCTAATAATATGGAACCATGTAGCTCTTTGCATCACAGTTGCTAAGTTTGGGGGACTTAGAAACTTTTTGGCTTTTTAGTGTGCCACATGTCCCCTTTACTTTCCTTCACTTGGTCAGACCTGAAGAAATATAAAAATCTGGCCTATCCCGCGGAATTGGAAACCTTTTAAGCCCATCGCCATTCAAAAAGAGACACGTAGCCCTCCTTGATTGGTGATTTTTTGCCATATGGCCCTTGGGCTAGGACCTTTGAGCTTCTTCGACATGTCCATGTTAAAGCCGACACTAAATTTGACAGGCATTTGAACGTCATTTGACTTTTATAACTAACCCACCAATGTTTTTAAATTGTGCTCCTGTGGGTTTTTTAATACCAACGACCAATGCATTTGGGAAGTGAAATTTGATGGAAATTTTACTGTCACAACCCTCTAAAATTGGCTAAGTCCATTTTTAAAGCTTGTTAAAGTAAAAATAACCATGGGTGTAATTTTGGATAACATGTTCCTAGGTCTTTTCTAGACCTAATCCTTAAGAAAGCATGCCCTAGTTAAGTGAGTTATATTGTTTCTAGTATGGTGGTATTTAAGTAAGAATTAGAGAGTGTGTTTTAGGTTGAAATTGTGGTTTGTTCTGATTTTCAAGTCCTTTTTTTCAAGATATTGAGTTTATACTAAAACTGGGTTTCTAAAGGTGAGAATTTGAGCTAAATGTTGACCATCATATGCTTTTTGGGGAGTGTATTATTTGCATGGGGAACCAAGCTCCTAGGGGTAGTTGAGTAGGTAAGTTATGAATATTTTCCAAGAAAAATGAGGTTGTTTTATCGTCACATTTTTATGAACAATCGTTAAGAAGCCAAACAATGTCTTAGCCCTCATTAAACCCTAACTTTAGAGTGACTTGGAGTAAAATGATTTTGGTGTACCATAATTTATTACTTTCTAAAATTCAATGATTTTATGCTATATATGACTCTTATAGATTTCCTATGACATAATTTATAGGTAGTGACAGTATGTGGGACCCACCAAAAAAGGAAAGTTTCTTGAAAGTTTCAATTTGTGCAAAAGTTCTTATTGGACCTATTAACTAAATTACCATTTATATTATAAAATTAGTTGTAATTAATTTACATGATGATTTCCAATCATGTTTTAGGCCCTAGGATGCAAAGTGTACCCTATTTATGAGGATTGGTTTTTAGGCAGTTTTGTGGTAGTTTAGAGAAGTCTAGGAGTTGAGCATTTTTAGAGGTGTTATAGGTGGTTTTATGACTCCATTTGAATTTGGTTATGATACATACATACAAATATTTCCATTGGTATATCATATTTTATTTTTTGGTTATATTTGAGAAAGTTATGACCTGTTCTTTGAAGATTATTTTTGTAAACTTTAGATCCAGCTAGGTAGGTTGATCCAAATGAAGGATTTTGGTATGAATATGATGTTGAAGACCTACATGGTCCCTTGTGTGATGTTTTAATCATCCTATTATGTATTTTTCATCATGATTTCTGACAAAGGTGTTTTCTAATGAAGGAACATGTATACAATCAAATTAGACGATCTCATTTGTGTTGTGCAAGAGAGGAAAAAGTGTGACCTAGAGGGGGGAGAGGTGAAGGTGATGAAGGTCCTTGTGATATTTTTGAGAGGGAAATGAGTATTTAATGATTTTTTGGAGATTTATAAGGTGATGGTGAGCTATGGAAAGTGTTGAAATACACTTTAATAAATAATTTTTGCACAAGAAGGCATGAGAGATTTTTTGAAGAAGATAGAGAGGAGAGTGAGTTTCATAGATTCATCACCATTTGTTACAAAAAATATCAGATATGACATTCATTTCAGATGGATTTAGTTGGTGTTGATTCACCTAGGGGGTTGGTGCCTCCTTGTATAGTTGTTTCTCTAATAAATTAGGGGTTGGTTCTCCTTGTAAGGTTAGATCCCTACTAAACTAGGGTTTGATGATCTTTGTGGGGTTGGTGCCTCAATAAAAAAAAAAATTTCCTATGTAATATTCATGAGAATCCTTTTTATTGAGTAATACATGTGTAGGTTCAGTGGTTTTTCTTTCCCTTAAGGGTTTCCCACTTAAATATTTTGTTCATGTGTTCTTGTACTCTCATAGTGTATGCTCATGTGTTTGGTTAATCATTGTTTAATCTATAATGATTAATGTTTGATGAATGCATTGAATAATTTATGGATGATAATGTTAAAGTAAATGAATTTTTTAATGGCACACCGATTCACCCCCTCTCAGTGTTTTTTCTTCCAACAATTAGAACCATTTGAAAGATTATGAGGAATATATTTTTATGGGAATGGTTGTGGGCACCAAAACAAGTTTTTTTAACCTAAAAATACAGTTAAAAAACTCATTTCCATTTTGAGATCAGCATATTGTGGCATGTTCTGGGTCTAATTATAATAATCATGAATATGGATCCACAACACTTGTTCACCTACATGATATGACATATAAAGGTCTTGATTATAGATTCATTTGCGTTTAATTTTCTAAATAATAGTTGATAAATCAAAGAGAACTTTGTGACAAAATTTAGAGACATTTTCAGCTTGTTTCCTTATCAAATGCCACCGAAATCAAATCAAATCACCTCCAAAAATCAATATTTAATTATTAAGGATGTCAAAACCTTGATCTAATCTAAGTTTTCACCACCCAAGGTAATAAATGGTTCTCATGCTTGTTTTGATCATAATTTATATTGATTGGTCCTTGTTGGGAAAACAAGTGGTTGATATTTTGATCCCTCACTGATTTCAAAATCTCCTCTCTCTTATCTCTTCTTATAATCTATCTAATACAACTCATTTCTCATTATAAAGGATCCTCTCCTAAATGGAAACTTACCATTTCAAAATGGTGGCCGAGCTTTAATGATTTGCATACCTTTGATCTAATCTCATGCAATGCATCCAATGTATCCCAAGTTACAATAATGGATTGTACATAGTTCTAATCAATAATATGATGTTTACTATGGATCATATATTCCATTTGGATTACATTTTTGCATTATTTCATCTCTATTCTTTCCATTTTATGTTGTGTATATATTATTCTCGCACGTTTTCTTTTCCCTTGTCTAAAATTTGTGGATTGAAATGGTTTCTTAGAGTTGATATGTGCAATGTATCTTCCCTCCAATCACTGTGTTTTCCTTCTTGTTCTTACCCTCAAGGAGATTGATCCCTTTCTATTTTGGTGTAATCACCACTTTTTTTTATCATATTTTTTTTCATACATTCCTCCTCCCCCCTTTCACCTTGTAGATCAGTAGCTCAGTTTAGGATTAGTTTTAGCATTAAGATAGCTAAGTGGAGGAAGTTAGCATTCTCCAGAGTTCTGTCCAAATTATCAAGATTCCAAACCTTAGAGACATTCCCATTGTTTCACTCACGTGTTGATCAATCTTAGCCTTAGAAAAGGGTACAACTTTAGGTGACAACATTACCATTCATTCTACTCCTAGTGTGCACAATAATATTTAAGGGGCCATGCCTCCTCACATTCCTAATCCTTTTATAGGGTATCTCTTGTTTAGTTTTTTCTTTATAAATATACTCTAAAACATATTAACATTCAAATAATTAGATAAGCACAAATTTTTTTAGAGAATTTGATAATAAAAAATGATGACCTACATATGACTTATTTTTCTATCTTTTTACTTCACATATGTTTTTTTATCATACAATTTGATATATTTCATATTTTCTATAGACTTTATATGCACATGCATTCAAGAGACATATTGATATTGATATAGGACATACACATGATTCTCAACGATGGTAGGTTTTGGCCTAAGCATATCCTAATGACATTTCTAATCTAGAGGTATCTACTACACTACTCAGGAGATTTTTTCAATATTGTTACTATCATGTCCTAATTATGCTCATTTTCTTACATTTTACAATATGACATTTTTCAAACTAATACGGTTAACGTGTTTCTTATGCATCCCTATCTTAACTTTATCTATGTGCCTTTGATATACTCTTTGCTATTGTGTTCACTTTTTTATTATGTTTATTATTAATTCTATGTATGTGACCTATGACCTTTTCTATGAAAATTTCGGAAACAATTTTACATCCCTTATTTGTGGATTCTATAGCCTATTGCCTATGTGTTTCTAGAAACACTATAGTTCCCCTTATGTTTTGGTATATGCCTTATTTATGACTAACATATGTGACATTTCCTATGTACTTGTATGTTATATTACTTATATTCTTGATTTCCCATTTACTTGTTTATTAATATACATGATTTTCTTAACATTTCTTATTACTTTAGTGTTTTCTATCTTCGTGTGCCATGGTTTCTACCATGAACACCCTTGTAGGAAAATTATCTCAACGATGGTCATCCAATACATCCCTCCATGTGATCCAACAAATAATATCAGTTAATTCCTAAATGGATAGACATATTTTATTTTGAGCCAAGAATATTATTTGTGCATATCAATTTCCTCAAAATATGGTGCATTCATTTGGGTTTACCACAAGATTTTTTATGCACATCAAGCATATAGAAACAATTCAAAACGTAGGGATGAAATTAAATAGGGTAAAAACAATCAAGAAAAAAATAGAAATATAATAAGAACAAATTTTACATAGGTATAAATCTATCCACTATGGATGAAACCACCAAAATTTATGGTTTGGGATGGATTTTTCCATCATAGGGGTAGATTTATATTAAATTGTAGAATTTGGAGATTCTAAAAATGGCTATATATTTATAACGCAAGTTCAAATTCATATTACATAGTTTAAAACATTCTTTAATGATTTTTGATATAAATTGTTGGGGGGTTCGAGTACTTCAATCCTTTTTAGCATTGCATGACTCAGAAAAATTTTCAATATAGGTTATGGGGGTAGGTTCTTTCTTCCCCTTTTATCTATATTCAAATTTATATATCTCAAAATCAGAGTTACATCACTTAGTAGGGACATGAGATCATGCATTACCTTTTGATTTTTTTTCTATTTTACACTTGATCCTAGATCTATCTATATCTAAGTGGTCTATGACCTTTGAATATATCAACGTGAATATAAAACATTGTGGCATCATTCATCTCACTTTTTATGGAAGTTGTCAGGCTCCCATGACACCAAATTTTTTGGTGTTAGGTAAAATGACATTCAATACCTCAAAAAAACTATCATATCCTTTAGCAACATTAGGGACTTATCACCCCAAATCCTTTAACAAATTAGTAAAAATTAAATTCTTCAAGCACAAAAAATGCGGGAGATTCTCCCTTGAAAAAATAAACATGTGTATTCCTTCCTTATTTTTACCTCTCTACATTACTACTGACATATTCAATTTTAAAAGTTACAAATATATTTCTAAATCCAAGTTATAATTCAATTTTTTTCATGTACATTGACTACACTCTCTGTTATAGGTTTCATCATGGAGCATGTCAACCCTGAAGTGAAATCATCAATTCTAAGAAAATAAAAAGTGTGTATACACACGCAAGTATCTTTTCCTTTAAGCATTTAAATTTATTTCATACTTAAATGGTATGAAATTTAGACACCTAAATATGGTAATTAATCATTTAAAAATAACTAATTATGGCCTTTCACCTTAATCATGAATTTCATGTACATTCAAAGCCTAAGTGAACTACCCCTATCTTCTTTTTCATGATTTACTTATCTATGCACAATACTTAGTTTCTCAAAAAATTAATCATATTAGTCTATATAGGTATGTCACCAATAATTTTGTATAGCCCCTTGAACCTCCTATTTTTGATTATATGGTTAGGACCATACCATCTAATGGTTTTTCAAAGTACATACAACCCCATCTCCCACCATGCAATGCTAAATTTTCAAATTAAATATTTTTTTTTGGGCCAGTTCATATCCCATAGGTCATTATTAATGTGAAAAAAACATATGAATGCCTATATAATAAATTTTATTACACTCATTACCTAATAATTTTAAGATAATCATAAAAAGAGAAAACAAAGGTGAGATCCCTATTTACAGTTATACCACCAAATCCTACATTGGTTATTGATTCAAGTGCATCACATCATATGGCCTCTTCAAACATGGAGTTAAATTCCTTGGAGCCATGAGACATTTCCATTATATGATTAGGTAAAAACCCTTCTATAGAGATTTTTGGGAGAGGGTTTGGTTAAGTGAGTGGAGGAACATTCAATATTTTTCTAAGCATTCCCTTACTATCAACTAGTCTCTTGTCAGTCCATTACTCACCTTTTGTCAGGGCATGCGGGTTAATTTCACTGTAGATTTAGTGTATGTTAGAGAGT
Organism: Taxus chinensis; assembly: GCA_019776745.2. Lineage (NCBI taxonomy): Eukaryota > Viridiplantae > Streptophyta > Pinopsida > Cupressales > Taxaceae > Taxus > Taxus chinensis. Next base: position 150,777,277 of record CM034155.1, on the reverse strand, counting down.
TACACAATGACACTATCATTGTAGTATGTGTAGTTTATCATCAGACCCGACTATATTCTTTCTCTTGCTTTGTCTCTCCTTTAAAATATTCATCGTATTCATGTGTACCTAATGAAATTTCATATCTTGAGAAAAATTTGATGATGAAGACTTTTTTTCTAGTAAAGATGACTATAGTAGTGATGGGGAACTACATCTAGTATAACCTTGTCTCCTTCCAAATTTTAAGGATTTATTTCTTGATCCGCCTAGTTTTGGAACACCACAAATTTTTTTAGGGAATAAGAACTATTGGAGCTGAAAATTTCAAACTACTCTGAATCATTAATGATCTAGAATTTTTAGGAAACATGGGATTGTCTCCAAGTTTGGGAATTGTGGCTTGAGACAGATCTCTAAAGAAGGCTGATTTCCTCTATTCCACTGACTGGGAGAACCCATATATCACAACCTATTATAATGTTAAAACTAATCCTATAGTTAATCCCACACTAAAAAATCTAAGGAACTAGGGAGAGGGAGAGATCAAAGGAACAAAAATATAAGCTAATAAGGGCAGTGATATCACTAGAAATAAGGTGGAGCTTCCCCAATCTCAAATGACACATATGAAAGTTCATAAAACTAGGATTATAAGGATGCACACAATTCTAATGCAAATAATTAAAGAACACAAAATATATAAGAGGGCATAATATTCATACCAAACATAAAGTATTTGAAGGAAAGAGGGAAACCACACCTACATTAATTGATCCTTTATCATTTACATACAGATTGAAAATAAGAACATCTCCATTTTCTGAGTTACAGATGTTGAAAGCATGAAGTTTTGAGTTTCATAGAGAAGATCCTGAAAATCACTAAGGGAGAAAAATGGGAGAAGAACCCTCACAAAGTGGGTAAAATCTTGTATTTATAAAATTATTCAAATAGAAAGAGAGGGAGAAAAAATAAGGAAGTATCACCAAGATGGAATCTTACCCCTTGACAACGTGTTGAATAAGCATGACATCATGATTCTTGTAGAGTTTTCTTGTAGTATAGACATGGGAGCCCATGATGAAATCCAACAACTAAAGGATGACCCCTTGATTCTATCACTCACCATTAGACTTCATAAAATGATGCCATAATTCATTAAATTTTGGTGGTTGGGGTTTTTGGTCCTCTAGTTCATAAACTAGTGTGGCTTTGAGACCTTATGTGGAATTTTAATTAATCTCAAAACCTACAGAAGACTACCAATTTGTCTCACGAATTTCACCGCGGCTATTCAAATATTTTTGCCTTCTGTGGAAATTCATGGTTTTTCCTTTAATTTTCCTTGATGGTCATAAATTATTCTTAACACCTATGAGTGTTAAATTCTTTTGATCCATGACATTTTTCTATATGACACTCTTACTTCATTTCGTGGCTTTCAAGGTCCGCAGAACACTATGATATTAAAAAAAACAACACTAAATTAATGTTCTACGGCTTTTGAACTTAGCCAATTTCTCCAAATCTCGATGGATATACAACCCTTCTAATTTGACTTCAATCCATGAGGGACTAAAATATTTAGTGTCACAAAGGTCCAATAACTTCCATGGAACACTATCATTTCAAAAATTTACCTATGTCCCTAAACTACTCATTTCTTTATTCCACGAGTTGGGAGGACCCACAGAACACTAAGTTCCTACATTCTTTGGTCACATGAATTAGTTTCCCATGGATTTTCTTGAGTAAAAATATGAGTAAGTCCATATGATGAGTTATTCAAAATTACATGGGGCATAATTTTGGACAATAGGTTGGTGACCTTCAGGGGACATCTTCCTACTAGATGATGACAACCAATTTCCTTGAGGAATTAATTGGGCATGAAATTAAGCATAATATTGAAGAAAATTCATTTTCTTTATGGATTTGATGAAACATATAAGGTGATGGGACAAGGAGGAATACCTGTTGTGATGGTCGGTTTAAAGGTTGTGTGCATGTTCTGACTTCTTGATCCAATGTTGATTGTGAGATCTTCCTTTTGGCTAGGAGGAACTACCTAAATACAAAACAAAACCACAAAGGAGATTAAATAATATATTTTTGTGGGATGCCCAACATGTGCTAGATCCATGAAGTGTGGTACTTCCTTAGTGGCAGTCAACCCACTATTTAATACAACTTAATGTAAGAAATTTCATAACTAAATAATATCCTACTTTAGTTGATATGATTTAGGTATCTCATCCAAATAAAATAAGAAAATCTAATATAACAAGCTAGGTCATGATAAAATCTAGACGTAGGGTAGGTATTCAAGGTACTAGAACAGGTCAGGGTAAGATTCTAGGTAGCTTGGGTTTCTTGGATGTAGGTTTTTAAGTTTCTTTTAGTGGTAGGATTACCAGATACAAAGACCAATGTCAGTGAGGTATGACCAATGACGGTTAAGAGGGAACCGACAACGGTTATGTCGTGATGATAGAAATTCAATAAATGGGGTTTTGAGAACCTTTTGACGTAAGGTAGTGAGTGTGAGGAAAATGGCTAGGTTTGCAATGGTGTTGGGGGTGCTTAGAGGTATTTAGGAATAAAGTATATGTGATTAAATGATTGTGGGTGATGGAATGGTTAGATTCATAAGAAGGTAATAAGGGTGGGACAAAAAATGTAAATAGATGCTGATAAATAGAGATGAAGAAACTTTGCAATCTAAATAAGTATGAAATCATATAGGTTAGCGATACACTTACTAGTGTTTGCAGATTTGATGGCTAGATGATGGTGATGGTTGATCTATGTAATTTTTCTCAGTGTCGCGGCAGTGCTTCCTAGAATGCTACCATGAATGTAAATACCTTTGGATCCATCTTGGTGCTGGCTATGGCTATCTAGATGTGTGAAAGGGCTCTAGTTTTTTCTTGCATACAGATCTCCTTTGTTCCAAAACATTAGAATGTTTCCAACCTCTTAAACAAGATTACCAAAATGAATATATGATAACTGAAGATGGTTTAGGGTGACCGGTGTTGGTTTAGGGTTGACCAACATCGGTTAAGGTGGGAAATCCTAGGTTTACTATAAATTAAAAATCTTGGTAATCTCTTGGCCAACTCTATCTATTCTCCCGGATCAACATGGTATTTTATGCTTAGATAACCAGGAATTTGGTTAGAGGATGAATAGGAATGTGATTTTAGGTTTTATCTAAGTCTTAGTTAGTTATGGTGAGTGAATATTGAGTCTTAGCAAATGGGAAACATGCTAAGAATAGGTTTATGATAAGGTGTCTAGGTGATGTGAAAATTATTTTTAATTAAGGTAATTAAATTATGAATGAAGTGAGGATGAGTATTACTTTAATTATAAATAATTAAAATAATTTAATGTGGGGTAAAAGGGTAATGGTTAGGTGAATATGTTTAAGTTGGCTATTCAAAAAGGGACCAATGGGACTGTGACTCAATTTTGGTGTCTACATTTTTCCCCCTTTTGTTTCATATCTTGTATTGGTAATCGACGCTAAAAAAAATAGGAAGTGATTTACCCATGTGTGGGTGAAGGTGATCCCCCTCAAACTAGGCATTGATGAGGTGTAATACGGAATCGGTGATTGGTTTGATAAATGTGTAGTTGGTGAAGATAGATGGGGAATGGTATGAGTACTATGGGAAAGGGTGATGGTCAACTCAGGTAATAGCTAATGGGTCGAGGTCAAAATCAAGTCATGGATAATGGAAATCAAATACATGCACATGTATAGATTACAACACGGTACCAGGTTGAAGAGATCGCAAACTCTACATTATCCAAGGTCGATAGGTTTATCCAAACAAGGGTTAAGTATTTAGGTATCCAGGGTATAGGATATGGTCTGGAAACACAATGTAGGTTAGGTGCAGGATTGTTTAGGTATGTTTCGATACACCAAACATTTGATCGGGATAAATAATAAAACAATAGACAAGGTATGGTTGTTAAGCTAAAATAACATAGGTAACAACATCACAAGGTATAGTGAGTACATAAGTTCAATGGTCACACCAAGTAGTTCAGGTCTAGGTAAATAGGTCATAGCATGGGTAAGACCAAGGTATAGGTAAAATAATAAATCCCAAGATGCCACAAAGGAAATGTAGGGGTAGTGTGTGCTCGTAGGTATGGTTTCAAAGGTTTCCAAAATGATAAAAGGTGTGCGATCACTGATGGTTATAGGAAAAAGAAAGCTTAGTAAGGCCAAATAGTTGTAAGGGTTAACCGATGTCGATTATAGGGTGACTGATGTCAATTTCCTAGGGCACAAATATGACCAACGTCGGTCAGGTCAGGCTGGGTATATAAAATAAATATTCTGTATTTTACAAAATAATTGTTGTGTTGTGAATTTGGAGAAAATGACAGATCCATTTGGCCTTTTGTAACTTTCTGAGAGAGAAGGACAAGGAATCATACTGGGCTGAGGTGGAGATTACAAGTTGGTGACAGGAGCTAGTAGATGGGTCCACGAGAGAGGTGTGGTCAATTGTGATTGATTGGAGGTGATGTGTGGCTTGGGACATGGTAGAGGTAGGAGAGCGATCAAGTGGGCCACTAGAATAGTGGTCAGATGTAACACCATGTAGATGACACCGATATTAGTTAGGATCTCATCCTATCTATTCATTTAATTTAAAAAATAGGGTATGGGAATCATGTAGGCTAAAACCATGTTAGGTGGGGGTTTAATTTGAATTTGGGGTTAATATTGAGGTAATGAGGGAAGGGTGAGGTCCCATGTAGGGTAAATAGGGTGGGGATGATTTTAGGTTAGGTTTGAGTAGGTATGAGTAGGTAGTTAGGGTATTTTGTCAATGTTGTTTTTGGAAATGGTGGGGGTTTTAGGTTTTGGAAACATGACAGAGATTGATATTGGTCAAGGGTGATTGAACTTGGTCAGACATAGCTGGCATCAGTCAAATAATAGGTGAGTGATGCTTGTCATCAATGACCAATGTTAGTCAGAATTTGACAACAAAATAGATCAAGAACAGGTTATGGTGGGAGGGAAAGATATTTAATGAGGTATAAAGGCAAGTGTGGTGAGAAATAGGTAGGGTAAAAGGTATATATGATACAAGTTGAGGGGTGTGAAAGTGGAATGGGGGAAAGGGGTAGGTTGTTAGGGTTACAAGGAAATAAATAGTAATAATTTTAGGAATAGGTTAGTTGGGTAACTGATATGTTAAGTGTTGTCAAGTTTCAATAATGGTTTGATATTTTGGGTACAGGCTAGGGACTAGTTGCAGATGAGAGATAGAGTACAACATATGTTACTAGCGGTATGAGGGAGGGTGATGACAGATGAGTGGCATCACATTACATATGTAAGCCTTATTGGGGTCAAATGATATAGGAACATAGTTCGGGAGCTGAGCTTTATGGTCACACACAACGACATAGGATTCAGTGGCCAACACATTTCATCTACTGACGAGTGAGATCACAGTCACCCTAGAGGACATGTATAGGATCTTACGGTTACTGATAGTGGGGATGCAGGTTTACTCTATTTCTTTAGAGGTATCAAAGGATCTGATGTTGACATTATTTGGAGAGGGGATGGTAGAGATGAGGTTTCATATCGCGAGCCTGAGCTATGGAGACATGTATGCATCCCATCTTGAGGAGATGATGTTAGTGGTCCTCATCATGGAGGTAGTGTGTTGTTTTGCACATCCAAACATGGAGGGTGGGAGATTCCTAAGGGAATTGATGGGGGTCATCCGTGACATGATGGAGGATAGGACCCATTTTACTTGGGAACCAACATACCTGGTGCAGTTATACGGGGAGTTATGGGCCTACAGGTGGTTGCAGAGGTTCATTTTTTGTTGTACCTTTCTTCTCCACTGCTAGGCATATGAGCACATCATATGTGTGCATCCATTTGGTATGCCCCAGCCAGATGTCATTTAATGTAGGATTGGTTCGAGTTGGTTATAAGAGTTGGGTGCCTATTTTTAGAGAGTGCATGGCTGCAAGGACTACTCATTATGTGGCATATTATAGACAAGTGTTGGAGGGATTATCTGGGGTTGACATCATTTGGAGGTTGTATGTTGGCTTCCCTTCATACAAGAAGATGGTGGTGGATCTAAACAAGTTACATCTACTGAGGTGGATAGAGGGGCACCATGTTAGTGAGAATGAGATGATACCCATTGACAGGGTCAGGTGGCAGTTTCAGCTACCCCAAGACGTGCCACCGACCATTCCCTTAGTACAAGAGAGATGACATGGAGAGGCCTATGCCTCTATCATAGCCTACAGTGCCAATGAGACAGGAGCAGCAGGCAGTGGCTTGGTGGATTGATGATGTTGGGGTTACAGATAGATATAGGAAGTGGTGGGTAGTCCAGCTACAAGCAACACCGCCTAGGAGAGGGCAGCCAGACTTGGCTACCCTTACAGTTCAAATGGATACTTTGCAAGGGCAGGTTGTCACCTTATAAGCCAATATTATAGGTTTACAAGGGTAGTTGATAGGGTCTGAGGCATAGGTGGCCACATTACAGGCATAGGTGGTGGCTTTACAGGGCCAGATAGCCTAGGGAAAGGCACCCACACAGGGTGGAGATGGAGACAGGGGATAGGTAGCCACCCTATAGGCATAGGTAATAGGGTTATAGGGAATGTTGGCCACTGCAAAGGCTCATATTGTGGCCCTACAAGCCCATGTCACAGAACATGCACCAACACAAGCATTAGTACAAGCTCAGGGATAGTGTTCCATGGTACAGGTAGCAGTGAGATAGGGTCCCATGGTATAGGTACAAGGTCCAAGACCAATGCCACCACCATAGATAATACCGATGTCTAGGTTTAGGGATGCCCTGAATGAGGTCAGGTACTACCATGATCATTTGACTATTTCCAGGATAGACGTCCCTTCCTATGAGGAGTATAGGGTATGTTAGGCCTCAAATGAGAGGACTAGGTCTCACACACATAGTGTAGAGAGTGCACACAGTTGGTGAGCCCATAGATAGGGTTAGGGAGAGGCTACCAGCTCACAGAGGATGGACCCAATGTAGGAGAAGAAGAGACAAGGGCTATACTTGTAGAGGGTGGAGATATGGTGGTAGGGCATAAGGATAGAGGAGAGGAGAAGGTAGATGAGACCGGCATGGATATCAGGTGGGGTGACAATTAGGCACCATATATGTTCAAGATATAAATTTTTGTATATTTTGATCTATACCGGCCTACTTTCTGAAGATAGCGAAGATGTACATGAGAGACATGTGTATTGATTTTACTTATGTGCACATATGTATGGTACACATGGATTCTGATGATTTATATATATATATGGTGATATTCATGGTATGATGTTGTGATTATGTTGTAAAATTTTCCATTTTTATATGCAAATGGGTGAAAACCAAGTGGATTAGGCATGATGGAGTTAGGTCAGTTTAGGTATGATGGATTCAGGTTAGTTTAGACATAATGGAGTCGAGTCATTTATGCATGGTGGAGTCAAGTTGATTTAGGCATGATGGAGTTGGGTCAGTTTAGGTGTGATGAAGTCATTTCCGTTTAGGCATGATGGAGTCAGGTCAATTTAGGAATGATGTAGTCAGGTCAGTTTAGGCATGATGGAGTCAAGTCATTTAGGCATGGTGGACTCAGGTCAGTTTAGACATGATGGAGTTAGGTCAGTTAGGCTAGATGGAGTTAAGTTAATTAGGCATGTTGGAGTCAAATTGGTTTAGGCATGTTAGAGTCTTGTTTTAAATTTTATTTAATGTCCAAGTTATCGGTAACATGGGAGAAAAATAATGATATATATGAAAGGGGAAATTGGTTAGGGTAAAGGGTGTTAGAGCTAACCTCCAAGGGGCCCCATGCCCTCGGATTACTTCCTACATAGCCCTAGAAAAAAGGGGCCTCATGCCGATGTATTTCTCCCATAAGCTAGGAAATAATATGATGAGGTAGAGGAATGGGTTGGTAGGTTTTAGGTATGATGGAGTCTAGGTCATAGGCATGGTTGAGTCAAGTTTATAAGCATGGTTGAGTCTTAGGTGACAGGCATGGTTGAGTCTTATGTGATAAGCATGGTTGAGTCTTAGGTGATAGCTATGGTTGAGTCTTAGGTGACAGGCATGGTTGAGTCTTAGGTGATAGTCATGGTTGAGTCTTAGGTGATAGTGAAAATATTTTAAAATGTAGGTGTCGATGGTTTAGTCTTGCATAGGATAATCAATAAGTAATGAGGAATGTAAATGGTAAGAGGTGGTAAAAGAGCCACCTGATTGATAAGAACCTTAATGATTCTATCATATCAAAGATTGGTTTATGAACATGAGACCCTAAAAGGTGTTGGATAATGGACTATTCTACGGGTGAAGAAATTCACATGATCACGAAATGTCATAGTTGTGGAAAGTTACTTGACCAGAGAGAAAATTAGGGTGAATAGGCAATGAGGTGAAAGTGGGTGGGTTAGTGTAACTTAGTGTATGATGGTATGTTTACCTGGAAAGAAATCCATGCTCAAAAATAGGCAAGTCTATGAAAAAAAGTTATCATTTTCTTCATTTGTTTTTGTTTTTGATAGACTAGTTGATGCGGGAAGTATATATGGGATCATTATATTATCTCCTTGAGGTCTTCATGAATTTGATTGATGCAGGAAGCTTCTAAACATTTTATTTTATTTTTTTTAATGACTTTATATAGTTTGTCCTTCGAGGTAGCAGTCTACTTATAGCGGAAAAATAAGAAATGTCCTTTTGGAGGGAGTCATCATTTTGATGGAAGTTTGAATCAAGGATTTGAATCCCATTTTGTTTTTTGGACATTTAATTCATGGACAAGGCTATAGAGGAAGATTAGGTTCTTTTTTAGAAGACAAAACCATAGTATACAGAGGTTAACTATGAAAGAGATGGTTGCAAGTGACGAAACGACCATGGTATTCCATCTTTGAAAAATATGAAAAGTATCCATGAGAATTATGCTATGAGTAGAGCCATGATACTCATATTGAAGATAAGGTTGAAAGGTGACGGGTAATCACATGATTCTTGTTTAGTCATTGATCCTCAAAATGGGTAACATGGAAGGTGAACAACACTCAAGGGATGAGCAATCAATAGACAAAAGGTGATATAGAAGTTGATTTCAACAATAAAATGGTTGAAGATGCAAGGCATTGAGGGGATCAGGTTTAGGTTTACCTTTGAGTGAAGACAAATGATAAGCACCTAATCCATATGCATGAGTAAAGATATACGGTACAAGTTAGTTAGGAGTAAATTTTCCCCGTTTACTTTTCTCTTCTTTGGTTACATGTTGATTTTCCTTCAAGACAAGTTCGTTGACTTGGAAGGTTCATTCGTGGACACATTTTTCATAGGCACACTTGATAAATTTTTGGTAGATTTGGAGATGGTTAAGAGAATTGAGATGACGTTCATATAATAACTCAATTTTTGATAAATGGTCCTAGTGAAATTCATCATCGTTGAGCATGTCTTGTAGTGAGATGAGAAGAGATGGAATCTGGACTTTGAGAGGCAAGACATCCTTGGTACCATAGACTAGAGAAAATGGTGTGCAAGAAGACGAAGTGTGAATACTAGTATGATAAACCCACATGGTGAAAGGAATGTGTCTATGTTAATCCTTCCCATTATCGGCAACTACTTTCATAAGAATTTTGTTCAAGGTTTTATTGGTTGATTTTGTTTGGCCATTTTTTTGCGGGTAGTAAGGTGAAGAGAAACTGATTTGAATGGCAAAAGAATCACAAATATTTCGTAGGGTTTTTTTTCTGAATTTCTTTCCATTATCAGTGATGAGATGGTGAGGGACACCAAAGTGACAAACGATGTGATGGTTGATGAATTCACATATTTTCTTGGCTTTTTTTAGAAATGAGGGGAATGGCTTCTACCCATTTAGTGTAATATTCAGTAGCAGTTATAATCCATTGATGGAGCTGTGAAGAATGATGATTGATCTCTCTGACAAGATCTAAACTCCATTGAGAGAAAGGCCAAAGGTCTCGTGTGACCTGTAAGGCATGACTAGGTGTGTGATGAATATTAGCATGTTTCTAGAATTTCACACAACATTTGACATAGTCACAATAGTCACGATTTAGGGTTGGCCATTAATACCCAAGGCAAAGAATGCATTTAGTGATAGATAAACCACTAAAGTGGCCTCCACAAATTCTGTCCTGAACTTCCTTGAAGGTGTAGGGAATTTTAGAACTTGTAAGGCATCATAATAGAATACCGTAGAAGTCGCACTTATAAATGAGGCCACCCATGATGACATAGCAAGAGACACTTTTAAGAAAGTAACATTTTTCATTGCGAGTGAGATGATGAGGTAGAATGGAAAGGGAAAGGTAGTATATAAACTAATTATACCAAAGGTCACGTGGGTTAGGTGCAACAGTTCCAATGGAGTGGACCTCACGAGGTAAATAAGAGGCTTATTGCAACCTTTTTGTTTTGACAAATATTTTGGAATCAACAGGCAAAGCAGGTATCTAAGAAGCTAGACAAGACATGGTATCTACAAAAATTTTAGTGGAACGTGGAGTGGTTTCAAGTTTATAATGGTCAAAGGTATCAAAATTATGTCTACATGATGCTTATACTTTTTAATTATTTCATTAAGACACTAGCATATACCATTGACTTGGTTTACAACCAGCTGGGAATCACCAAATATATTGATTGACTTAACATCTAAGGCATAAGCATCCTGGAGACCCAATACGAGTGATTCATATTTGATGATATTATTTGTACAATCAAAATCCAATTTGAAAGATAAAGGCATGGGTTCACCACTAAGGGGAGTGAGGATAACACCAACACCACCCCCACACTGGCACTTAGAACCATCGAAGAAGAGAGCCATATGGTAAGTGGTATCATCCAATGAGATGGGTAGCTCTAGATTCATTCAGAAAATCAAAGTTACATGACTAATTTCTAGAGATGGGTGTGTCTGCGAGATGGTCAATGATGGTTTGGTCTTTAATGGATTTTTTATGAATGAATTCGAGGTCAAGGTTTTTAAGAAGCATGAGCTAACATGCAGGGCACTGATGTTGGTAGGGTTTGGCGTACATGTAATGTAAGGGGTCAGTATTGGTGACAAAAAAGGTTTTGTGGTTGAGAAGGTAATGACGAAGCTTGGTGGCAACAAAAACTAACGCTAAGCAAAGTTTTTTGACATGGTTTTATCTAGTTTCATATTCCAAAATGGTATGACTTATGTAATAAAATACTTTCTCTCAGTGTTGCTCATCTTGATGAGTGAGCATGGCACCTAGGGAATGAGCAGTAGTAGAAATATACAAATAAAATGGTTGGTCATCCTTAGGAGTAATGAACACTGGTAGTTGGAGAATGTAATGTTTTAAGGAATCAAAGGATTTATGGCATTCATCATCCCATTTGAATGAGATGTCCTTTTTTAGAAGATAATGAAATGGTTAACAATGGTTAGAAAGTTGTGAAATGAATCGACGGATAGATTACAACTTACCTTGAAAACTTCAAAGTTGATCGATATTGGTAGGTGGAGGCATTTCTATAATAGCATGTACTTTAGCAGGATCAATTTCTCTACCACACAAAGAAACGATCAAACCAAGGAGTTTTCCTGAAATTACCATAAAGACACACTTCTTAGGTTGAAGGTGAACACAGTATTGGATGGGGAAATCAAAGGTGACCTTAAGTACTACCAGGTGTTCAGGTCGATCTTTGGATTTGGAAAGAAGGTCATCTATATAATTTTCTAATATGTGATGCATGATGTCATGGAAGATATAAGTCATGGCTCACTGATATGTGGCACCAGCATTTTTAAGGCCAAAAGGCATGAATCTATAGCAGAAGGTCCCCCAAGGAGTGATGAAGGTAGTTTTTTGTTGATCTTCTGGAGTGAGTAGTATTTGATTATAACCCAAGAAACATTCCATGAGTGATAACATCTCATGCCGGTGGTGAGATCAACTAGTTGGTCAATGCCTAGTAGAGGAAAATCATCTTTGGGGCAACCGAGGTTAAGGTCATGTAAATATGTGCAAATGCGGAGTCCCCTGTTGATTTTTTAATAGAAACGATGTTAGAAATCCATTAGGGATAGTCAATGGGTTGGATGAAGGAAACTAAGTGAAGGCGTTGAAGTTATTATTTGACCAAAAGAGTAATACGAGGATGCATTCTCCGTAACTTTTGTTTTATGGGTTTGGGATCAGGAATGGTTACGATATTATGGACCACAATGTTTGGGTCAATACCAGGCATATCAACATAGGACCAAGAAAAAGTGTTGTTTTGGTCCCAGAGGAAAGAAGTAAAAGCTTCTTGTTCAGTAGCATATAAATATTGGCCTATCTTTAGAATGTGTGAATCATCCTAAGTATTAATGTTTATTTTTATAGTTGATTCATTTAACATGGTTTGCATCTCAGAAGGTAACAACCAATGAATATAAGAACATTCCACACCAAGGTAGGTGAGGATAGACTCATCGTCCTAACATTGAATGACATTAATAAAAGGTGTATCATCATCGATCATGTCAAGATATAAGAAAGGAAGAAAATAGGGATCCTCGCCATCATGTTGATAGGGTAGAGGTCCCAGCGAAATTGTGTTTACAAAAAAAAAGTTAGGACGAATAGATTCAGGATCTATAGACTCTGTGGGTGAAAGTGATGACATTGGTGAATGGGGTGGAGAAGGTTTTTCTTCCTCGATGAGGTCAACGCAGGCCTTCTTGGAAGATGGTTTAGCAAAGCTAATACCACTGCGATCGTTGTGTTTACGGTTGGTACATGAAATGACAGTATGGTGGCCTTATTCATAAAAACCAAAGCCAAATCCTTTTCATGTGCAATGGTGAAGGAAAGTGTGGGTGAAGTGGCAGTTAGTAAGAGATTAGAGGTCTGATGAAAATGGTCATGTTTGGGATGGAGGTTCAGGTGAATAAGTGGCAATATCAAGTCCCCCATATGTTAGAATAGTGTGAAAGTGGGGAGGACCATCAGGAAAAACCTCGCCTATGCGGTAGTCATAACGAGGGTGCTAGCGTAGGTTTCCATACTCTTGTTGAGTGAGGAATGTGTCGATATTGTATAGGTAGTACTCCCCCAGAGTGAGGCATTAAAAAATACATTCTAAGGGATCAATAATCGATATGTGGGTAGTAGGGATAGATGATTCATTAGATGATTGGATAAGAGGGGTATCAGTTGGTTGGAAAGTAGATGGGTCAACTGAAAAGGTTGTGAAAGCAGTAGGAATAGAAAAATTAGATGTGGGAGAGGTGGTGGTAGCATTGGAGGATGGGCTCATGGGTGAAGGAGAAGTGGGGGTAGTGGTATATTCCTTGACCAGTACAAGTGCATCGTTGGGCTAGTACAACATGTTACAAGTTTTGAATGGCGACGGGTCGGTGGGGATTGTATAGTTATTTCCTTCATGTTCAAATTTTACGCAGCGGTGTAAATTTGAAGGGACACAACCCATGACATGTATCCAAGGTCTTCTAAGGAATAGTTTATACTATAACTCCCCCTCTAAGATGTAGAATAGTTATGGGACAATGCGATGGCCTACGTGAATATGGAGGATAATGGTGCCAAGATTAGAGGTAATGGCATCATTGAAAGAACGCAACATAACGGGGTTACTATGCATATAATTAGAAGGGATACACATTTGATTGTATGTGTGGGAGGAGATGATGTTAATGCTAGCACCACCATCGATCATGACGTGTCGTACGCATATGTTATCGATATAGACAGAAATGAAAAGGGTGGGATTAGGGTCATTTGAATGGAGAGGTACAGTCTTCTCATCAAAGAAGCTGATGGCAGTGACTTGAGGAGTAGGCATGGGGTAGAAGAAGGATATTATTTGGTAAGTGAGTCCACATGGTGAGAGGTAATAATGGAGGCCACTGGTGTGGGGTCATTGGGTAAAAATTTAATGGATTGTAACACCTCGATAAGGGCTTGTCTATGAGATTCTGAAGTTTGGATGAGATCATACAAAGACATCTTTAGAGGAGATTGATGCAATTTTTTTATCATTGTGCGATGGGTGACCCCATTAGAGATAGGGTATGTAGGTCCATGGATGGTGATTTTTGGTGTGGGTGGAGATGGCATATTGGTCACGAGGTTGGTTAATGGGCTAGTTTCTTTTTCTTTTCCTTTGTCTTTCTGAGCGCGGGTGGCAACGTGAACCATGTTAATCTGATGGGAGGTGGATGGAGAGGGTGTTCCATGAAAGGTGTAACAGCATGAGGAACAAAACCCTAATAGTGGATAATATCCTTATGAAATGAGTAGGGCACACTGACATATAGGTGGTGATTTGGACAACTGTCTAATTGGGACCATATTGATCTCAAATTTTGGAGGTGGATAAAATGGTTGTGGGGTGGAGATACTGGTCACAGAATGGGTAAAGGATGATGATGTGTGGTGACAGGTGAAGGTGGAACATGGTTCTCATCAAGAAGGTCATCATCGTCAAATTTTTTTTCAGGAGGACAAAGTTGGAGAAGAATGGTCTTCATAGCCCTACAATTTGCTACATCATGTCCTAACACACGATGATAGGAAAAAATATTGGTTTCATCAAACCTTTTTGGTTTTGGTTTGAGAGGATCATAAGGTCAGAGTGGTGGTAATGTGATCATGGAAGTCTCTAAGAGATTGGTTAAAATGTTAGCATAGGACCCCGCTAACGGATCACAATGGGAAGTGAGTGTGAGTTTGGGTAAAGGTGCGGATGATCATGAGGGAAGAGGATTTATAGGAGGGGGAATGGGTTGGTTCAATGGTTTGGTAAGTGGTATTGTCGTATGTTTTACTGGCATCTGCTTGGGTAAAGTTGGGGTAGAAGAACTAGTGATGGAAGGTTTTGTTGGTTTGACTATCTTATTGGAGGGTAGGGGGTTCTTATCTTTTGGTTGCACCTTCTTGGGTAAAGGTGACACAGGAGTATGGGATACAGAAGGGAAAGCATATGGTGGAAGAGGATAGGTTACCCATGGGGAAAATTGAGTTACGGTGGAAGTGGTTGTTTGAGGTTGGGTGGATGGTGTGGGTTGAAGTCGTATAGGTAAAGTTGAGGGGATAGTAATAGGTGGAGGTATATGTGGTAAAACGTGCATGGGTGAGGGTGAGGGTATTTGGTTTTTGGGTGAATGAGGTGTAACGAAGGCTCATGATGTAGTAGTAGGTTGTTTAGCTTTTGATTGGCCTTGGGTAGGAGACTTTTTGATCAGGGTTGATGGATGGGGCCCTACAATGGAAAAAAAGGGGGAAGGTGACCAAGGTGTGGTAGGTGAGTAGGTGAGACCGGTGTATCCAGCCTAATAGGTTGGGTTTTATTTTTAGGTAGAGGGATAATGTTGGTGCGGGTTTGAGATGATGATGTTAAGTCCAATTTGATAGGTTGGTGAGTAAGGATTGATGTCAGCATGACACCCAAGGTAGTAATGGGTCTAGATACGAGTGAGGAGAGAGGTGTGGGTAGGTTTTTATGTTTGGGAATGGATTTTTAAAGATGTGAAAATTTTGATTTGTTGGTGCATTCGGGTTGTCCACAATGAGGTATCCATTATCTATCATCTCTTAGATAATGTTCTTAAAATTTATACAGTTACCGTCACTATGGCATTTGAGACAATGATAATTATAGTAGTCATGTTATTTATAACATGTAGGCATAGGATGGGTAGGATCAAAACTTGTATGAGGTTTTATGGGAGGAAGTGTAATGGCTCAAGATTTAAGAATATTTTCCAAGACTGAAGAATATGGATCTCCAATTGAAGTGTACTTTTGTTGCTCCTGCCAGAGCTAAAAGGCTTGGACAAGGGAAAGATTGGAAGAAGGTTGGGCTTGATTAGAAGGATGAGATGGACCCACCTTGAGGACTACCACGTTGGCAGATCCTTTGGCCTTTGAATAGTTATTTTGAGGTTTTAAAGATGAAGAAGATTCGTTTGATTTGAACAGGGAGTTCTCATTTCGTAATTAGATTTTATTTTCTTCAATGGCATGAATTTCTAGCTTTCATGCCATGGTGAATGCTCCATTGAAGGTTCAGAAGGTTTGGACCTGCAAAGTAGGTGAGATATGTCTAGCACAAGCTCTAGTGAAAAACTCAATATTTTCAATCTGAGGTAGCTGGAATGTTAATTGGTTGATAAGACTCCAGCGAGCAAAAAAAATTGTGATAGATTCATCTTCATATTGTCATGTTGAATACAGGTTGGTCATGGTGACCTTCTTGACTACATTGATCAAAAAGTGGTCTAAGAATGCCTGAGCCACTTGGTTGAAGGAGTAGATGGAATGTCTAGGTAAATTATTGTACCAATCTAAGGCGGGTCCTGTTAGGGACATGGGAAATTTTTGTAAGAGCAATGCATCATCATGGGAAATTAGGTAGCACCCATGCTTGAATGACCGAAAGTGCTGTTGTGGGTCCTCTTTACTGTTAAAATGATTGAATTTAGGAATTTCCCAATGCACAGGATACGGGTGAATGGGAATAAATGGATGGATAGGCTCGTTATAGATTTCATCATAAGTTAAACAATTACGGGAGCCATAAATAGATGATTCTAGGGTATGCATCTTTTCCATCATCATTTTAGTGAGGTCATTGGTAGGTTGTGATGAATGGGTTCCCCCTCCAGAAAAAGGGGGTTAATGTTGAATGTATGAGGTGGGTGGTATGCTAGTGTATGGTGGTGATGAGTATGAGAACTGCACAGGAGGAATAGATGTAGGAGGAACATAGCCAGAATAAGTGATAGATGAGATTGAGGGTTGTTGGTAGTATGTGTAAGTGGGTGGGGTATTCGTAACAACTCTAGTGGTGATTGGGGGTAAGGATTACATAATAGAAAGGATGAGGTTCTGGAAAGGGGTGTAAGTTTCTGACACCGGAGGTGGATGCGATGTAATAGGTATATGTGAGGTAGTGGGTGAATATGGGGCTATACTTAAGGTGGATGTCAGAGGAACCACTGACACTGTAGGTGCAATAGATGATGTAGACGTTGTAGTTATTGTGGCTGTGGGACCTAGTTGAGACACCACAGGTGGTAAAGTGGATGATGGTAGCACCAAGATGGTGCTAGCTAATGTAGAGATCAGGGTGAGGTTAGGAAGGATAGATATAGGCATGCCGTATACTAACTGACCTGAGGAATCCTGGGTAGAAGAATGAGCAAGGTAGTACTAGAGGGCAGCAGGATTCTAGTCAATAATTCTTGTGAACTCCTCGTCACCAATATTAATGGCGATAGGATGAGTTAGATGCATGGGTTATAAGATAGAAGGGGGTGATGGGATAGGTGGAAGTGTCTGAAGGATGGTGTGAAGCACAAGATCATTGGCTTTCTTGCGCATCAACACCATGTGAGTTAGCGTATACTAGATGAACTATACCCTGTAAGTGACATAGAGAATAGTAGGGATGGAAAAGAATTGATTATGAGAGGTGAAC
This sequence comes from Taxus chinensis, assembly GCA_019776745.2. Taxonomy (NCBI): domain Eukaryota; kingdom Viridiplantae; phylum Streptophyta; class Pinopsida; order Cupressales; family Taxaceae; genus Taxus; species Taxus chinensis. The sequence continues at coordinate 150,759,719 of CM034155.1, read as the reverse complement.
TGGTAGGTGCTTTGATTAAAGTCAAAAAAAAAGGACCGACTCTAGTTAGGACAACTGATGTTGGTTATTGGGTGGCCGATGATAGTCACAGTAACTAATGTCAGTTACTATGGGAAAGCAAAAGTTCAAGCAAGTGAGATAGAAATTGAGGAAATTCAACTGTCGAAGCTATATTTAGTCAATAATATCATAATACAAAGGATATGGTGATGTCCAGATATTTTAAACAAAGAAGAAGATGAGATGAGTGCTCTTTGGGTAAACTAACTAAAAGCATAGCGAACTAACACCGGTCAGATAAACTGATAATGGTCAGATGTAAACCAATTTTAGTTACTATGAAATCTTTAGAATGAATAAAATTTTCTTTTTGTGAATTAAATTTGAATGAGACACCAACCCAGAAGTCTTAATATGGTAAAAAAAGAGTCCTGACACACTAAAAAATAGTCATAACACACCAAATATGATTATGGAGTGTGAAAGGAAATAAAAATGGAGAATATGACATCACACCTCAAAACGCAAGTCAAGAACAAAGCTAAGAAAAACATGTAATCCTACAAGTGAATTTAGTGTGTTTCGATTATACTATTTAAGGACTGAATCATGAATTTAGAACAAATTTTTTGGTTGGGAAGGCTTCCTACAAAGAAGGAAATTCTAAAGGTGAGGTTTCAGGTTATGTTTTAGCGGTGGTGGGCCTTTCTCTGATGGGTGACTAGACAGAGATAACCAGCTGGGTTCCCACTTTCAATCCTTTGATCGTGTTATCATTAACAGTCTCTTCTAGGTGGAATGTTGTTTAAGAAGATGTGTATATTCCAATTTGTGTAGTTTTGCAAAGAGAGAGAAGAGAGAATGTGCTTTCTACGATTCAGTTATGTCAACCATTAGCTGGGCATGACTTCCAACGTATAGGTCACCCTCAGTTTTAATGTGAGATATAATGCAACAAATTATAATTCCATGCAAGTGTTTTAAACCCAAATCAAAATGTGATATTTGATGTAGCAAGTAATGAACAGGAAGAGAGATGATCTTTCACTAATGCAATACTAATGAAAGAAAGAGGTATTCTTTTTATAGCACCAAAAACATAATTGATTTTATACAATAGAAAGAGGAGGAAAAATTTAGAGAAGAAAATTAATGTGGAATATTTTCAAAAGGGAAAAAAACACACAAATTTCACCTAGGAATGAATAAAATGCAAAAGAACCCCTGATGGGTCCCACCAGATGTGCCAAAATGTTTCACCATTTTCTTTATGGCTTTGACAAAATGGATAAGGTGATGGGCCAAGGAGGAATACCTATTTTGATGGTCAATTTAAAGTTCGTACGCGCATTCTGACATCTTGATCCAATGTTGACTACGAGAGCTTCCTTTTAGCTAGGATGAACTACCTAAAATACAAAACAAGACCACAAAATAGAGTTAAACAATATATGTCAGTGGGCTGCCTAGCACATGCTAGATCTGGGAAGTATGATACTTCCTTGATGGATGTCAACCCACTGTTTAATACAGCTTAATGTAATAAATTTCATAAATAAATAATTTCCTACTATAATTGATATGATTTAGGCATAGCATCCAAATACAATAAGAAAATATAATATAATAGGCTAGGTTATGATAAGATCTAGAAGTAGGGTAGGTAGTCAAGGTGTTGGAGTAGGTCAGGGTCAGATTCTAGGTAGCTTGGGTTTCTTGGATGTAGATTTTTAAGTTTCTATTATTGGCAGGATTACCAAATGCAGAGATCAATGTCAGTGAGGTATGACCAACGACGGTTAAGATGGAACCGACGACGATTAAGGTGGGATGGTAGAAATTCAATAAACTGAGTTTTGAGAACTTTTTGAGGTAAGACAATGAGTGTGAGGAAAATGGATAGGTTTGTAATGGTGATGGGGGTACTCAGAGGTATTTAGGAATCAAGTATAGGTGATTAAATGATTGTGGATGATGGAGTGGCTGGATTCACAAGAAGGTAACAAGGGTGGGATGAAAAATGCAAATAGATGCTGATAAACGAAGATGAAGAAACTTGATAATTTGAATAAGTATGAAATGATGCAGGTTAGAGATATAGTTACTAGCGTTTGTCGATTTAATGGTTGGATGATGGTGATGGTTAATCCATGGAATGGTGCTTAGTTCTATGGCAGTGCTTCCCAGAATGCTACTGTGAATGGAAATACCTTCGGATCTATCTTGGTGCTGGTTATGGCTATCTAGATGTGTAAAAGGGCTTTGGTTCTTGCTTGCATGTAGATCTCCTTTGGTCTAAAACTCGATAATGTGGCCAACCTCCCGAACAAGGTTACCAAATTGAATATATGGTAACCGAGAATGGTTTAGGATGACTGGCGTCGGTTAAGGTAGGAAACCTAGGTGTACTAAAATGACAGATCTTGGAAATCTCTTAGCCAACTCTGTCTATTCTCTCGGATAAAAATGGGATTTTGTGCTTAGATAACTGGGAATGTGGTTAGAGGAAGAATAGGCATGTGATTTTAGGGTTGAACTAAGTCTTAGTTAATTAAGGTAGGTAGGACTATGTCTTAGTTAGCTATGGTGAGTGGATATTGAGTCCTACTAAAATGGAAACATCCTAAGAATAGGTTTGTGATGAGGTGTCTAGTTGATGGGGTGGGATGAGGTGTCTAGGTGAGGTGGAAATTATTTTTAATTAAGGTAATTAAATAATGAATGAAGTGAGGATGAGTATTAATTTAATTATAAATAATTAAACTAATATTAATGTGGGGCAAAAGGGTCATGGCTAGGTGAATATGTTTAAGTTAGCTATTCAAAAAGGGACCAAGGGGAGTGTGACCCAATTTTGGTGTCTACACCAGTGTATGATTGCAAGGGGATCTAAAACATATATACAAAATGGGAGATCATACATGCTTCAAGTGAAACATGAAGAGAGTGCATAAGCACTTATCGTAAACAAAACGATCACCACAATGATTTAGAAAAAGGTACTCAATTAGAGATCAAAACACAATGAAAAGAGGGGACCTCCAATAACAAAAAAACACACATAAAATTTACAAAATTTAATTGTACAACTCAATGGGAGTGTTTGAGATAAATCTCGTTGATTGGGATTTCTAATACCTTTCCATCAAGGTTGGAAAAACCAAAGGAGTTGTCCTCTTTAAAAGCGGTGATGATGTGTGGCCCACTCCAAAGTGCATCAAACTTGGAATGCCACCCTTGTTTATCTCTATATGAATCCCACTTAAGGACTAGATCATCTTCTTTGAAATAATTCTACTTAGTTCTTTTGTCAAACCACTATTTAGTTGACAATTTTTGCTTTTCTAATTCTATCATGGTGTATTGTTTTAGTTTTTATGGTTTAATTAGTTCCATCATTCGAATATCTATTTAATGTGTGATTAACTAAAATGTTGAATATTCCCTATAGGTAATTTAAGATATGAAAAATTGTAAATAAAGTAAATAGATGTTGTAAATAAATGTAAAGATGACCCAATCAACTAATCCAATGAAAATAAAAACCCTAAAGTGTAATAGAGAAGAGGAAAGAACTCAACTGAATAGAATATGCTCATAGGACTGTGTCAAAAAGGTGACTGGAGAATCTTGAAACATGAAATATTGTGCAGAATCCCTGAAAGGATGGATCTGGGATGATTAGTTGGACTGGAGTTCCTAGAGAGGGACTATGCATGTAGTTTTAAAATTTTAGGAATGACGAAATAAAATAAGAGGAGATGGCTAAAATACGGGGGTTAATTAGTAGTTTCTTCACTCAAAAACCTTCTAAATAGTATTATGAGACTAGGACTAAATAATGTATAAATTGCATGATTTTGTGTCTACATTTTCCCCCTTTATGTTGGTGAGCATAAATCTTGATGACATAAAGTAGATAGAGATGCATACCTGATGTCCATGAAGATTGTAGTAGAAAATGTGCTGAAGGACTAGATAAAGTGTGGAATGACAAAAAATATGATGGAGTGTAGAAACTATAGATGAAAATGTGTAAAAAAGTTATGAGAGTGAACCTAGGGTGGAAACATGTGTGTAGCTACTGATGTATGTGATGTACCTAGATGGTTAGTGTAGTGTGTGTTGTCCCGAAGTGTTGTTGTTGACACTGTTGTTGTTGCCCCCATTTGACTACTTATTTCTCATATGGCTAGACCTGCAAGGAGAAAATGATCAAGTAGTCAAATATGTATGTATATATGTGTAAACACGTAATGTAAAAGACACATGTAAAAGGATGTAAATGTAAAATACATAAATGAAAGAGTGTAAATGGAACATGTACACCTGATCCATGTTAAGAAAGGGAGTGTAGAAGGATATCATGTACTACTAGTTGTTTAGGTGATCTCACCCCACCCTAGCCGAAGAAATGTAGGGATAAAGTTACATTATTCTCCTTCTTGTAACTGCTTCCCTAAATGCGTGTGAAGAGATCTTTATATGTCCTAGTTTTTTTGGTGATCAAATGCTACTAACCAAAGTAGTGTAGGGAGGCACACCCAATGTAACCTCCAAGACTATTATGCTTCCTAGAATGCTAAGGACAACCATGTCATGTAAAAACCACTATGTATGGGGTTCATATAGTGGTTTAAACCCACTAATTTTATATAACTGAATCAAACTAGTGTAGAATCTCTGTGTAGTGTGTAGAAAAACACCAAATGATGCCTCCCCTCTTTGGGGGTGCATGCGACGTTGCTGATAGGAGATATGTGGCCCCAAAAGAGGACCAACTACATGTAATCTAAACCTCTATCCTGCAGGCAGGGGGAAGGGCATGCACTTGATAGAAACCAAGGTGCGTACAAATAAGGATTGATAGCCAAAAACAAGTGTTAGTATAAACAAGAATGCATGTAAAATAGAGTGTGTAAGTTACGCAAACAATGTAAAAGCTACCAAACAAAGTAGTGAACACACAAGAAGACAAGGTAAGATGCACAAAGTGGGTTGCAAACACGGGACATCACTCATGATGTCACAAGAAATGGAAATTTCATCATGGCCGCATATAAAAAAACAAGTATGCACACCAAACAAAGGGCAAGGCCCGCATATAAAAATAAACAATGGAACAAAACTAACAAACAAGTATGGAAGAAAATATCCCTGCATAAAAAATGTTTCACATGAAGCACCTGTTAGCATGTTAGAAAGGTAACTAGTATGCTAAGAGTGTGTATAACCAAGTAATATAAAGTGCTAAGTACAAAATGAAACAATAACACCCATCATAGACGAATGTGGATGCCCCTAGCAACCAGTGTAGGAAGGGTAGAAGGTGAGCATCCGTGCTTCATGTAAGAGACCTATATATGCAATCAAAAATATAAAAAGACATGAACATGCATGTTTGGATGAGATAGATAAATGAAATATAATTAATCTAACTATCATGTGTAATAAAGCGACCATAAACAAGAAAAATTAAGCACAAGCAAGAGAAACTATAATATGTAGTATGTTGTGGATGGGTGGAATGGAATGTAAAATGGGGTGATAGGACCTACGTTTCCCCCGATTGAATAGAGATGTATGCAGTGAGGCTCATTTAGTTTTCCCCCTCAGCAGTCAAGAATGAACTGTAAATGAGATTGCATCATCGGGAAATGGTCGAAGAGTGTGTTGTGTCTAACTCGTTGTGATGAATGTCTAGGTGTAGTGATGAGTTGTGACCTAATGACGAGATGTTTTTGAAACCTTATAGCCGAATCATATATCACGACTTGATAAACATATAAGTGATGATTTATCCTAAGCATATATCACTATAAGGTGAATGGATGAGTGATGATTTATCCCTAAGTGTATATCACTATGAGATGAAAAGAGGGAGTGGTGATGTAACCTAAGGTATATACCACTATAAAATGATAGAATGTGTGACCATTTAACATAAAGCGTATGGATCTAGTAATGTTGCATGATGAAAGATTGAATGATAAATGTGTGATGAAGATAAGGTCCATTTGATTTGTAAACCCTCGACAGTCGAGTATGGATCAAGGAACTAAAGTGTGTCCTAGGGTAGTGAGTGCAACGCATAGAAGATGATGTAGTATGCATAGTAATGGGAAATGACCATATGATGAATATCATGTGTAAATGTGTGATGTGTAGAGTGCAATGCATGATGTATGAAATGTGTAATGCAATGTAACATGTGTAGAGATACTAGGAAAGTAGTATGTGGGATAATGTAATGCTAGACGCATGTGCGATGATAGCTAGTATAGTATATAGAAAATGTGTGATGTGAAGACACGTAGTTTATGATGTAAGAGATATAAATAAAGATGTAATTAAACAACACTATGTATAGAATGTGATGTGATACACATGGATAGTATAATATTCTGTGTGATATGGACAATATCATTAATAATATGTAACCCTAAACAATAGAAGTGAAATATATGCATAATGACAACTAATATGATGTATGATGCCCGATATGTGATGAAACACAATGTATAATGCCTATAGTGTAGTGTGTGGGGTTCATGTGTAGTAATCCCTCAATAGTCAAGTGTGAGCTGAAGCACAAGAGTGTGTCATCAGGTAATGACGATGCTAGAGTACGAATGAGTATGCATATGCTACGAGGTTGATGTAGGAGAATGAAAAGATGATATATGCATAGATGCGATGGTGAGTGGGGGAGTACATCAGATGTGATGGGCCCCAATTATATGATAGGAAAGATGAGTATGGGATGTTATCAAGGAGATCATCATTGTCATGATTTAAACTTACTAGAGAAAAATCAGAAACCTGATAAGCTATAGAGTGAGGAGGGTCATACAGGGACCCATCATGGCATATTGTGTACACATTCATTACATATTCTTCATCAATAAAGGCGATCAGTGGATAACAATGATTATGCCAACAAGATATATTTGGAACGTAAGTGGGAGAAGAATCATTATTAATATAAATATTTCCAAAAGGCATAGGGAATGTAAGAAAAGAGTGATGAGAATATATTCTACCACCAATATAGTCAAGTCAAGATTGTCCAAGTGTGAGTGGAGAGTCATGAGGGGTACGTGCGAAAAATAATATCAAATGAAAGACACGCAAGCCATAATCTATCGTAATGTGAAAGTAGCCATGATAGAGATGTGGTGAATGAAGAGTTGGTAAAATTTCATTGAGTTTCATGTCGAACCTATCCAAACTACCGTGTGTTCAAATAGTGTTTAAGCACATGGAATCGATGGGGATGTGTTGCCAAAAGGTCCTATTGATGAATAATTTGCATGTAAAAGGAGGTAGTGGAGCTGTAACCTGTGGCGGTGAAGATGAAATAACGTCAAATATGTTTACATAACCCCGATACAATACCATAACATTAGTAAAATGAGGGGTCTTGATCCTATATTCTCTTGAACCATCAGCCAAAAAGGTTTCATCGAAATAAGAATTGTCTACGCAAAGAGGATTAAAATAAATTTCTCTTAATGATTCATTCGTAAGTTTGATAGCATCAAATTTGTCATCAGAATCCTCAGAGTCATCGGTGTGATCATCACCATGATATATAACATTATTAAGTATGTTGGTAGGTGGCACCATAGGTGGAGTAGTAGAGGGTGCCATAACTGGTGAAGAAGGAACAAAAGTAGGAACTGATATTGTAGGTAAAATAATAGCAGTGGTGTAACTAGAAATGGTTGGAGCACTGACAGTGGTAGAAGGAGATTGTGAATCAATAGACTAACTAATGTCATATGTATCTAGACTATTGTATGGGATACGTTGCGAAGGTTATATGGGCATAGCAGTAATAGGGTCTATGTGACAGTATTGAAATGGCTCTAGATATGTGGGATAGTATGTTCATATCCATCATGTGAAAACTTGACACATTGGTGAATAGTATCTGGAACTGGTTGCATTGTGTGAATCCAAGGCCTACCTAAAAAAATATTGAACTTGAAGGAGGAATCGATAACATAGAATTAAGTAAGAATAGTCTTAGGCCCAACCTGAATATGTAATGAGATAGTCCCTAAGCATGTGCAAGTGGTAGAATCATAACCACAGATGAGAGTGGAATTATTAGAGATTAGATTATCATTAATACCCAATTTCTTCAAAATATAATGAACAAATAAATTGACAACTGACCCATTATCAATGAGGAATCATTTAATATAAGTAGTGCTAACAACAATAATAAGTAAAGGAGCACACATATTTCTTTTAGAAAAAGGTGACAAATCCTCGTCAGTGAAAGATATAGCATGTGGTAAGTTACGGAGGGACTATATGAGATGTGAAAATTCCACCCTGGAATTATCACTTTCAATATTAATGGAAGCTTCTAACGTGTTATGACAATATGGTGCATTACGCAAAAAATCATAAAGAGATATATTAGCACGCATATTTTTAATTTGTTCAATGATGTCATAGCCCTTGGAAGTAGTGGGAGGAGCTGTCAGAGTAATGGGTGGAGGAATATATATATATGTGGGTGGAGCCATAGGTGTATTAGGACAAGTACAACTAGCAGTAACTACATTGATGGATGGATCAACCCTATGTGTGATAAAGTGAGGAGGATTTTGAGAGTGCATATGCATGAAATCAGTAGTTGTAGTAATTATTCCTGAGACCTTAGTTGGTGCAAAGGTAGGTGTTGGTAATAAAATTTGTCGGGTGGAAAAATTAGGTGTCTCCACTAATGTTCACGGGGCTACGCCCCTCTGCATTGAATGGTAAATATCCCATTATTGAATGTAACTAATCTGATCCTAATCTAAATGCTATTGGTTTTCCAAATAGGATGGGGATCACATAGGAACACTCCAATGAACCTGTGGCAAAATTCTTGTGTGGGGGTACAAGGGAGAAAATTACAAAATGTTAGAGAGAAGGAAGGGAATTATGAGAGAAGTTACTACCATGAGTAGGACAATTTTAGAGCTCACACCTAGTAACCAGAGTAGTTCAACATTCAATATAAAATAAAGCAACAATGAAGCGGTTAGTGAGAAAAATAAAACCCACATAGATACAAAGTTCTCTGAGGCTCATTCATCGAAGATAAAAAGCTTCTATTTGATCTCCATTCTTACAAAGTGCATACAAGAGGGAAATAGAGGAAAACAAGAAAGGGGAATAGAATAAGAGTAGCTTTTATTCCATGTGTATTGATGAATACAAAGCTTCAATTAATCTACCAAAATTCAGAATGCTACAGAGTATAAGTTCTTAAAAAATTCAGAATTTTTTTTGGAATGGTGAGGCCATCCCAATTTATAATAATCTAAATATTCCTTTAACCTCCCTCATATGACTCTTCATTTCCATATTCCACTTATGACCTTTCATTTTCCATGAATTAAGTATTTTTCATATAATTTTGAAAAAATAATGTACAAATTTAAAATAGGTCACTTAAGTGAACAGGACAAAAAACAATGATTGTGCTCAACGAAGAATTATAAAGGAGAGAGAAATGAGAGGGGGATAAAAAGAGTAGAAGAGATGGGAAGGATATCTTTGATGAAGTAGCACCCTTGTTGAAGAAGTTGAAGACGATGATTGTAGCCTCTTCCCTTACGTGATGCATGAACACCCTGGACTATGGAATGAGTATTGTTTCAAGAAATAACAAAGGAAATTCTCCTAATGATCATCCTTGTAACTTGATTGATGAAATCCTATTCTCATTGAACACACCCTAACTGATTCATTTTTAATCACCCAGCTCCCCGAGTGGTGAAGATGAATTCACATGTTGCCTCGCGATGCTATGCAATTGAACACAATTAAAATATGGATGATACTTCTAGGACCTCTATGAATTTCTCATCCCTCCATTTTAGATATAATGTAACTTTAAAACCCCGTGAAGATTCCAAAAAGTGGAAAGATGAGTGAGGGTGAGGCCATCTGCAACTTTCTTCTCTCAACACTGAAACTTTATATTTGTAGAATATGAGATCATAACCTTCCATTTTAGGGCATATCACCATATTTTCTCCAATTTCACCTTCTAAAAATTCTAGCATTTTCTATTCTCTTCCATGGCTGAGGTGTTGTTATTTTTAGCACAGTTCTATTTTTAGCAAGTTGCTTTTTCAGGACCTTCTATTTTGGGAAATTTGTCATTTTCTGCTCTGTCTCCATTTACACCTTTTCTCACTATTCCGGATGATCAAACATGAAACCCGGGGCATAATATATTTAATATTATGGAATCATATAATATGATATATTTAGCAAGTAGTGAAAATGTCCTTGGTTTGCAATGGGAATGACATTTTTAGGTTTGTCTCTTTGTTACGATCACATGCTCCAATTTTTGTTGTGATTCACTCATCAGGAATTTCAGAAATAAATAAATAAAATTTATCCTAGTAAAAGCTTCAGGCATGGAGTGGGGGCATAATATTGATAAAAAATTAGTCCTCCATATCTTGAGAGATTGGCAACTTCATCATGAAAAAAACTAGTTTGAAAGAAACTAGATTTTTCGGAGACCCCTCCTCCCGAATTTTAGATGATTTCACCCACCAGATATTTGGGAATTTGAAAAATTATTCGAAGAGGGAATAATGCTTATAAAAAAAAAATCCCTCTATATCTCTAAAAAATAGGGACTTCATGGAGCGAAAACAAGTTCACGTGAAACTAGATTTTTCAGGGATCATTTCCACTGATTTTCGCGTGATTCTGCCCACTGGAACCTTGAGAAGTGGAGAGGTAGCTCACTGAATTTTTTTCTGCTATGTCATGGCAGCCATTAATGGAGCTTGAAAATACTAGGTTTCCTCTTCCACCTCGGATCATGATGAAAATTATATTTTCAATGTGGGTTTTTTCTTCTTATTTCACTAGTGAATTTTCTTGGCAAACCAATTGCTAGTTGATGGGGAAATTAGATTTTTGTCTTTGTTGCACAGAATGGAGAGTTTTTCCACTGGAAATAATCCAAAGTTCATATGAGAGATCCATTGGAGAGGTTTTTATGGACTTTGAAAATTATGAAGACAACAGAAAACGGTTCTTCGATTCATGCCCTGGATTGTGAGATATGAACATCTCACCATTTTAGTTCATGAGGGTTTATGGCAATGAACGGACATGGTGGAAGCTAAAAAAATGGAGTTTTGATTTTATTGCAGTAATTTACTTGTATGAATAATGGATGGAAGAAGAAATGAGGAGGGGAAATGGAGGTTTGTAAGTTCTCTGTAACTTTCTTCTTGTAGTGAGTTTCACGGGTAACAATGGAGAAACAACACAACAATTAATTTTTTGTAATTTTTGGATTTCCAAAGCTTCATGGAGTTGGGTGTAATTTTTTGTCCCTTTTATTTATTAAGGGATGAAAGGTACATCAATTTACACATCACTCCTAATCGCGAAACTTGGTGATCATCCATGTAGTGAGAGGAATGGCTTTAACTAGCTCCTGGGGACTAAAGTGGCGATATAGAGAGTCCTATGGGTGATCAGAGGGATTAAAAGGGATGGGCGCATTTTATTGTCCCTCATGTCCCTTTTCTAAAGGGATGGAAAAGAAATCAAAATGTGCCAAGATCTTGGAGTTGACATGTGTCCACTTCAAGAATTGGCTAAGTATGAGAACTTGAGAGTAAACTTGTGAAGGTCGTATCTGGAGTTCCTGATGGATTTTCAATGTGAAAATTTATATTAATTTGACTTAAAATGGCATTCTGAATCCAATGGGGGGTCTCCATTCTTGATTCTTCCATTTGAGCCCTAGAAAATCAGATGTTTTTTATAGGCTTGATGAGTGAGCATGAGAAAAAATGGATATAAACATACTACACCTAGGTGTTGTGAAAAATATGATTCCACCATATTTTATATCTGTAAATTATCTTTCCTAATATGTCTTGTTTATCTCCTAACTCCTTATGTAACATTGTGCGCTACCTAGGCTTGAGAACTTGTTTTTGATGAACCTGCCCCAAAACTTCCAAATATTCCTTGAATCTTCCAAAATATTTTAATTTGTATTCCTATACCTTGATTTCATCTCCATGTTTAATTTTTCTCCTCCATCCCACTTCAGGGGGGAAACTACCCCAGGAAGGCTAGTGGTAGCCCTTCCCAAAACTGCCCAAAATTGACATTCTTCAAGAACTCCTAAAATCACCTAGCAGGACTGAATTTTTCTTTCCTAAATAACCTAGGAGACTGATTTGACATCCAATGGATGGTCATTGGAATGACTGGGTAAGGCCAATGTTGGGGATGGGCTGTTCTGAGGGTGCTTTTGGAAGGTATGGTTTTGAAAGTTTTCGACACTGTGGTATTGTTTTCCTTCCTTCAGATGTATTTTTCCCCTTGAAAAAAAAGTGGACAACAATAGGATAAGAATATTGAGCCATAACTTGATAAGAAGATGACATGATCAAATGGAAGTGTTGAAACGTTGGGTTCACCAATATTATTAACTAAAATGTGGAATATGCCATATAGTTAATCTAAGATATGAATAGTTGTAAATACATTAAATAGATTTTATAAATGAATTTAAAGATGACCCAAAAAACTAATATAATGAAAATAGAAACCTAAAGTGAAAAAGAGAAGAGGAAATAACTCATTTGAATAGAATATGCTCGCAGGACTATGTCGCAAAGGTGACTGGAGAATCTGGAAGCAGGAACGACTATGAAAGAAACCCCAAAATGGATGGATCTAGGATGATTAGATAGAATGGAGTTCCTAGAGAGGGACTGGGCATGTAGGTGTAAAATTTAAGGAATGATGAAATAAAATAAGATAAGATGAGCAAAAGACGGGGGTTAATTAGTACTTTCTTCACTCAAAAACCTTATAAATAGTAGTATGAGACCGGGGACTAAATAATGTCTAAAGTGCATGATTTTGTGTCTACAATCTGTACCTTATAATTCCAACTATTGATATAGTTCCAATGAAGGTAATTCAAGTACCAATGGCAACCTATATTCTTTACCACATACTCTAGGACAAATGGGGAATTCCCAATTTCCTTTTTTGGATTTATTTTATCATCCCAGAGAGAAAATTTTACTTTAGAATACCCTTACCTTTAATTGAACTCCATAGTCATTTTTATTATCCTAATTAAGTTATTTTTGGTATATTCTTCCAAACCATTAGCTTGTGGGTAGTAGTTGGAGGAATTCTTCAAATACACTCTATGTCTAAGAGCCCAATCAGAGATCCCAGAACATAAAATGGCTTAAAATTATTGCAAATGATGGTTTGGAGAATCCCAAATCTGATTACAATATATTACAGGAAATCAAGGATGACTGATTCCATAGCCTCCTTGAGTAGTATGGCCTCTTTAAACATGGTAAAATAATATGTTGATGTTAAGAACAATATATGACCTGCACTTGATGGAGGATTAATAATTCAAATGAAATCAATTCCCCACTGAGAAAAGGGTTCATCCGCCTGAAAATAATGAAGGGGAAGGGCCGCCATATTTTTCTTACCAATGAAGAAGGAACAATCTTTGCATTTCCTGATCCATTTATTTGCATCCATGAATAATGTGGGCCAAAAGTAACCTACTCTAATAATTTTCATTGTTATAGCCTTGGTTGAGAAATTTCCACCAAAAAAACCATCATGGAATTCCTTTAATACTTTATCTACTTGTTCTTCACAAATACACCTTAGCATGACACTATCCATATTAATTTTGAAGAGAATCTCACTAATTAACACATAATGAACTGATTGTAACCTCAAATTCCTTCTCTTATCTTTTCTCAAATTAGGAGGGTAGCTTCCTGTTGCTAGAAATTTTTCCATGTTGATCCAACTGTCATGATTAGGTTGAATTCCATTTGTCTCGTGGGTTTTCTATATTACACAGGAATTCAACATTATGTACTTCTTCACCTTGAGGAGCCTCTAAGTTTTGCATATCATCTATACATTTTTCTAGTTCTTCCATAAATAAATAAGTGTCTTGATTGTATTGAGCCTCTAGAGAAATTTTTTCACATAATTCTCTACCTCTCACCAATTTTGTAGGTTTGATGGTCACATCGAACTCCATGATTTTGGTTACCCACCCGACTCTCTTTTCACTGATTTTTACTCCCATGATAAAGTTTCTCACATTAAGATGTGAGACTAGAAATTTTATAGGGTTGGCGGTTAGTATGGATCTAATTTTTTGAGAGCTTGCAAGATAGATAAAACCTTATTTTCTAAATGACTATACCTAAGATCAAAATATTTCAATGTTAGGCTAAAAAGGCCACAAGGTGTTCTAAGTATTTATCATTCTTTTGAGTGAGAACTGTTGGGATACTAAGGTCAAAACCATAAGCATAAAGGATGAAGTCCTTTGTAAAATATGGATCGATGAATGTTGGAATTTGAACTATCATGACTTTGATTTTGAAAAAAAAATCTCTTCCTTCCGCAGTCCATTTGAAATTTATATCCTTCCTCAACATTACGATAATGGGTTTGATTAATCCCACAAAATTAGGAATAAATTTCCTAACAAAAGTGATCTTTCCCAGGAAATACTGAAGGGATTTCTTATAATTTAGTATTGAAAGAGAGAAAATGGAAGATACTCTTTCTGGGTCAATTACAATTTCATTCTTTGAAATAATGTGACCTAATAACTTACCCTATGGAACTGTAAAAGTGCATTTTAAGGGCTTAAAGACACTCTGAATTGTCTGCATCTATTGAAAATTTTCTCCAAATTATTCATATGGTTTTGGAAACTAATTCAAAAATAATTTGATGTCATCCAAATATATGAAGATAAACTGGTTGATGAGTCCTCAGAAAGTAATTTCCATCGCCCTGTGAAAAGTGGCACCCGCATTGGATAAGCCAAAAGGCATTTTTTGATATGTGTATGTTCCCTTCTTGGTTGTGAACGTGGTTTTATATTGATCCTCCTCTTTTATTTTAATATGATTAAAGCCTAAGTAGCCATCAAGCATAGAGAATATTTCATATCCGACCACCATTTGCAAAGTCAGTTCCATAGAGGGCAGAGGATGATGATCCTTTAATGAAGATTTTTTTAAATTCTTGAAACCAATTGCAAAGTCTTATTTATCCATTCTTCTTCCTAGCAGGGACCAGATTAGCCCCCTACAAGAAATATTTAATGGGAAATATGATTTTTGATTCAATGAGCTTGGATAACTCCTTCCTTATGAGGGGATCAATCTTGGTGTTTACTGGTCTCTATTTTTTCCTGATTGGCTTAACATCGAAATAAAGGTCAATAGCTTGCTAAGAAATTTATGGTTAAAAACCATTAAGATCCTCATAATTCCATGAGAAGATATCATTATATTCTTGACATAAGGAAATAAAATCTTTCTCTCTAACTTGATCACACACCCTTCCAAGCAGTAGCTACTTACCTTGTGCAATGGTATCTAGTTTGTAATCTTACCAACCCATGCAAATGTTTCTATTCTTCCATTTAACCTTATCATCAAAATTGAATATGTATTCAATATTTATTAATCCTTTGAGTATCCTTTTTGTACGCAGTCGAATTATTTGATCATCATAACTATCTTTCAAATCAGATTGAAACCTAGAAGAGAACTCAACCTCATTCTATATGAATTGGACTATTTACTCACCATGCTCAAAAAATTTCCAATTAACATAATTATCTAGAATATATGGTATTACAACCAATTTGACATGTTGATTTCCTTAGATAAGGTCCCCCGTGGGAGAAATCTGAGAGCCAAGGGTTTCCATTTTATCTGCATCTTTGTTCTACTTTCATGGTATCACTTGAAGGTTGAAAACTTTGAAACTCTCTAGAAATTCCCATACTCAGTGCATATACACTCTTAAGAGTTGTTTTATCTACACACTTGCCTCTAAATTTGTGGATGACCAATTTGGTATCCCTAAATATCTACAAATCCTTGATTTTTTATTTTTTCTGCAATAAGAAGACTATGAACCAATGCTTCATACTCTGCCACATTATTTGAGCATGCAAATTATAACATGTGAGCATAGAGGAATTTTACATCCATTGAGGAGACAAGAAATACACCCGATCTATATCCATTTATGCTTCTAGAACCATCAAAATACATCTTCCATAACCCAAAAGCATCATTTTCTTCTTCCTTGCATGACATGGGAATAGTGAATTCTTCTTCATGAATGAAATAAGTACATAGACCAGTCTCCATAATTGTATCATAGGGGTCAGATTCATAATGCTTCTTATCCCATTCATTTAACATGATATTAGGAAAAGAAACTGATCAATGCACTATTTTGATAGATTCAGGATCATTGCTCATTTCTTCTTGGGCCATTTAATTTACATTAAAAGGACCATGATCATGAAATATAACGTGATAAGTTGATATGAGATCATATTTGATTGTAAACCTAGTTCCATACATTTTTCTTAGTATCATATGATACTAATACGAAGAATATATCCACCCACTTTGGCTATGAAATATATGGAGAGGTAGAGGATGAAAAATGGTGGTAAGTTGATCATAGATATTTCTTGTGTTATAGTTAGCTTAGGAAAGCATGAAGAGTCAATTCCAAATCCTTTATTACACCCAAAATTTGCATTGTTGATCAATCAAGACGAAAAACACCCTTTGAGGCTAGACTATACTCAATTCTCAGGATATTTGGAATATTTTTTGGCATCATTGAGGTACTAGCACTAGAATATATCATGTAGTTGTGTACAAGGTTCTTATTAACTATCAGAGACATGCAGAACAAGGGAGGCTTAACAATCTAACTTACTTGTTCTCCCTTGGGATGATAGATGATAACTATGGAATTCACTTTGTGGATGGAGGGGTCAAGAGGTGGAAGTTACTTTAATGATTCTTGTAATAGATCCCTTTGAGATGAATTTGATATGGCATCCCACATTGTGACATTTAGGTTTTTCCTTTTCATTTGTTCAACATTGTTGAGAGGAATGCATGTGGCTTTATGCAATGAAGGAGAGACATGTTCTTTTCTTATTTGTTTCATCCACATAATCTCTTTGATGGGTGGAAACTATACACCCTATGGGTCTGCAGTGTTGTGTGAGTTTTTTATGTTCCATGGAACTTGTTGCTTATATGGTTATTCAGTGATACACAGCTAACCGAATGAAACTAAACTTACACTCTAGTCTACGATTTGAGTGGGATCATCACGTAGGGAAGGGGAAACACAAGGAGGATACCATACATCCATCAACCTCTTATCAGAACTTGTATTTCCTTCCACATGAAGTTGCAGCCTATTTAAATTACCTGTGGCTTGATTGAAAGTGAAGAATTCTTCAAATTTGAAGAGCAATAAGTTAGGTTTAGGGGAGGCCTCTTATTTCTATTTTTCATTTACTTATAATGGGTCCACGATTTTTTATTTCTAGTAAAAAGGTGTTTGCACCATGATATATTTTACCCATAGAGAACTCATTCCATTATCGCATGCATATTGGTTAAGGGGCTGATCATAAGGATACAACCATTCAAAATCTTGGGCCATATTATTCTGGACTGGAAGAATAGATTTTCTTAAGCTATGAGATGGTAGGAGCTACGAGTTTGGATTTGGAATTTTTATTGGTGGGAAATTCTTTGCAAATATTTTATTTGGGTGTTTAAATCCTTGTTTTGGGTAACCCTAAGGAGGGTTAGGATGATTCTTTGGAGATTGAGCTTGTTGTATTTTGAGGGAGACAATCTCATTTGTTAAGTTTTTAAGATAAACACTAAGGATTAAAATTAATTTCTCCTTTATGGGGGAACCATATGTGGATGGACAAGATGAAGAAAATGGTTGAGAAATAGGAGCCATGGCAGATTTGGTATCATTTGGAAATTTAGGGAAAATGGGCATTGGTAATCTAGGGGCTAGTTTTCCTTCTTGTATTAAATAATTCTCAGCCCTAATGGCTATTGGATAAGCATTTGGGAGTTAAATAACATTCATGGATTGTATCATCACTACTATTTCAACATTTAAATCTCTAAGAAATTATACAAAATGTACCTTAAGGGGTCATCCTTAGAAGGACTTGAATTTTGTTCCAATTTTTTTGGAATTTTAAATTGAAATCCACCATGAGCTCGTTTGGATGGAGCCCACTTGATTTTGGTTAAATTATCAAGAAGTAAAATGTTGTCTTCCTTTTCATCAAACTATTGAAAAAGAACAGTTCCAATTTCATCCCAAGTGCGGATTGAAGCAGTAGGTAAACCTGTGTACCATTACAAAGTTTTCTCTTTGAGAGATGATGCTAATAGCTACATCACAATATAATCTTCCATCACTGCATGTCTCTAACATATGTTTGAAACATCTTCAAGTGTTCCACTGACATGGTAGAATTTTCACATGTGAAGAAGGGAATACTCTTCAAGGAGGCTATTGGGATATCTTGTTGTGTGGATAGGAATAATGAGATTCCTCCATTAAAGCTAATGAATGGTAAATTAATTTGAGGTGCCATGAATGGAATGGGTTTGAGAATTATGATAGGAATTGAAAATGATCTACCAATAGGTGGAGTTGAAAAACTTCTACTTGGAGAAGTCACGGATATCTGTGGATATATTCCTCTTCTTCATGAAATGGGGGAGTTAAACTACATGAAACCAGAATATTCAGGATTTGGGAGTCACTAAATATGTTGAAGGAATGCTTCTGAAGGTTGAAATTACTAAGCTACACAACTAAAATTAGTAGAAATTATCTAATGCTCAACAAACCATCCCACCAGGTGTGTCAAAACTGTTGGAGCTCAAAATTTCACCCTACTCTGAATCAGGAAAGATCCAAAATTTTGAGGCAACATGGGACTATTTCTTAGTGTGTGACTTGCATCTTAAGATAGAACTTAGGAGAAGGTTGGTTTCCTCTATTACGTCTATTGGGAGAACCAACATAAGACAACCTATTATAATACTAAAACTACTCCTATATTTAATCCTACACTAAAACATACAAAGAACTAGGGAGAGAGAGAGGTGCAAGGAATAAAAATATAAGCTAATAAGGGAAATGATAGCATCAAAAAGAAGGTGGAGCCTCCCCAATCTCAAATGATGTAGATGCAAGTTCACATAAATAAGATTATAAGGATGCACATAGTTATAATACAAATAAGTAAAGAACAAAAAATATGCAAGAGCGTAGAATATTCACACCAAACATAAATTATTTGAAGGAAAGAGGGAAACCACACTTACACTAATTGATATTTTATCATTTACATATAGATCCAACGAAAGAAAATCTCCATTTTGTGAGTTACATTGGTCAAAAGCATGAATTTTTGAGTTTCAAAGAGAAGAACCCAAAAAATTCTAAGGAAGAAAAATGGGAGAAGAACCCTCACAAAGTGCACATGCACTTTTATTTATAAAATTCATTGAATATAAAGAGAGAGGGTGGAGAAACAAGGAAGGATCACTGAGCTAGAATCTGACCCCTTGACAATGTGCTGAATAACCCCTTGCTGAATCACTGTGCACTCGTAGATCAGACATTTTATTTTATGATCAAATAAGTGCACTTCTACTTTTTTGTTTTGAGAACTCATATCTGTCACTAGATATCTTGTAATTTTTTTGGTTGGAATATTTTGATTTGTATATTAATGCTTATTAGTTAACTAGTGATGAAGTAGGGGAGTATTTCTCATCTAGATGGATGGGAAAATTTGTAATGCGGCCATGAGGATTTGGTTGGAAAAAGTTTGGTTTGTCGCTGAGGGATTTGAAGATGAGGAATCAGATATTTTTGAAAGTATGAGGAAGTTTATGTTAGAACCAAATCAATTAATTGGGAGGAGGATGTATTTGACATGGCACAGGGTTTGAGCATTGCTAATATCATGTCTAATTCCTCTGGGTAATTTATTCTTCATAAAGAGCATGTGAGTCTAGAGGAGCGCCTGGTCAGTATCCAATTTCATATTCATGCCTTGTCGAAAGGTTTACAGGAAGTTACGCGTAGGTTGAAGGCTGTAGCGGAGAATCAAGGTATTGAGCTTCATGCGAATGCCAAGGTGGTGATGCCTGAATGTTGTGTGCAACCATATTCTTCCTCAGTGCATACTAAGGATGACTCATATGTGGATATCATTACAGAGGTCTCGCCGAGTGTTTGAAGGGAATGGCCTATTTTGTTGAGATCTTGTCTTGGGCTTTGCTTATTTTCATATAGAATTTGTTAATGGTTTAGAGAATTTTTTGTATTCGGCCTGATATGGAGGTTTTGCATATATATTGTAGATAGGAATAGTTGTAGATATGGGTGAAACTATGTTGTATACAACTCTTCCCCATTAATTTTGGATATATGAAGCACGATAATGTGCTAGCACACTTTATGAGAGTCTACTGATGTATGATATTATCAAGGACTAGTTCCTCATTTATGTTTTTGCAAGATAAGGCCTTCTACCTAGGTATCACTAGCAAAAAAAATATAGGGTTGAAAGCTGAAATAATGGTCTACATGTGACCATACATGAGGCATAAGATGTATATGACAAATAGAATTCATCTTGCATGGGAATGAGTAGTAGGATGAGGGTTTGATCTTGTTGTAAGCCTTTGGATAGGATAGGATAGATAATTTGCACTATGTTATTACATATAAGTCATATACAATGCATATAAGCAAAAACTGACATTACCAAGAGCCAAATGACCAAAATTAGGTATCTCTACTTATGTGTTGAATGCCATAAAGTGGTAATGAGGTATAATAGGTTTGGATCTTGTCTTAAGATATGTGTAAAATATTAGGCAGATAATATGAAGAAAATATTACCTATTTCACATGGTATTATAACTAAGAGTATAATACATGAACACTTTACGAGGTGCATTGATGTAGATCATAGAGTCATAAGTCTAGTGATAATGTAATCAATATAGGGTTTGAATAGAATTTTCAATTTCACGAACTAAATGAAAAATTAAATCCATATGTTTGTGAATTGGAAAATCAAGTCTCGAAAAGGTCGTAGTTCAAATGATGACTCCAAATAAAACTTATGAGTATAACGGTCAAATATTATTTGATGGAATATATAAACATAAAATAATTGTTTGGATATATTGTTTTTTCTCTGTGTTAAACATAGTCAAAAGGAAACACACTAAATTAAATACATTTCACAACTTGAAAAAAAAATGATACTCTAATAATTAAAATCTTTATTGACATTGAGGTTTTATCAAAACAATGTAGTAATCAATGTGATAAAACAAAAATTTATAACATAGCTTTTTGTACATTGTGACATTATGCATTTCATAACTTTTCATGGGAAAAAATGAATATTAAAAATTAAGTGTGAAGTGGTTATTTATGAGCATAAAATAACAATCAATTAGTTTGAACCCTCAAGAAATGAAGACAACCTTACTATTTAGTAGCTTGAATCAAAACAATTTTAAAAAACTAAAAATTACTAGACCACATATTTAGGGGCATTTACACCATTTCTTTAAATTATAAACTACAATAAAAATATGTCATAGAGGTTTTCTCATGGTTTATTAAGTTTGAACCCTACATTTCATCATGAAATGTATCAAAATCATGGAAATAAAGATTATAAAATTATAAATAATATATTTGATCAATTGTATATGTGAAAAGTGGTTTTATATTAATGATTCACTGTAACTAACCACAAACCATACGTCTATGTTTAAAAAATATACTTTAATAAATCATATTTGGTTATATTAATAGATTAGTTTAAGAACATGAGACAATATAAATAATTACAATTCTAGATAAAATTGGGGTTCTAGAGAGATGTAGTTATTCACAAATATCAAGACATTCATCTAAAATATGTAGTGGAAAAACACCCATACATTACAGGTGAAATAGACTCATGAAAGTCACATTAAATATATGTAGCACCATGACTAGAATGTAACATTCCTATAGTGGCACAACTAGAACATGTAGTATGGTTCTAGAAATTATCATAAACTATGAATTTAATCAGAAAACTATGTTCCTCTTCTCCATGTATCCTAATATCATTCTCTCTTTTCTAGAATTCAACGCCTTGACACAAGTTATCATTCTTGGGAGCACTCATAATCTTGTAACATCTTACAACCCATAAAAATTAGAGAGAATTAATGGCGCCTACGTTATCCCTTCATTATTATCAGACCCTTACAAATTTTAATAATTTGACAATCAATACACAAGTATAATGTAGTTTAGATGGAAATATAGTGTAATAAAAATGTATGAACCATTATTCTTTCAATGGATACAAGTAGTAAATGTTAGATGCTCTTCTCTAAATGTTTGAATTAAATTTTTAGCAAGGTGAGGCTTCAGAAATAAATTAAGTCATTTCTTTTAATTCTTCAATTGAAATTCACTCACAATCATTCAACTTCTTTTCTTCATGGTGTGTCTTAAATGAACTAACGCACATACATGTATTTATAGACTTTTTGAATTAAAAGAAAAATTGTATTCAAGTGCATGCCAACATACACTAGGGAAAAACTGTGAGGTATCAGTAATCAAGGGTGAAAATGACCTATAAAAGTGGGCTAAAATCGTAGTAGTATTTTTTGTAGACTACAATTGTAGTATTATAGTTCTAATAACATGATTAGAAAAGAAGGAAAACATATAGAAGAAAGAAAAAAACTAGAAAAAAGATTAAAATAAGGAGAAATGGAAGAAAATGTGGTCAAACAAAGTAAAATAAAAAGTCAATAAGTTTTGTCTTTTTTAAATATTAAGAATCAAACAAAATAGTTTTAAAAAAATTAAATCAAGAAAATTATTGACTCCGTATTTTCTAAATCAAAACATTCTTACCCCTCTCTCTATATATATAAATATAAAATTAGAGGGAATGACATGTAAATTTCCTTCAAATATTCCCATAAATAAGGAATACCAACGCATCTACTTAATTCCAACGTTCCTTTCCGACAATATAAGGTCAATGGGAGACCCACAAGGTGTGATTGACAATATAAGACTAGGACCGTAGTTATTCAATCTCTCAATGTTTCCATTAGTTTTTTAAAAGCAAAATAAGCAAACCTAGTATTTTACAAGTTTATAGTTTTAATTATTTCATTATTATATTCATAGATTAGTTTATATATATATATATATATATATATATATATATAATTTAAAAATATTTTTATATTTTAGATAATATTATTTTAATATATTTTTAGAAACAATTATATAATATTTAGAATTTAATTATTATATTTATCTTCAAGAGAATGATGAGTGAAAATAATATTTGAGTGGGTTTTAAAAATATAAATAATTGTTATTCTATGTGTAATATATAATTTAAATAGGTTTGAAGACGTATATTCTAGAAATTTAAATTGATTGTCCAAATCATATCTTAATGATGTCATTATTTATTTAAGAAATATTAATGTTAAAAATGATTCTAATATAATGTTGATAGAAGTATTCGATAATTATTTTTATCAAAAAATTATAATTTAAGTGGTGGAGACGATAATTTATCATATGATAAATTAAGAAGTAATTAATAAAAATTAAGTTCAATTTTAATGTGATTTATCACGAAATAAACATTTCTTCCCTAATCATAATTAAATAACTGATTAAAAATATAATGTAAACACATACTTACCATATTATAATCTAGTGCTTATAATAATCCAATAGTAGAAGTGTCAGTTTAAACTTAAAAAAAATCAATGGAAACCCCTCTAGTGCATTGGATTCCCCTCCCCTAAGTGAACTTCGTTGTTGGACACACCAATTTGACTAATTAATATATCTTTTGCGTGTTGAAATATAGTATTACTTCCAAGATACCTTTCAAGATCTTATCAAAATTTCAAAGGTATTGTTTTCCTCGTCCTCTTTGGAAATGAACAAGAAACTTGGCTTTTAGCTCATATGTATAGTGAGACTTTCCCTTTACAAATATCGGGTCCATTTTGTTTCCATGCCACACTTCAACAAAGATTACTATGATCGAGATTTATGGATACTTCTTTGTTTAAATGGTTAAGATTAAAGAATCAATTTTCTAAAGCTTTATATTTTTGATAGGCTCATTCCATTTTTAAGTTATAGGAAGATTCAAATATTTTGTAGTTTATATTTTTGATAGGTCCATTCCATTTTTAAGTTATGGCAAATCTCAAATATTTTGTATGGAGCTAATTCAGAGTGGTTTTACATTATGATTATATATTATATATACATTGTAATTGTTAGATTTGTTATAAAAATAAATAAATTGAAAATCAATGTATATTTAGATACTCTCCTTATTATACAATTAGGGATAATTCTTTTTCCTCTTTAGAGATTTGTATAATTTCTCGAGACCCTTATGACTTAGAGGATAAAAAATGCTTGGCTATTTTTATAATTGTTTAAAATTTTCCAACATGATGCAGAAATGGTTAGGGTGCTTAATGAAGAGCCTCTTTGCACATCAAAACCCTCAAGATACAAGTGTAATTTCACAAAAATATATAGAAAACATGTGTTGATAGAAAGATCAAATGAACACATATTTGAACAAAACAAAGCTTTGCAATATCTTATTCAGAGAAATAACACCATTAGATCAATCGCCAACAGTAAAACTTCATACAACATAAGCCATATAATTATTGCCCTCTTTACCAACCTCTTTGTTCACAACGAGCCTTAGGATCGCATTCATGCTCTGCCCTTAAGCCATCCTCAATTGAGGTCCCAACACTTGAACTACTTTCCTAAGGAATTGGGTTCTACTTATATAGCCATTCAAGCCACCTCCTAAGACTCCTAAACTTGTGGAATTCAAATGCAAGGACCAAAGGACCCAATAACCGACCCAAACTGTGATAAGTATTTATCCTTATCTGAACCCCAAATCTTCAAACATTCACTTATTCCAAGTTCGCGCCTTGAATAGGATGTCATTAGTACCAATGCTCTAAATGAATGTTAGTGTCTCTTACACATGATTATCTATGTCAAAGGACAACCTTTCCATTTCATCATCTATTATGGGAGTCAAAAGCATCATTTCACAAAATATAATGCAAAACCATATACTTCCTACTTCTACACATCCTTGCCCCTACTCATGTAAATGAATATAGTATGGAAACAATATAAGGTGTTTGTGAAAATGTACTTTTCAATATAAAGTCAATACAATGGATAATAATTTCACATAAAACATAACAATTCTTAAGTTATTTGGTATCATGTTGGGAAGAATGAACGTGTATGACCACATTGCTACATGTCGGGATAAGATGCGAAGACATATTACTCATGATAAAGGCTGATTTTTTTACCACTTTGAATCATCTCAAACAATAAAAGTCACTTCAGTATTCAAAATATAATTCCACAAAAACATCTCACCTATGTATTGTTTTGTGTTTCTCATGGTATTTTCCGAGACATTTGTGTGGGATAAAAAGAAAGCATGACAATGTGCATAGTGCAATTATCACCACAACACCATTAACTTGACATATTATTGAATAAAAACTATATTCTTCATAAAACCAAAAATATTCCTTAAACACTCTCATTAAATCATTACGTTAATTTGTTTTATAGACCCCCTTTTCTCAATATCCCTTGTACTAGACATAAATTTGGGAGAATGATGAAATATTATGTTGAACTAAATATTAGAGCTCACATATTAGGTCAAGATTAGTACCAGTCCTTCACCACATGTGATTTTATTAGTCCTTTCTCCAAACTGATGCATGACACATTTTAATTTTTCATATAATATCATACACTCAATAAAATCATCATGAATAATTTGCATATACTTTTATACATTGAAAACCTCTTAGACCAACTATGACATACCAATTACTTCACTAAAATTGACTTGAAGTCAACCTCTAAATATGTTTTAGTCTATTATCAAGAAATATAGAATACAAATTTCAAAGGGATTACATAAATGGTTGGTAACACATTTCATCTTAAATAATTCACTAAAAACATTCATGTAAATGATGGATGACATGGGTCATTTTTCAACTCTTTCACCATTATTTATTTAGATGATATCAAAATCTACCAAAAACTTGGGAGGAGCATCTAGATCAATTATCACATGTCTTAGACACTCTATACAATATTAAGTTTTCTCATTTATCATTTAGCCACATAAGCATATTGTACTTAAGTTACATGATTGATCTTTTTTTATATAATTATAGTCCCTAAGAAGATCAAGAGGATCCAAGAGTGGACTATTTGATGTAATATCACATAATTGAGAAATTTTCTTACACTTACAAGTTTTTCTTTCATGTTTTTATTGAGTTCTCTCACATCATATGGCCTCTCAACTAGATTATTCTGAATAAATAAACTTTCACCTAAAACCTTAGAATTCAATCCACTTTTTAGGTTCACTAAAAACTCTTATATGGAATTCCTAATCTAGAAATGCTCGACATTGTGCATTCCTTTAAGCTTCATAATAATGCATCTGACATTTCCTTGGTGCAATATTTATGCAACATGGAAATTTTTTCACATAACACTAAAAAAATTTGATGACAAGGTTAAAAGGTATTTCCCATATGAATCTTATAGTCAAAAAATGGTGCCACTACATTTGGGGTAAGGAGATAGTCATTCATTTTGATCATAAGTTGTTACATCCTACATAAATTCTACATGCTATGGACATACATAAAAATAAGAAGGATTTAAGGGTTTTCAATAGGTGGACTATTATGATATAGTTGTCTTCTAACATTAATCATTAACAAACATAACAATGTATTCATACATGTAAAAACTGATAAACGATAGGTAATTCCTCAAATACAAAAGAGGGGAGATATACTTATCTATTCAGGAAAAAAGGGAGGATATGGATGTCAAGGATGATGGAACATGTAGATAAGAAATTGTAAGTGCTTTAATGTATGTTTTGGAACTCAAAACTGAACACGGGAATGACTATAAAACTACTATACGATCCAAACTTGATTTGTTTGGTCATGACCTATAATTATACGGTCTTGTAGCCTTTGAAAATTTAGATATGTCACATCTTGTGTGCTTTTTTTTGTCTCTAAATGGAATTTTCTATATGTATCTCTCGCTAGCACAACTTAAAGATGACTTTTAATCACCCACATCAAAGGAAAAACCATAGAAACCAACATAACCCTTCATCAGAGCATTATGAAACCAAAAGGAGAAAATGTGTCTGTGTGGTAAAAGTTGAACTACCTTTGGAATCTACACTCCCGGTTGTTGAACCAATCCAAGTGATGCAATATATTCCCTCATTGTGGGATCAAGCCTCATGTAGTTATCCTAGATTCTTGTTCAAATTTGAATAGTTAACCAACCCTCAAGGGTTTCCCTTGTGCCTTTTGACACCAAGATAGTAGGATAGCCTTTGGACAAGGGCGCCTGGCACTGGAATCCTGGTTGGGCACTCATGTCCAGGATGATAAATGTCGAGGTATAAAAAGGTAGAATAAGAAAGTCAGGGTGCAAGACTGAGCTATCACCACCTAAGGTTGCATCCAAAGGCTATTCAAGAGCATTAAAGCATCCATTCTAGAATCCATTCAAGGGCAAGGGACTACATTATTCTGCATACACTTCACAAGAGGGGAAGTTCATTCTATTCCATGCACGCATTTATTAAATTTATTTACATCTAGTTACTTCCTCTTTATCAAGTGTGACACACACAAGAGACACCTAGAACAAAATTCCGCACACACACACACACCTATAACTACATTGGGTATGAAATTTACTGCATCGCTCAATTGTAATTTCACTTGTTTGAAAGCTGAGGATATTCTGACCCCTCATTTGCATTCTTTTCTTATTAGGACTTGATGCACTATTGATGGTTTTACAGGTCAAAATTTCATTGCAGGTTAACATTGGCATTGACGATTATTTTGCGACATACTAGAGACCAAAGGAGAAGGATAACAAACACCTTGTGATTATGTGAAGAAATTTTTCTGAGCGTTTTAGCAGTCACAGGCACCTAGAGAAGGTCTAGGCCACCCCTGCCCTTTTCCAAGCACCCAAGTCCATGAATATCGTCAGCTTACACATTTTTCTGGGGCTATGTGTGACACTTATCCCTATTTGTTCACCTAGTCTTCACTTCGGCACAGTCCAAGATTAATTTTGAAACAACTAAGTCATATTATCTCCTCTTTGCAACTAGGGTTTCAATACTTAATCACTTAATTTTATTAGGTCTATTTTGTACTTAATTGTTTATTTATTTACTGCTACATAGCAACTAGATCTAGGCATTTATTTCCATATTTTCTTAATCATTTAGGTGAACCGGACCATTTCAAACCCTTCCTTCTGAATATGTCTTCACCTTATCAAGTCATGAATTAATCGTCTTATCTTGCTTTCTCTCCCACTAGGGTTTCTGACATGTTTACTACTGCTGTTGATTTCATGCAAGTTTGTACTCAGAATCCTCATCGCTTTGTTATGCATGTGGTTGTTCCTTCTACCAATGTTGTAACTACTCTCCACACTCATCCTCCTCTGGCTCCACCCATTTCTATCTCTCCACCTATTACTTCCATGGATCCTCTTGCTACTTCTAGGGGCAATGATATCATTGAGCAACTTGAGAATACACCAACCAAAATATCTCTCTATGACTTATTGTGCAATGCACCTGATTTTCGTCACACATTTTAAGCCGCCCTTCGTTCTATTCATATTGAAAGTGACAATTCTTCAAGGGAATTCGAAAACCTTATTTAGTCTCTCAAAAAATTTCCACATGTTATATAATTTACTAATGAGGATATATCGACATTTTCTCTTGACAATCCCTGTGTAATTTTACTTATCACTGCTATTATTGGCACCACTTGTATTAAGCACATAATCATTAACAATGGATTAGATGTTAATTTATGTGCTCATTATCTTATAAAACAACTTGGTATTGTAGAAAATCTAATTTCTAATAATTCCACTCTTATTCGTGGCTACGATTCAAATACCCGCACATGCTTAGGAACCATCACATTACATATCATAATCATGCCTAAAAATATCATACAGAATTATTCATTATTGACACTTCATTTCAATTCAATAGTTTACTAGGTAGGCCTTGGATTCATGCAATTCACGTGGTTCCATCTATGGTTCATCAATGCGTCAAATTATTGCATGATGGATATGAAAATACCATTGTTGTGGACCCTTATCCATTCAAATTTTGTTACATAGACCATGTTACTGCTATGCCTATTGCTCCATCATAACCTATTCCATATAATAATATTGATACATATGAAATTGGTCACTCCAGTGCTTCACAATATTCTTTTGCCACTCCAAACACTCAGGCTATTTATACTCACACTACTGTCATCATTTCACCCACAATGTATTCTCCTATAAACACTATTTCTCCCATCATTAAGACCCCTCTCTTTCCTACATCTAGTGCACCTCCTACCAATATCCTTGACACAACTATACACCATGAAACTACCAACACAGATGAATCTGATGACGAAGTCAATATTATTAAACTTACTGATGAAATTTTTTGCAATCCTAATTTCACTCCTATCAATGTAGATGAATCATATTTTGATGAAACTTTCATTTCCGATGGCCCTGGTGAATACAAGTTCAAAAACACCCCTTCTAATAATGTTATGGTAATTTATCAGGGACCTGTCAATACGATGGATGTTGTTTCACCCTCTTGCAGGTAATCTGTGTTTGTACCACTTTTGTTTATATGCACGATTTTCATCAATAAATCTTATTGGCATCATATTCCATTGGATCATATTTACTCTAATACTATTTTCACATACGATAACTTGACTAGGATTGGCTTCACACTCAATGATATCCTACCTCCGCCTTACTCACCTCATCTCTATCATGGATATGTTCACATTATGACTGCCTATGGTCTTCATGTTTTCCATTTAGCAGTCTTCGTTACACGTACCCTGCATGTTCCTCCACTAATACTTGGGCAGTATTGGCTTGATTATATTACAGGTACTTTATACCCTAGTCACACTTCTATAACCTTTCCTATGTCATTTGGCCATGTTTCTATCACTAATGATTCATCTCCCATATATTCACAAAATCTCACTCGGTATGCAAATGGGTGTCCGCCAACACCTTTTATTGATAAAGAGTATTCCATGACCATGTATACCTTACATCATAATGGATCTTTATATGATCTACCTCATACTATTTCTTATTAAGTCTCCAATGCATCTCCAGTTGGATTCAATCAGGATAATGAAGATCTTTTAGAAAATGTCACTTGATCACTTGTATCATCACACACTTGGGGGGGGGGGCATCACACTTATTTATCCCCCCCCATTACATCGAAACACATCTTATCTTCTCATAATTTCAGATTCAATCTCTCACATACAACATATACATCTTGATACATTAGTATCATCATTTCCCTAATGACGCACTCATGTTCTTATGGTTCCTACATGACTATCGAGGGATCTAATAAGAACCCCATTTCACCTTCACATCACATGCTTCAATGAAATATCTATCTATTAAATACTCACTCATAAATACATACATATATTACCATATATCACTATTCACACATATAATACAATATTTCATCACTTATCATATTACTCAATCAGCCATACACCATCTATTGTCCTTCATCATCTTCATATATCACCTATCTATTCCAAACATAACTCATCAAATAAAAAAATCATCAGAACCCACTTGGGGATATCACACTTATCTTCCCCCCCCCCCCCAATTCCTAACATCTTCATTTGTCTTACATCTTATACACATCACATCTAGTCTGTTATGTTCCTCATACACATCCACATACATTTCTATCGTCATTTCTTGATGATGCATTCTCATGCTTTGGTTCACACTTGACTATTGAGGGCATACTATACACATGAAACTCACAAAATACACACTACAATATAAACTACACATTACACATCTCAAAAAACATGTGTTATACACACACAACATCTTCCTCTCATAGCTTCTATCACACACTATGTGCATTACTCACTATACAAATTTACACTACATATTCTTCACATCGATTTTCACATGGTATAGTCATTTCCCTATGATGTAATCTAGTTCCACTATTCATACTTGACTAACGAGGGTTCCAATTTAAAATGAACCTCACCACAACCACTTGCACATTCACTCACTCACTCATGCACTCTCTATGCTTTACACTTTCACAATCATATCTTTCCAGGGTTTACGTTCAAACCATTTCCTAATGACGCACTCTTTCTATACGGTTCATTCTTGACTACTGAGGGGGGATTTATAAATGAACCTCATCTCATGCATACCCATCCACTCATGGTGCACGTTTTTTCTATCATTCACTCTGTATTCCATTCCATCTCATCCACATCATACTACATATCTTGGTCACATTTACTCTTGCTTTCTAATGCTCTTTACATGTACACTTTATTACACATGCTAGGTATATATATATTATGCCAATATCTTTATCATACACACATGCAAATTCAATTTCCTTTCTATTTGTGATCACAGATTCTACAGATCCACACATTTAGCATGAATTCTTGGCGCAGTAACTATTATCATTCCCACAATAGCACCTTGGGGCATCCACTTTCATACACTACATGTGTTATTGTTTAATTTTTCATAGCACTTTACTTTATCAGATTATACATGCTTTGACATAATTTTTATCTTTCTAACATTTTAACTGGTGCTTCATGTTGAACGTTTTCTTTGTAGGTCTATTTTCCACCATGGTTGTCTGTTACATTACTTGATATTATCTATCTTTTCTTGTCATTGTATGCCATTATTTGTAGGGATTTTCCCTTTGTCTTGTGTGCACATTTGTATGCTTTTGGCCTTGTGGTCCTTTATTTTCTTACGACATCGTGCATGATGTCCCATGTTTGCAACCCACTTTTCACTGTCTATATTGTCTTATTGCATATTAACTTACACATTGTCTGCTTGCTTGGTACCTTAAATTTTTGTCTTCTACATGTGTGGTTGTATTTTCTTGCACTAAAACTTTTTTTCTTAGCCACTTTGTTTGCATGTTCCTTGGTTTCTACCAAGAACACTCCTTCCCCCCATTGCATGGCATCAATTTCAGCACAATGGTAGGTCCTCCTTTGGGCCACATACTCCTCAGAGATGTTGCATGCACCCCAAACAAGGGGGGCATCATTTGGGTGAATCAGTAACCCCATATTATATTATACAGTCATAGTTCATCACAACACAATACCAGTACAACACAATTATCAGTCTCCAACAGAGATCAGAATCAAACTTGGGTCCTTAACACAACACAAAAACTAGTGGCCAGACCAGGACAATAGCGCTTTGGTGCCCCTAATCCTTCCTGGATTCTTGTGACCAGGGGGAAATTACACAACATTATTTAGTGAAACACAATTTACAACACTTCACACGGTGGCTTTTATAGGGCATATAGTCCTTAGCACTCACCATACATATAACACTGGATCGAATTTTTTTGAACCAGATCATATTTTTACACACCATTTGTAGAGGCATTTTATATTGTGGGAAGTAGTTAAAGGTTGGAGGATGACACTATACTTTTCTCCCTACACTTCTTCTAGTTCTTAGTGCAATATCGCATGAAAAACTTGCAACCGGTGCAACTGGTGAGAGATTTCCCAAAAACACCATTCTTCTACATCATCATCAAGATCCTTTCTACACTTGTTTCTCATCATGGATCAGGTGCACATTTTCCTTTTTCAAATTTTACATATTTTCTTTCATAGTTTTTACACATTTTGATCATATACATGCATATTTTACTACTTGTTCGTTCTTCTCTTTTGTAGGTTCATCTTTATGGGAATCGATAGTCAACATCATTCGAAATCATAATACATCAAAAACATCAATCACATCAGGATCAACAACAAAAACAAGTAAAATGACAACCTTTACACATGTGTTTCCCCTAGGGTCATCATTCATCATCATTTTACACTTTCTCCTGTCTAGTTTCTACGCTTCACATTTTAATCACTCCACACTTTTCCTTGTCTCTTGGCACACTTTCGCCATCGATCTACATGGTTATCACATACGCATCTCTTATTTACTTTATGTTATTGAGAATTATCTCAACAACATAAAGTGGGGGAAAATGTAGACACAAAATCATGCACTTTGGGTAATTATCTAGTCCTAATTGCATACTCCTATTTATATGATTCCTAAGTGTAGTCACAAATTCTTTGACTTTAGACATTTATTTATCCTAGTTTCATACTACTATTTAGAAGGTTATTGAGTGAAGAAAATACTAATTAACCACAATCTTTTGGCCATCTTGTTTTATTATATTTCATCATTACTACCCCTTCTCATCAACATGCTCAGTTTGTTTCAGTCTTTTGGCCATCTTTGGTTGGCCTTTTTGGGGTTAATTGAGAAATTAGATGAAGATAACCCTATAAATATAAAGTTATGAGACCATAACGAGGGACCTAACATCACTTACTACTATCACTTCATCTAGAGTTGCATCCATCTATTGCAATGGAGATCACTTGTATCCACATAGCTCCATCATCAAGGCACAAGGCCAAGACATTTGCATCACACTTCATAGGGGAAGGGATTATATTCTATTCCATGCACACATTATACTACATTTTCTACACACAGTTATTGCTCGCTACTTCACAAAGTGCGACTTACACAAGAGCAACCTAGGGCATGTTCACACACACTTACACATAGAACTACATCGGGTCTAAGATGTAGTACAATGCTTAATTAGTAAGTCCACCATTATGGCAGTCGAGGTCAGTCTGACCCCTTCATATGCATTATTCTTTTGTAGGGTTTGATGTTTGTTTTGGGGTCTTGCATATCTTTCTTTCATCTTGGAGTATTGGCGACATCTAACGCATGACAATGAAGTTGATGCGACACACAACAAAATTTTCAGGTCATCTTCCAGTTTGTGAAAAACAGTTTCAGAGCTTTTGCATAGACTAGGGTGCCTAGATTATAGATTAGAGCACCCACAGGTGCCTCAGTCCTCCTCCAGGTGCACCAATCTAGCTAGATCCTCTAGATCCACCCTTTTTGGGTCTTCTACATAATTGTTCTTGTTCCTGATTTTTCCAGTCACCTCTCTGACACTCTTTGACATGCATTTGTTATTCAGTTGAGTTCTTTCCTCTTTATTCTTGCACATTAAGGTTAGCATTTCCTTTTGCATAGTTATTTATCTCATTTACATTCTTATTTACTGCATTTATTTACTTTATTACAACTGTTCATAACTTAGATTAACTATCCCCATACTACATAGTCCATTTTTAGTTAATCATTTTGGTGAACCCAATCTTCAAACACCATCCCTCTTTGCACTTTTTATTCATATGCCTATCACTCATAGTGGTCGTTTTGGAACTTTTCAATATTGTAGCTACCTTCATTCACTCGTAGGGATTCCTAACCAATGGCTAATATATCTAATTCTGTTGCTCCTACTAGCAATCCCTTAGATAGTTCCAATAATGTGCCTCTTCACAAAATTGAGGCACATGATAGTGAAAAATCCTACGATGAAGACACAAACATTGATCAAGACCAACTCAAGGCTATTACTGACTTTCGCTGAGCATTGCGTGAAAACCCTACTCATCTCCCTCATTTCTTGCATGCTCTTATTACCACTCAACGAGCTCATGATGCTTTAACTACCATAGTTGCTTCCTCTGCTCCCATGGTCTCCACTCCGCCCACTTATGTTTCTGCTCCCATTCCTACCACCACCACGTCTCCCACCATTCACTCTGGTACTCCTCCTTTACATCTCAGTTCCTCTTCAAATTCCCCAAATTTGACCTCTTTATATAAGGAATTACAGACATAGATTCAACAGCTTCAACTAGC
The DNA here is from genome assembly GCA_019776745.2 of Taxus chinensis. NCBI lineage: Eukaryota > Viridiplantae > Streptophyta > Pinopsida > Cupressales > Taxaceae > Taxus > Taxus chinensis. The sequence goes on along the minus strand of CM034155.1, from coordinate 150,724,631 downwards.
TACTTTATGTGCATCACCATCTCTAAATTCTACCTCATTACTACATACTCCTTTTGCGCCTATCATATCTACTTATACATTACCACCAAATTTTGTCTCCCCTAAGATACCTATATTTAAAGGCCATGGTGACCCATAAGAACATCTTTGAGCATTCCATGTAGCATGCCTTGACTATGCAGATGATCATATTGTCTTAGTAAAGATTTTCCTTCATAGTTTGCAAGACTATGGGATGTGTTGGTTTTATGACCTACCTATAAATTTGGTAGTATCTTTCACACATCTGGCCAATGCCTTTCTCACGCATTTCTTTATCAATATTGGCTCTCAGATATCATGCACTTGACTGGCACAACTCAAACAAGGGTCTAACAAACACTTATCTAATTATGTCTTATGTTATAAAAATAATTTAACCAAGATGTCTAATGTCCTTGCAGATTCCAAGCTTCAGGACTTATTAATTCAGAGTCTATTACTACCTCTACAGGAGAGTGTTTTCTTTGAGACTTATCCTTCATTTGATCAAATTTTTCATACTCTCAAGCTTCGTGAGACAAAACTATTAGCCATAGGCAAACTGAAATATCAAGAGAAAACATCGTCATCCACATACTTTCAAAGTAAGCCACCATTCAAATCTTCTACAACTAAACCCATGGATGGAAAAACCACTGTAAATGGAATCTCTACTTCTAGGGAGCTTCGACCACAACCATACAAATGTACTTTTACTAAGATTAATACACCACTGAGTGTTTTGCTACCACAACTTATTGATAATAATCTTATTACCTTACCATCGCCTCTAGAACTTGATCCATCTAGACCCAAAGGGCATAATTTTGAAAATAGTTCTTATTGTGATTATCATCAATGCATAGGGAATTCCACTGATCATTGTTTTCAATTACGACATCTCATTTAGGATCTAATTGACAATGGTCAAATTGAGCTTCCGAAATCTACAACATCTACACCTACTAATGAAAATCATAAACTTAAGATTTTTAACAACCCCTTTCCAAAACATGATACGAAAACAACTGATTCCTTTGCTAATTATGTCTATCACACCATACCTTCTCCCCCATCAGGGGCCCTTGATTTTCTAGTTGCTAACACTGAAGCTTCACCGCCAATCAATTATTTTTCCAAAAATGATTATCACACCAAGTTTACATCTAATCATTTGCATATCCATGCATATATTGGCTCGACCTCCATCAACAATACTAAGGTTTATCCATCATGGCCCATTAGCACATGTTTTATTTCCCTTCTCAAGGTTATTGGGTATCCTTCATCCCAAATCGAATACCCTTTCACAAAACCCTTTGGGGTTGTTCAACTACATGTTACAGTTGGTCCACTCAGTATGCTTGTCCCTTTCCTTGTTGGAAACATAGTTGAGGGATGAAACATGCTTCTTGGTCTCAATTGGATCCGTCGCTCTCCATCTATCCTTTATTTGAATCATTTGTGACTCAAGTTCATTTATAATACACAAGTCATTAATATTGATGGTGTCCCTCCATCTCCTCCATTGTCATCATCTCTGCATACATGCAGTCATGTATCATCTACATCTTCTAACACATCTCATTCTATATTGCTCAAAGCATAGTCTAATCCTAGCTTACCTACTTGAGTATTGTCTACATAATCACTTCATTCTACTAGTCCTACACATTGGCATAGGCCTATTCCTAGAAGAGTCACTGCATCTCGGCATCGATCTCCACCTTGCTTTATTCCATGTGGTTTCTCATCACCTTCACGTTAAGCATCACGTAGATCTTCATCATTGATGCATTTTAGTACGCCCCAACCTTCATCGTATATTCATCCATCACATGCGCATAGAATTAATTCACAAGCATAGTGTTTGTCTACCATACCATCACTATTAGATCAAGGTCCTATGCTTTCATCTTCGCAGACGTTGAGTGGAGGACCTTTTTCTTTCACTATTATTGGTTAGTTTACTCATCTCTATATACTTGGGGGGCATAACACCTAATCCCCCCCATCCATTTTATCATAATGAATCTCCTCTTTGTATGGTCATATAGGCATCTTTCATCACACATTTTAACAACACCATTACCCGATGACACAATCTTGTGCTTCAATTCACACTTGATTGTTGAGGGATTACAACTACACTTAACCCCACACATTGTACTCTAGGCATTACATACAGTATCTAGTCACACATTGCATGGCATACACTATATACCATAGATTCTCTGCATTCGTCTACAACATTATACAATTTCCACATTCATACATTATACATTATACTAGTCCCTCACCTTACATTTTTTACATCATACAATGTGTGTCTTCGTACTATACTAGTCTTCATCACATATGAGTCTAGCATTACATTCATCCCTACATACTACGTTACTCATCTACATGTATTATGCTAAGTGTTATGCATTACATTTTATACATTCCACACATCTAGCATCACATTCTACACACCGCATTTTCACATATTCTATTCATCACATGGTCGTATTTCATCATTACATATACTATATTGTCTTCTACATGCTCGAACTCACTACCCTATGATGTACTTTAGTTCCTCGGTCCATACTCGACTGCTGAGGGTTTACCAATCAAATGGACCTTACACTCATCACACATGTGACAGTCCTACGCTAGTGAAACACACTTTAGGCTAAATCATCACCTATTTTATCATTTTGTAGTGGTATACACCTTAGGTTACATCACCACTCCCTCATTTCATCTTGTAGTGATATACACTTAGGGCTAAATCATCACTCATCCGTACATCTTCTAGTGATATACGCTTAGGAAAAATCATCACTTATATGCTCATCTAGTCATGATATATGCTTTGGCTATAGGGTTCACACACACACACATCATTTATAGGTCACATCTCATCACTACATTTACACATTAATCACAACATGTTGGACAGGCGGGCCCGAGGGCTAGGTCGATCACGATCTCGTTTATGATTCATTCTTGACTGCTGAGGGGGAAAACAAAATGAACCTCACTACATACAATTCCATTCACTCGAGGGGCACACGACTCCTATCATTCCATCTTGCATTTCATTCCATCCATCTACAACATATTGCATTGTTTTGGGGGCATTTACTCTTGTTTACTAGTGTTTTACATGATCAAATTACTAAAATTTTTAGATTGGTTTCTTATATGTCATTATCTATACCATCCACACATGTGAATTCACGTCTTTTTAGTCACCGATATTTTACATGCAACAGGGATGCTCGCCTTCTACCCTTCTTACACTAGTCATTGAGGGCATCCACATTCAATTCTCATAGGTGTTATTATTTAATTTTTTACTTAGCACTTTACATCACTTGGTTATTCATGCTTTAATTTATTGGTTATTTCTCTAACATGATAATGAGTGTTCCATGTGCAACACTTGTTTTTCAGGATTACATGTTTCCATGACTACTACTTTTGCTTGTCTATCATTGTTTGCTTTTGTATGTGGACATTTCCCTATGTTTGGTGTGCACACTTGTTTGTTGTTTGTGGCCATGATGGCCTTTCGTGTCTTGCAACATTGTGAGTGATGTCCCATGTTTACGACCCACTTTGTGCATTTTACTTGTTTTATTGCATGTTTACACTACTTTGCTTGGTAGTTTTTACACTGTCTACATATTTTACACTTGTTTTCTACATGCATGCATTTTTATACTAATACTTGTTTTGGCTAGCCACCCTTGTTTGTGTGCACCTTGGTTTCTACCAAGTGCATTCCCTTCCCCCTGTAGGGTAAAGTTATAGAGTACATACAGTTGATCCTCTTATGGGGCAGCATTCTCCTATCAGTGACGTTGTAGGCGCACCCAAAGAGAGGGGGCATAATTTGGGGGTTTTCTACATACTAACGCAAAGATTCTACACCAGTTCAATTCAGTTATAGAAAACGAGTGGGTTAAGACCAATCTACAAACCCCATACACAATGGATTTTATAGGACACAATGTCCTTAGCATTATGGGAATTAGTTATAGGCTTGGATGTTATAATGGGTGTGCCTCTCTACACTACTTCGACCAGTGGCGTCGGATCACCCAAAAACCCATGACTATACATAGATATCTTCACACACATTCAGGGAAGTAGTTAAAGCTTGGAGGACATCAAGCATTTCCTCCCTACACTTCTTCGGCTAGGGTGGCATGAGATTTCCCAAAAAACTCGCAGTACAAGATATCCTTCTACACTCTCTTTCTCCACATGGATCAGGTGCACATGGTTCATTACATTTTCCATTTACATTTGCATATTTTACATATACATATTCCTTTTACATTACGTTTTTACACATACATGCATACATATTTGAATACTTTATCATTTTCTCCTTACAAGTCCTACCGTATGATAAATAAGTACTCAAATTGAGGGAAACAACAACAACATCAACAAAAACACTTTACGACATCATACACTTTACTAACCATGTAGGTATATTACAGTCCGTAACAACCACACACACGTTCCGCCCTAGGTTCACTCTCATGACTTTTTCTTTGTGCATTTTTTATCTTTAGTTTCCACACTCCTCCATATTTTTTGTCATTCCACACTTTGTCTGGTCCTTTGTTGCGTTTCTACTACACTCTTCATGGACATCAAGTACGCATATCTATATACTTTATATTATCAAGCTTTTTTCTCACCAACATAAAGTGGGGACAAAATTTAGTCACAAAATCATGCACTTTAGACATTTATTTATCCTAGTCTCATACTACTATTTAAAAGGTTCTTGAGTGAAGAAAGTACTAATTAACCCTCATCTTTTGTCCATCTTGTTTTATTTTATTTCGTCATTACTACCCCTTTTCATCAACATTCCTAGTCTATTTCGGTCATTTACTGTTATTTTATCCTTAACTGGGGCGCCCGTACGCGTTGTAGTTCCACCAGGGATGCCTCAACCCTTTTTACACTTTCCTACCACTTTTTGGGCTCTTTCTAGCTGTTTGAAATCTTTATCTTTCTTGTGGTCGGCCTTTTTGGGGTTAATTACAAAATTAGATCAAGATAACCCTATAAATATAAAGTTATGAGACCATAATGAGGGTTCTAACATCACTTACTAGTATCAATCCATCTAGAGTTGCATCCATCTATTGCATTGGAGATCACTTGCATCCACATAACTCCATCATCGAGTCATAAGGCTAGGACATATGCATCACACTTCATAGGGGGACGTATTCTATTCTATTCCATGCACACATTTTGCTACATTTTCTACACATAGTTATTACTCGGTACTTCACAAAGTGCGACTGACACAAGAGTAACCTAGGGCATGTTCACACACACTTGCACATAGAACTATATCGGGTCTAAGATGTAGTATAGCGCTCAGTTAGTAAATCCACCATTATGGTAGTTGAGGTCAGTTTGATCCCATCGTATGCATTATTCTTTTTTAGGGTTTGATGTTTGTTTAGGGTTTTGTAATTTTTTCTATTCATCTTGTAGTATTGGCGACATATAGCGTAGGACATCGAAGTTGATGTGACACACAACGAAGGTTCCAGGTCATCTTATAGCTCTGTGAAGACCAGTTTCAGAGCTTTTGCATAGACTAGGGCACTCAGATTGTAGACCAGAGCACCCATAGGTGCCTCAGTCCTCCTCCAGGCACTCCAGGTCTAGCTAGATCCTCCAGATCCATACTTTTTGGGACTTCTTCATAGTCGTTCATGCTCCTAGTTTTTCCAGTCACCTCTACGACACTCTCCGATAGTCATTTGTTATTCAATTGAGTTATTTCCTCTTTCTTCTTACACATTAGGGTTAGCATTTCCTTTTGCATAGTTATTTATCTCATTTACATTCTTATTTACTGCATTTATTTACTTTATTTATAGTTTTTCATAACTTAGATTAACTATCTATATACTACTTAGTCCATTTTTAGTTAATCACTAAGTAAGAAAAGCACTAATCAACCCATTTCTTTGGCCATATTTTCTTTCTTTCTATTTCCACTCTTGGTCTTACGCCCTTTTTAGCTATGTATGTCTTTTCACACCTCAAAATTTATCATCCTAGACACCAGTGCTCGGCTAGGAGGCCAGTGCAATGTGACCTCGTCCCCTTTGGGCACCCCTGATCTCTTTATACTTTTCTCACATATTTTGGGTCCTTTCTAGCCATTTGAGCATCTTATCTTTTTAGTAGTTTACCTTTTTAGGGTTAATAATGAAATTTAAGCAAGGGAATAATATACATATAAATTTATGTCATCATAATCAAGGACCAAACACTAAGCATTAGCTATCACCACCTAAGATAGAATGAGAAAGTAAGGGTGCGAGACTGAGCTATCACCACCTGAGGTTGCATCCAAAGGCTATTCACGAGCATTAAAGAATTCATTCTAGCATCCATTCAAGTGCAAGGGACTACATTATTCTACATACACTTCATAAGAGGGGAATTTAATTATATTCCATGAACACATCGATTACATTTATTTACCTTTAGTTTAGTTGCTCGCTATCAAGTGTAACACACACAAGAACCACGTAGGAAAAAATTCTACACACATATACCTATGACTACATTGGGTTTGAAATGTAGTACAATGCTCAGTCATAATTTCATTTGTTTGAAAATTGAGGACAGTCTGATACCTCATTTGTGTTCTTTTCTTTTTGGGATTTGATGCACTCTTAAGGGTTTTACAGGTCAATCTTTCATTGCAGGTTATAAGCGACATCAAGAATTATTTTGTGACATACTAGAGACCAAAGGAGAAGGAAAGTGAACACCTTGTGACCATGGGAAGGATGTTTTCTGAGGGTTTCAACAATCACAAGCTCCTAGAGTAGGTCGAGGGTGCCCATAGGCACCCCCACCCCTTTTAAGATGTCCATGTCTAAGCATATCGTCAACTGGAACATTTTTCTGGGGATCTGTGTGACACTTATCCCTCTCTATTCATCTGAATATCACTTAACATAGTCTAGGATTAATTGTGAAATAACTAGGTCATCTTATCTCCTCTTTATAACTAGGGTTTCAATACTTCATCACTTAATTTTCTTAGGTCTATTTTGTACTTAATTGTTTATTTATTTACTGCTACACAATAATCACATTTAGGCATTTATTTCCATATTTTCTTAATCATCCATCAATTAAATACACCCATCTAGAGTTAATTAGTTCTATTTTCTAAGTCACATTCCTATCCTTTAAAATTAAATAAATAAATTCCAACTATGCCTTTGGAATTAATTAAATTAATTCCTAATACCTTCTAGCTAATATAATTAAACATCGAATTAAATAAATGTTTAATTATTTCCTCACAATTAAATAATAATTAAATTAGTTATTTATTAATTATTTTTTCCACTTCACTCCACTTCCAAAAGCCTACAATGGTGGGGGAAACAATAATGTATTGAAACCACTTTTTGGATGAATTCAAAGATAATGATTGCCCCTGCAAAGCTGCAACTGCACATACATGGTCATCTTACTATTTCAGGTAATCATATTTATTACCATGGTTATAATTCAAACCAAGATCCAATTTTCATGGCCTCACCCTCAGCTATAAAATACGGCCATTTCCTTTATAAATACATCCTTAAAGCTTTGGTCAAATTACATCCAAATTATACCAATGTGACATCTGCATCATTGTGAAATCTTCTCGTAGAATTTGAAAATCCATTTAGAGAGTCATATAAAGAGCATCCAAAATCCAAATATCAACAAGATAAAAAAATTCCAAGAGCTTTTGTGATCTTACTTGAGGTTTGAAAGAGATTATAGAGAAGGTAAATTTGTTTGTTTATTCATTTATATTTTGTTGTCTGTTAATTTCCCTTGCATACATTTAGGCACACCCGGTGGGACCTCTCAAAGTTCTTTCTTTAATTTTAGTTTATCATTTTTTGATTTAACTTCACTTGTGTGTTTCTTGTCTTTAGTTAACCTTTTTGTCAATTTTTTAGGTTCCCAGGTGAAGCATAGAAGCCAAAAAACAAGAGAAACCATCTTCTTGTCTGTGATTTTGACAATTCTAGATTTTCCAAAACCGTCTATGTTAGCATCCACTATCTCTATGCTAGTGTTAAAGTTTCTACACTATTACATATCTACATGTGCTACTATTAAAACTACATGTGTTTATGTCAAACTGCACGTGTTTCTATGTAACTTCACGTGCTACCGTTGAACTTTTATGATCTAATTTCACTGACCTTTGCGTTAGCATTCTATGCACACATTAGCATTCCACATTGTCTTCTATATTTTTCTATCTCTATTTTGCAAGCTTATTGTAACACAAACCTATCCATCTACATGCGCTAGCATCATCCAAAACCCTAACACACTCAATTTCACACGCTAAGGTGCCTGCGCTAGCGTACTCCTCTACGCACTAGCATATCTTCCTATTTTTCTTCATTTTCTTTATTTTTTTCTAGTATTCTCTATGTTTCTAACCACTATTTTAGAATAATTTCACATTCTTCTACTGAAGCTCTATTATTTATACTCTTTTCAAGCATTATTAAAAGGGAATCAACATTTATTTTCTTAATCATTGTGAGATCACATATATGCTCTTTCCTCATGCTTTATAAATGACCTTTGAAATAAGAAACACGATCTTCACTTTTTCAAGTTTTTGTTTAAGGGAATTAACATTTTTTCATTTTATTAATCAAATCTTATTCACACATATGATCTTTCCTTGTGTTTTATAAGTGACCTTGGAAATCAGAAACGTGAAATTTCTTTTATCGTCTTATCCTCTACCTGCCTTAGGAAAACATTCTAACTCTCATTTACAGGACCAGATCTTAAAGGAGGATATAAAAAATTTAAACTACCAACTGCAGATTTCCTTGAACGTTTCTTTAAAATAGTTTAATAACCACATGATACCTCTTTTAAACACCGATGGTTAAAACAATCTCATCTTTAATCAAGATAAAATGAACAATTCATATTGTATTTGCAGGTGCGGTTGACAAGGATATTGACCAACTACTATAACTGTGGGAAGTGATTTGGCATAAGACATAAAAATAATTTGAGGAGTACCACAAGAACCCAAAAGTAGTTGGCACATTGAGGGAACTGGCTAACAAGATGACTATTGTACACACCCAAAATTTCATGGTGCTATATTGACGGACATGGTAAAATATCCAATGATGATAACATTTATTTTCTAGAATAATGATGAGATCTAGATCCTCTCTCTTAACCTTCAACATGTCTATCTTGACTTGTTTATCCTTACTCCCAAGTTTTCTAGCTTTCCGTTCTTTCATAAATTAATTTTTGCTCCTTTTTCTTCAAGTTTTATCCTTAAGTCACGTAACCGACGTAGAGGTCATGCAATTTCCGTGATGGTTACGTAGCCACCGGTTTGACTAGGTTGGAGGTTACGTAATGACCACACTGGTTACATAACCTCCATTTTTCATAGACCAACGATTCTATGTGGTTTTATCTGAGAATCCAAACTATGTGTTTTGAACATGTGTTGCAAGTGTGTGAGTGTTTTTCTCACCCATTTCTCGACTATTTCACTAGATATTTAGCTTGTTGGGTACCTATTGGAATCATTTTCTCAGTTTACTATTATTAAAAGTTTGACTCCCTATTTCTTTGATTATTTGGCACTTCTTGATTGCCATGTGTGTTAGAATTATTCTACTCCATTTTTCTATAAAAACCAACATTTTACCCGTATGATGGGTTGGATATTTTTTATTTGAATTGAATTGTTATGCTACCAAAATAATGTTTAGAATTACATAGACAACACATTACATTTATCTGTGTCTTCCCAGTCTTGTATTTGTGATTAGCTTGCTTGCAACCAACCTCTTCGAGTTTTTTTTTATTTCTTCCTGCAACTAAAAACTTTGCACCTTCGATCATTTGGATTTTCATCTCTAGAAAGTAAGCTAAGGTGATAATAAATACATCACCACATTTGGGAAGCTATCAAAGTACTAAAGTAACCAGGTTGGGGGTATATTTACATTTATTTGAAGATTTCATTTTGGATATTTTCATTAAAATTATAATAAGAAATACATTTGTTTTAAGTGGTATAATTTCTTGTTTATTCATTTCTAGTATACAATATTACGTTGATATATTCTTCCTAGCTTATCCTTGTGGATATGCACAAAAAATAATTTGGAGGAAGGTTCTATGGCTCAATTTCTTCATTTCTTTGTTTTGGAACATACGTACTTTTATTTTCGTTTGTCGGGGAAGTTCTGGGAAAAATAAGAAATGATTCTAAGAAATTTTCTTCTTTTCCCATGAATCTGAGGCAATAAGAAGAAATTAGATTTTTCTAGAATTATAAATTAGAATACCGCTTCAGCTAAATTAAATTTAATCCCACATCCTACAATAGAGGAATAAATACATCCAACTATTCCCTGTTTTTTCTACTTTAGAATATAAGTAGGTTATTTTATTTAGAAGTAATTTATTTTGTTTGTGTTTGTAGTTTTGTTTTATTTAATTTCCCCATAAGTAGAAAATCCAAAAAAATAGTTTAGATATTTAATTAGATTTTTAAATTTTATTTCATTCAAAAAATTCATTGAAAATACAAAAATAATTAGATAGTTTTCTTTTTCTTTTATGTGGTTAAATACTTGTAAATCAAATTCAATTAAATTAAAAGGAGAAATCAATCATCAATTGTTTAATTCAAGTTTTTTTTTTAGTCTATTTAAAGTTAGGAACTGAAAGTAATTTAGAAATGGAAAGAATACAACTACTATTTCCCTAGCGGCCTAGGCTACCAAAACTTGGCTCTCAGTCCCTTTAGATCCTATTTTTCTTGTTTGTTTCTATTCTTATCTATTTGGTGCCCACACGATCATCCTGGGTCCACCAAAAAAATGAGTGAGGATATTTTATCCCATCATAAACCAACCAAACATTGAAATAAACCAAATATACATTGATTAAGGCTTGCACCAATTTGTCTTTAGAGCTACAACCATTCCTCCTGAAATTATTGGCCAACTCATTACCCTTAAAGAAGAATTTGACATTACTGAAGAGTATTGTGCTAACCAATTAGACATGATTAGACCTCTCAATCCTTGATTTTTCATTCCCATATCATATCTCATACCTTCATGACCCTCTTTGGAGAGGAATACATAGAAGACAAAGGAAAATTCCCCCTTGTTCCTCAACCAAGTCGAGTTTTATTTAGTTCTACTAATATTGACCAAGATATATGCACCACAATCATCCTTGATTGTATTATCATCCCACATGGGTTATGAGATCATTCATCACTCTTAACAATCAAATTCAACACTTTCTAGTTGAGAACATTTGATTGCATTGATCTCTTATAATCATTCCAGTTATCTCACTGATTAAAAAAATTAGAACTAAGCGTAAGGAAATAAAACCCTAGTTAATCTAATTATGAGGGCTAAAACATTGTATAAATGCAGTAAATAAAATAAAGTAGATGTAAATAGATATGCTAAGTAAATTAGAACCATAGATGTGTAAGAGAGCAGGGAGAAATGACATAGCTAATTGTTGTAAATGGTCGCATAGTGTCGTAAGTATGAGAATAAAATCAGGAAGTGCAGACAAACACTTAAGGACCATATGAAGAGTAGATATGAAGGATCTAAAGTGACTGGGGCACACCCAGGAACCTTGGTCTGCTATCTAGGTGTTCTAAACACTGTAAATGATCAAAACATGTAACTAGTATGGTCACAAGTTGGTTCTGAACCTTCCCTATTTGTTGTGCTGGATTTACCGGATGAGTTGAAAAATGACCTACAATGCAAAGAGAAGTTTCAAACCCTAGAAAAATAAAAGATGCATATGAATGGGTTGGAATGACCTCAGATGCCAAACTTGTGGTCTTATCACTGAGTGTTGCACTATATTTTGGACCCAAATGTAGTTATGGTGTGTGTGTGCATGTCGTGCCCTAGGTGCTCTCGTTCTAGTCACACTTTGTGAAGTAGCGACCAATAGTAATTATAGAAAATTTAAATAACATGTGTGCATGAAATAGAATAGAATTCATCCCCTTATGAAGTATGTGTGATGCATATCTCCTAGCCTTGATGTATGGCACTATGTGGATGCAAGTGATGTAATGGATGAAACTTTAGATGGAGTGATAGTAATGTGTAATGCTATGACCCTTAGAGCCTCATTATGGTCTTATAGCTTTATATTTATAGGGATATCAAGCTTAATTTCTTAATTAATACCAACAAGGATGACTGAGAAAAATATAAAGATGACCAATAGCTATAAATGACCCAAAAAGGAGTGAAAGGGGATTTGCATAGATTAGGGCACCCAAAGTGGGATCAGGGCGCCCCAAGGTGCCCCAGTACAAGTTGGGGCACCATGATTTAGGGATAGAATGTCGTGGAAATTGTGAAATGGATGGATAAGTGATGGAAAATACACGGGAACTATGAAATAAAATGTAAAATAAAGATGGCCAAAAGGTGGGATTAATTAGTAGTTTGTACACTTAAGAACCTTCTAAATAGTAGAATAAGAGCGGGCCAAATTATGTGTAAAGTGCTTAATTTTGTTTCTATACCCACCTATATTCTATATATCCATCATATTTCCATCTCATCCATCACATTTTAGTTGTCCCGACACGACCTCGAGTGGTTGTATGTGTCTGGAATCATGTGTTGATTTTCAGGTGTACAAAATTGGTGAACCCAAGGTGAAGTACTAATTACTTTTCGTATCCTTTTTCTTTTCTTTTATTTCATCCACCCTCCCCCAATCCCATTATTTTGCAGGTGTTTATACACCCACCAAATATGTCAGGTCATGAGTATGAAAAACCTATTTTAGGTCTTGAAGACTATTATAACCAAGTGGGTATGCAACAATTACCCTCATAGTCTAGGTGGGCTGACAACTACTCAAAAACCTTACTATCTCCTCATACGACCCCTCCTCAAGGATTGAATACCAATTAAATAGTAAGGATTGAGGAGATAGATCAACCTAAATATAGTTACAACCAAAGTTATAAATTTCCAACAACATGACATTTACAACGGAACATGGTTTTTATCCACGGGTCTTATCTAGACCTCATATTAGCATGCAGTCTTAATCCTATCACTTCAGTTCACCATTAAATAATGATCTCATAACACATCTCACAAAAATTGGTGACTATCTTAGTGCTCTATAAGGATCCTTGGAAAAAATACAAGGATACATGGATATCCTTCTTCAGAACAATGTCACAACACCCTCGCGTAAAACAGAAAACACATCTCAAAAGTGGGGGCCTAAAAATGAAAAAATTAATAATGGGGTATCACATACCCTTATAGCCAAAAAACATTCAACATACACCTAAAAATAATTTAAAACCTTTTCCTGACTGTTGGCGAAAAAAAAATTCGGGGACAAATTGGTGGCTATCTTGCTAACGCTCTGGGATTCTAAGTCCCTCTACTTAACTAATGCAACTACCATACATGCATGCATGAGTAAATTGTGAGTTTTATCCTAGTGGCCTTTCGGCCGGGGATCTAACAGGGCCACTCCACTGACCCTATGGTAAATGCTTATAGGTATATGTAAGGGAAAAAATTGCTACAAAGGTGAGAAAGGAGAGTGAGAATATTTAGAAAGGAGAGACTAATGTTGCAAGTAGAAAATCATAGACTTGCACACACTAGCCAAAAGTTTCATTACATGCACTTGTATTTCAGAAGAAACCAAATCTACAAAATAACAACAAGACTAAATAGAGCTTAATGAACACAAAGTACCAATAAACTCCTCAATCAAAGAGGCAAAAATTCCTTCTTCCTTTATTTAATCTCAAGAAAAATTTGTACATAGTGTGGGAAGTAGAAGACATTTTTTTAGTGGGATAAATGGAAGAAACTTGCTATCTCTTGCTCTCTTCACAAGGATATCTCTCTCATGAATTTATAAAACACAACACTAACATCTAAGAATTTTCAGAAGACAAAATTAAGAAGACCCTCAAATGAGGAGCTTGCTATAATTTATAGAAGAGCAGGCAACTCTTCATCTTCCTCATGAATTTTTGAATACCTTAATATGACTTAAGACTATTCATATTCCACTATAAATATTTAAGTCCCTTTTATAATAGCAAGGTGACTTAAAGTTACATTATATTTCTAAATTCACTTAAGTCATATTAAAATGTGCAACTCTCAACACAAAAACATAACATTGAGGAGAGAGAGTGTTGTATGAGAAGAGAAGAGAGAGAGAGAGAAGAAAGAGAAGAATTATGCTAAAGGATGAGCTGCTGCTATCTCTTTCTCCCTCTTGCTATCTCTTGCTCTCTTCACAAAGATATCTCTCTCATGAATTCACAAAAAATAGCTCCAACATCTAAGAATTTTCAGAAGACAAAATGAAGAAGACCCTCAAATGAGGAAAACTGCTATCTCTTGCTCTCTTCACAAGGATATCTCTCTCATGAATTCACAAAAACCAGCTCCAACATCTAAGAATTTTTAGAAGACAAAATTAAGAATACCCTCAAATGAGGAGCTTGCTAAAATTTATAGAAGAGGAGGAAACTCTTCATCTTCTAGGTGACTTTTTGAATACCTTAATATGACTTAAGACTATTCATATTCCACTATAAATATTTAAGTCCCCTTTTATAATAGCAAGGTGACTTAAAGTTACATTATATTTCTAAAGTCACTTAATTCATATTAAAATGTGCAACTCTCAACACAAAAACATAACATTGAGGAGAGAGAGTGTTGTATGAGAAGAGAAGAGAGAGAGAGAGAGAGAGAGAGAGAGAGAGAGAAGAAGAAGAAGAAGAAGAAGAAGAAGAATTATGCTAAAGGATGAGCTGTTACTATCTCTTGCTCTCTTCACAATGATATCTCTCTCATGACTTCACAAAAAATAGCTCCAACATCTAAGAATTTTCAGAAGACAAAATGAAGAAGACCCTCAAATGAGGAAA
The DNA here is from genome assembly GCA_019776745.2 of Taxus chinensis. Taxonomy (NCBI): domain Eukaryota; kingdom Viridiplantae; phylum Streptophyta; class Pinopsida; order Cupressales; family Taxaceae; genus Taxus; species Taxus chinensis. The sequence goes on along the minus strand of CM034155.1, from coordinate 150,709,552 downwards.
ATTGCTATATCTTGCTCTCGTCACAAGGATATCTCTCTCATGAACTCACAAAAAATAGCTCCAACATCTAATAATTTTTAGAAGAAAAAGTTAAGAAGACCCTCAAATGAGGAGCTTACTACAATTTATAGAAGAGGAGGCAACTCTTCATCTTCCTCGTGACTTTTTGAATACCTTAATACGAATTAAGACTATTCATATTCCACTTTAAATATTTAAATCCCTTTTATAATAACAAGGTGACTTAAAGTTACATTATATTTCTAAAGTCACTTAAGTCGTATTAAAAGGTGCAACTCTCAACGCAAAAACATAAAATTGAGGAGAGAGAGTGTTGTATGAGAAGAGAAGAGAGAGAGAAGAAGGAGGAGGAGGAGAAGAATTATGTTGAAGGATGAGTTGCTGCAGTGGACTCAACTCCACTCTCTGATTGCCTTGCACTTCATGATCCCGAGGAGGCTTCTATCTTTCCAAGATCTTGTTTGAAATGGACCACTGTTGGTTCTACTTTTTTGGCATGAGGGATGCAAACTCAGCTCAAGGTTTCAGTTCATCCATTAGTGACATCGTTGATGTCCTTGCATTTCCTAAACCATGATGAAATCTGTGATAAGTGCAATGGAGGCTGATATATCTGACAATAAGTCAAGAGTATCATTAGTGAAGGAAAATGGGTTTCCCACCCCTTTCTTGACATATTCCTCGAAAGGGATGATCACTTCATCAACTAGTTGTGTGTTCGTCTCATTGCGGGTACTTCAAGTTTATGAACTTTCCATGATTTATACTATCCTTATAGCTTGTATGTTTTTTCTTCCTTCTCCTCTACCTCTATGAAGGATCGATTGATTGACTTTAAATCTGATCGCCAAGGACCTTTACTCATACCCATGTGTTAAGTCTTCTGCAAGAGTTTCAAAAACCTTCTTATTGATCAACTCCTGATGATTAGGTGTTGCTCATCTCACTCACTACTGGTCCTAGAGGTTCCTAGTAATCTCTTTCTTTCTCCACATCCTTGAGTGCTCTCGTTCTATTGGTCGTTGCACACATGTACGCAACGATCTTGACTACCTATTGGAGTGATGACTTCACTTTTTCAGAGATTGAGTTGATCCATTCATTGTTTTCTCACCCCTGCATCGTGAGGTCATGCATTCTTCTGATGGATTTTGGATCGAAGCTACTCATGGGTACCACTTTCTCAATAGGAATTGTTGTAATGCTTGGTTCCACCAGGTGTTGCACATAAGATGAAAGGGTTTGTAATTATTCCTCTAGTACCTCATTCTTCTCTTTATACTCTTTATTATTTTCCACCATGCGAGTAGAAGATTGTTGATATATGTGCAAATCTCCCTTAGGAGTATCTAGTCCAAATTAGATCATTCTTATCTCATAGTCAGCTGATGTCATCTCTTCCACTAGCTTGATTACTTTTGGCTGATCTACTTCGATGCACTGATTACCTATCTCCCCACTCATAGAATCGTGAGGTCGTCTATGTGATCTTTCTCAACCTTTTTTCTTTAGCTAGTGATATAATCAGTGATAGATCGGGGGATGCTACCTATTACACAGTGTGAGTGATGAGGATGACCATTTCCCGCATCAACATAAACATCTCACCAGATTTAGGCTCAATGATGAGTGCATCAACCATTATTTAATCTGGTGGAGGAGGGAAGTCCTAAGTGAGAGGGGTGTTGGTATCAACAACATGCAATACCTCTTGCAGTGGTTTAAAGAGTGGATCAGGAGTCCTATACTCCTCATTATCATGTGCATCTGCTACTGGAATTTCTATGTTTGCATTACTTAGATTATGTCTTCCTCCTACAGTGATGCCAATGAACCTTCTTCTTCTCTGAATTTCTTTGGCGTCTTCTCGCAGGGAGAAGTTTACAATTCCATGGCCTTCCTTTTTGAACTTTCTCCAGAGTGTTTAGAGCTAGAAGTCACCTATACTACTTTTTGAAAGATGAATTATGTGAAGCTTTCTTCTAGCATGGAGAAATTCTTCGTGGCCAAATGATCATAGCTCTCTTCTTCTGAAAACCAGTTCCTCATTCTCCTCACCACCTTTTCAGTCCCCTCTAATATATCTCCTGATTCATGAACATGTCAGTTGATTTGGGGCATTGGGGACATCTTGACTGCTACATACTCAGGGTCATACATCTTTGTCCCATTATCGTGCAAGATGTCTGCATACCAAGAGAACTTGAATTTTTTCATCTCACTAATTTTCATCCTCATGTAGTCCTTTTCATGTACTTCAAAATCATGAATACAGTTGACCCAATATTCCTCGACTTGTGGCTCATGTCATAATTCTAGGACATAGAATGAGTCAGGCTCTTCTCAGATGTAAAAGTTAGGCCTGGACGATTTAGGAATGCAAAGTCAAATGTATGAAAGCATGGACTCCAAGTGAGATGCTTCATTTGAGATTTTACACGTGAAATCCCCTAGAGATATAGGGAATGGAAGTCAATTTCTTTCTCCTACTTCTGAGTTTTTTATTCACCTGAGCAATCTTCCTATAGAGCTCAAACAATACAATCTGGTCACTGAGATACTTAGGTAGTTTTAGTGGATCTTGGTCAAAGCCAGCAACTCATATGTAGGAGAATGTTGAGAATTATATGAAGTATGAGCCACATTCCTTAATCAGGGATGTCGTTTTTAGTGACATCATAGCTTTGAGATCCCCTTCTAAGATTTGGACCATGAACATAGTGAATGCATTGTTCACATGATTGAAATGTCTATTTTTCTCCTCCGCTACCAACTGTGGAAGCTTCTCGAATACAGGTACCTTGGCAACAATGTTCTACGTGAGAGCCAATCCTTTGAATGATCTCGATCTTGCAAGTAAATAAACTAGGTAAGAATTCATGTGGAACTTATTTTTCCTGGGAACTTGGATCAGTTACAGATGGAGGTTGTTGATGATGATATGTCCCAGGTCAATTCTCTACCTTCCTTCTATCAGTGTCAGGATGAAAAGGAAAATCTAGTATTAGAAGTCTCTTATGCATTCTTCTCCCATAAATCTACTAAGGATATTGATGACATCATAATACCTTTCTCAAAACTCACACCTTAGAAGATTCTTAGGAATCCTGGAGGGATTTATTCCTTTTTTAACCATTAGTCGAGCGTTACTCCTTAGACATATGAATCCATTGTTTCCCAATCACACACGGACCATTTCCTTTGAGATTGATGACTACGTTGGGGGATGTCGATTATCCGTATAGAGAGAGTGAAATAGTCCTATGGATGATGACCACCATCACTATACTATTGTTAGCTTAGATGGTTCGTGTCTTGGGCTTGTAGTGGAGAGAGTAGGCTAGGAATAACTCGAGACTCTGCATAGACACTGGGTGTCTTGCAGTGGCAAACAAGCCACTTGTAAATATCTAGTATTTAATCCTCCTTCAGTCCTTGGAGGTCATGCGATTCTTAAGGTCATTCAAGTCCATGTACAAGATATTGCTATCTTCCACATCATACTTGTAGGTAAAGGGTTGTGTCGGCTTCTAACCCGTTCACTTCGAATTCATCTCTCCCTTAGAAAAATCAACTTACTATTTTTAGTAAGTGTGAAAAATCAAGTCCCTAATCTTCAACTAGATGTTGCAGCTTAGTTTTCCTCTTTCTCCCTGTGTTATTTGAGCATTTTGGATCAACTTTCTATTTTTAGCAGGTGCTCGAGGGACCACTTACTATTTTTAGTAAGTGCCAAAAAATGTCTGTTCTGGTGAATGCTTGTTCGTAGTGCATCTCCAATGTCTTCATCTCCTTCGCAAGTTCTTCTGTTGATGACTTTCTTGAAATAGCAATTCTTATGTAGTAGACATACTATTTTTATAAAGTTGGCTTCTAGGATTTGGATTGACGTGGAAAAAAGTTTTTTGATATATTTTTTTTCCACAATATCACCCCTCTAAAATTTTGGGCCCACCCGCTTAATAGTCCAGGAGATTTTAAAGTTTTAATTTTCGAACCTGGCAGTGCTTCTAGATGTGGAAGTCATTAATGGACCTCAAAATTGCAGGTCTGGTTTCTCCTCCATTTGCAAAGAAAATTATATTTTTGATGTGGGTTTTTTCTTGTGGTGCTTCACGTGTGATCTTACTTCAGTTTGACAACCAGTTTGACGAGAAATCCCACTTCTTTCTTCGTTGAGCCGGAAAGGAGATTTCTTCATTGTGGATGCTCTGTCACATGAGAGGAGAGTTTTTGGTTATGTTTTTATGGTCTTAGATAGAGGAACAAACAGAAGAAAATGGTTCATTGATTTGTGCTCTGGAGTGGAACATTTGTTTAGATTTCCTTTTTTTGGCTATAGAGATCTTACTGTTCTCTTCTTTGTTGTTCTTTGTTTCTCCCTCTTAGCTTGATGAAAACTCCTTCTGAGACCTACATATCACCATGGGAAAGTTATTTCAGTTCCTTGGTTGATCTGGTCTGATTTTTTTTCAAAGGCGGAGTGATGGAAGAAAGTTGCAGAGGAAGGATGAAGATTGTCTGTGAACTAGAGTGGAAGCAGTTGGAAGCACTAGAAGCACTACGCGACAGTTAGATTTTTGAAAATTTGAATGCATGGAGTGAGATTATTAGGAAAAAATTTTCATGTTTTATGTCCCTAACATCAAGGACATGAGGGACATCAAATTCCATAGTATTCAAGAGAACGACACGTGGTGGCGATCCGACGACAGGGAATGAAGGTGAGAAAAGATGCTTTAAAGCACATGGGGGCTAAAAGTTGGTCACATGGGTGACCAAAAGACTACCCATCAGGGATGGGAACATTTTTCCATGCTTTATTTCACTCACCTTAGGGACATGAGGGACATCAGTTTCCACAGTGGTCCTGGAGCTAACACGTGGCGCTTAATCCGACGACACGGAATGGAGGCTCCAAAAATGCACCTAGGGGCTGAACTGTCAAGTCTGGAGGTCACATGAGGGTCCTAGAGGTCACATGGGGTATGGGAAATTTTTTCAATTGTTTGTTTACTGACCTCAAGGACTTCAGGGACATGAAATCCCACCAGGCTCCTGGTGCTGACACGTGTCCTCCCGAAAAATGACTAAGTCTTGAACTGCCTTTGAGAGGGTAACTTGGAACGATGATAACTTGAGCTCCTGGTGGAATTTATTGGTAAGATTTTATATGATCCTTACTGGAAATGGAATTTTTGATCCAATTGTGGGGATATCATGTCTTTATTCATCCATATGATCCCTAAAAAATCAGATTTTTGATTTGAGACTCCACTTGTTCCTGAGAAAAACTGCCTGCCAATCCTATGCTCCAAGGTGTTGTGAAAAATATTATTTTACCATCATGTAGGTATTGTAATCCTATTTCCAAAGATTTTATTTTTACTTATAACTCCTTCTAGAGCTCCTAGAATCTTCTTCTGAAGCCCAACAGTTGTTTTAAGCCTGTGTACTGCCTAGGCTTGTGAACCCTATTTTTTTACTCAGACTGCTCCAAGTCTTTCAAAACTTCCCTAAACCTTCCAAAATAATTTCCATGATTTTCTAAGGTCTTTAATTCACCTCCATGTTGAATTTTTCCCTTCTGTTCCACTCCAGGGGGTTTGATCCAGTCCTAGGATGGCCAACGATAGTCATTCCCAATACTGTCAAAAGATAACATCTTTTCAAAAATTCCTAAAATTACCTAGGGGGAATTAATAGAATTTCCTAAATCATCTATAGGACCAATTTTAAATCGAATAGGGGATGACCAGACTGACGGATTTGACTGGGGTTCCTAAGAATGAAAAAACATGAAAAATTCGGCACAGGGTTATAGTTGTCATGCTTGGAAACTTCCAATTTCACTGTTGCACATTTACACGACAACACTGGAGATGTAATTTCAAAATTGGTGGGTAGAATCAAAGAATTATTAATTTCTCAATCTTCACAACCTAAAAAATTTTTGGGGCAAGGAAAAATTTCTCATCATGTTCAAAATAAAAACTATACCCCTTCCACAAATTCCCATCAGCAATAACCATCACATGTCTACTTGGGTGTTCCTAGCCTTGGTGACCTCCTTACAGGATTAGGCACACTAGGAATGGAGCCTCATCCTTCCTATATGTATCCTACACAAGGTCCATCCAGAAGTGTGTTTTTGAATGCCTTTTCTTTAGGAAATGTGATATTCCTTAGTTTTGCACCCACTGGCCCATAACCTAGTGTTGCCACCCCCTTACATTTACATGTATTCAAAGTATTATCAAATGGATATGTACTATCTCCTTTGTCTATACACATGGAAATAAGGGGTTCCTTATGTACCTACTAATGTCTATACCACACCATACCAAGATCTAATTCCACCTGCCCCTCCCCATCAAAGATATTTAATGGTCAAATCTTATGCAGTGGGTACCTACTTTAAATATCTGAAAGAAACTCTTGAATTCACAATACGAGGTGCCATGCTCCCATGACCATTGACAAAACTTCCCAAGTTTAAGGGAGAAGGCGATCCCAATGACCACATCAAGGTATACACTATTGCATTAGAGAGTTACTCCTTAGGGATATGATTGTCACTAAAATAATTCTAAAAATTCTTGAGGGAATCACTCTAAATTGGTACTATCAGATTCTGTAATCCTATATACATTATTTCAAGCAACTTATATATGATTTTATTAAGGAATTTAATATGGAAAAAATATTGAGGATAAGGATCAAATAATTCTTACACATCAAACAAGAGAAAAATTAGTCTACTGCCAACTTCATTCAGAGGCAGCGGTAAGTCTTGTATTCTTCTGCGAGTGCTCCAAACATGGATCAGACCTAACTTTGTGACTTATTCCTCCATTCACTTAATCGAGAGACTAAGGAGGAGGTAAAAAAATTTCCTCTTCAGAGTTATGAGGAAGTATTAGAGGGTGTTCTTCGCATTGACAAAGTGGTAATCGATAGTTAACGCAAGACATATGGCCCCAATGAGAGGTTGGTCACCTCCACCTAAAATAAATCAAACTACCAGAGTGGTTCAAATAATAACCAAGGACCCAAGGTCCTGAATCAAAATCGGAGTGTCACAATAGATGGCGTGACTAACAAACCTAAGAAGCCTAATGTTGTGTACACTAACAATGTGAATAATAATAATGGAAATGTAAATAACCAAAGTCACAACAATCCATCTCCCTCTATTAACGCAGTTGAATCGATTCATCCTCTCGCTTAGTAGTTCAGGCCCAAGGATAAAATAAATACCAAAATCAAGGCCAAAGGCCTCCAAATTTCAATTACAACAATCAGTATCAAAATAATAATAAAAAATATCGACCACAACAAAACCAAAAAAAGAGACCAAGGGATACTGGATTTGTTTTTGACATTAGAAAGATGCCTATGGATGTTGTGTTACTATAGAGAGGTGATCTTGCATATTCTATAAAATTATGGATTTATAATAACTATGTCAAGAGAGAGATGATTGATGATGGAGTCATGGTTAACATTGTTCTTTTTTCCTTCTTATATAAGCTAGGTTATGGTGATTTTTTTTATTCTACTAGAAACACACTACGAGGTTACAATTTCTTAAAAGACACAACCATTAAGACTATAGTGCTCCTGGTCACTCTTGGGCCTAAAACCATTCTAACTAGGTTTTATATTATAGACAGGGAAATAAACTATAATATGATCCTTGGTAGACCATGGATTCATAGAATGAAGGATATTCCCTCTACATTATTCGAAGAAGTGAGATTCCTTCATTTATTTAAAGTATTTGTAGCTCAAGGTGAGAAAAAAAATTTCATATTCACCTAACCAATATCAAGAAGAAACTTGGGGTCCACTTTGAGTTTGAACTCCCAGCTAACCAGTTGAACAAACCTCTTCCTTCTAAGGGACAAGTTCCCACAACGAAGCTAGTTCCGATAACCAAAGTAGAGTCACTGAAAGTGATTAAAGGGGGGATAACAATGAAAATAAGACTGCTATAGTAGAAGAGAATGTGTCAACCAAAACAACAACATATATAGTGAAACTATTGGAAAATTATTTACCGATCATTATTCCTTTCGATTCCTTAGGCATTGGGAATTCTCTTGGAATAATCTCTCTTCTAGCAGATAAATTTGAAGAGGTATGTATGGTTGAGGTTTCCAAGGTCCAGGAAGAAGATTTAAATAACGATTAAACAAATATTTTTCCTGACAACTTTTTGACTGTTAATTACGATGGAGAAAAATACCACTATGGCATGGGGTAGGGGTGATTCTCACTTTTCCATAAGGGAGATTTATTCCCTTTTCCTTCAAATTGAATTTCGAGTGTACTAACAATAGAGAAAATTATGAATCTATACTTCTTAGTCTCATAATATCCAAGAGGATGGGAGTGCATAAAATTAGAGTCGTAGGTGACTTACAAATCATTGTAAACCAGGTATCAAAATTTTATGAGACTAGAGTAGAAAAACTATAGTTTTAAAAGTCTGTTGTATGTGAGATATGTAAATATTTTGATTTCATTTCCATAGAAGCTATTCCTATGGAGCATAATAAAATTGATGAATCCATGACTACTTCTTATTCTCATTTCTATCCTAGTGGGGATTTGAAGGAAACAAAATTCATAGTCTCAATCCGAGCTGAACCCTTTGTTCGCAAGAAGCCTAAAAATGTAATTTTGGCATACATAGAGACCAAAAATGAGCTTGTCATATTATCTTTTATGGAGAATGATGAGGTGATCTTATGATTGCTCCATGTGTATACTGACCTTCATCCCACACATCATAAGAAAGGATTTTCCCTTGCCCCTCACCCTTCTTCTTACTTCAGTGACAAAATAATGGATCCTTCCTCGTTGAAAGATTTCAAAATATTTGAAGTTGTAGAAGAGCCTTTGGAATTTCATCCATCTCCTCCTGAGTTTGAAGAAGGGAATGCTTAATATAAGGAACCATTGATATCAACATTGGGATAGAAGAAGAGCCTATAATTATGAATCTTGGTTCTTTATTTTCAACTGAGGAAATAGAAGCACATACCAAAGTGCTTAAGGAACATTCCTGAGCCTTCACATTTAGTTACAAGGATATGATAGGTGTCACTCCCGACGTAGTAGTTAATAACTTGGTCACCAAACCCAATGCAAAATATGTAAAACAAAAGTTAAGACCTATGAAGACTAAATTCGCTTTAATGTTCTAAGAGAAAGTGATGAAGCTTCTTTGGTTAGGGTTTATAAAGATAGTGGACTACTCCATGTATCTGTTAAACATTGTCTTAGTCATTAAAAAGAAAGGTAAAATACGGATATGCATTGAATTTAGGGACATTAAAAAATCATGCCACAAGGATGATTTCTTGTTTCCTTCTATTGACATCATTGTTGATGCAACAACTAGTTATGAGTTATTATCCCTCATGGATGGTTTTTATGGGTACAAAAAAATAAGGATATCCGAGGAAGATTAAAATAATAATACCTTCACCACTCCTTGGGGAAACTTTTTTTATGTCGTTATAGACACTAAAGCATGCACTTGGGCACATTTCTAGGTATTAATAACATACTTGCATTCATACGATTCCTAAGCGAGAAAAATCACCAACTAACCAATGTCTTTGGCCTTTTCCCTTTCTTTATTACTCTCTCTTTGGCCTTACACACTCTATCGCATAGTCTGACTTTCATTACTCCACCTTTCTTGGCTCTGGATGCCAACGCCTAGGTTCCCCCATCCCCTCTAGGTGCCCTGACCTCTTTGTATCTTGTGCACCCCTTTTGGGCCTCTTTCATATTCTAGGCATCTTGTTTTCTTATGGGTTGACCTTTTAGTGGTTAATTACAAAATCCAAACAAGGGAATAATATTAATACAATGATATGTGATCAAATTAAAGGACCAAACTCTAAGCATCTACTATCACGACCTAAGGTTGCATCCAAAGGAATTACTAAGAGCATCAAAGCATCAATATAGCTATCATTCAAGGGACAAGAGATTGCATTTTATGCATATACTTCATAGGAGGGGAAGTTCATTTTTCTATACACACATCTACTTACATTACTACATCTAGATATTTCTTGTTATCAAGTGCATCTTGCACAAGAGCTTCCTGGGGCACGGTTCTACACACAGAAAAGTACATAGAGTCTAAAACATAGTGCACCACTTAGATCATAAGTTCACTCAGTCGGGTGACCACCAGGGTCAGTATGATTTCCCATTTGCATCCTTTTTTTAGGATTTTATGCGTTTTGGGGTTTTGTAAGATAAATTTCTCTTTACAGATTATAGATGACATCTGTGGACATAGTGCGACACATACACGATTAACACCGAAGACTAGAAAAACTCTTGTGATACAACAAAATACTAGTTTCGGAGCATCTTCATAGTCACATGTGCCCAAATAGGGTCTTTGGCACCTAGGCACCCTAAAACCATCCCAGGCACCTTGGTCCAGCCTATTCCAAAAATCACACAATTTTTTGAGCATAATGATGATAATCTGTAATCATGTTTCATCATCTTTCTAGCTCCGTACACTTCATGATTTATTGTGAATCAACTAAGTCTTCTTTCCTCCCTCTTGCATTTATCAGAGAAGCGCCACAGATCTATTGGTTTGAATAATTCATAGGTTAATGATGCGAGATGTGAATTTTTCCAAGACAAAACAAAGAAAGCATACAAGACTGCAAATTATGAAAATATAAGAGAGATAATGGAAATAACTCCAACTCAATATGATAAATAGAATAATGCAAGAGATGTACATATAGGAGGTGAATGTGTAACCTCCTCCTAGAATAATGGAAATATCCACCTAGAATAGTGGTAACAAACACCTAAATGGTGTAGTCAAGTGGTAACCAACACCTAAAATAGGGTAGTCAAGTAGTTGCCAACACCTAGAATAGTATAGTCAAGTTTACACCTAAGAACACCTATAATAGTGTAGTCAAGTGTACACATATGAAGGCATATCCCATAAGTGTAGGGAAAATCCAATTGAGGTGGAATATTCCGAGTAGGATAATACAAATAAAGTGAGGAAAATACATCCTACACTAACACCCCCCATAAGCACAACTTAGGTGGGTAGTGAAAAAATATAGTGGGTCCTGGAAACAAGGCCTGATGAGGTACCCATGTATAATGAAATATCTCATAAGATAGAGTAAAAGAAGGAAACCAAATGGGAAAAAATCCCCCCAAAATAAATACATGAAGACATGGTGAAGTTGCTGATGTAGACCACACCCCCAAAAGACCTCATAGATGAATGAGCTTACTCTTAATGAAAGGTTTATTAAAGATGTCAACAACCTACTCTGAAGACTGGAATAATATCAAATTAATGACCTACTCATGAATGAGATCCTAAATTAAGTGCATATGAATCTCAATGTGGTTGGTCCTTTGATGAAGGACTGGATTCTTACATATTTTTATAGTATTATGGCTTTCAAAAAAGATGACTACATGCTTCTTGATCTAGATACCAAGCTCATAAAGAATCCCCTAAAGCTAAATAGCCTTCATATATATGTTAATAGCTCCCCTGTTCTCTACCACTGTGGATGATAGATTAATATAATTTTACTTCTTACTCAACCAACTGATAGGACCAGAACCCAATGAGAAACTATAACCTGAAGTGGACTTTCGACACTCAGTGTCGTTAGCCCAATCTGATTTTGAGTAGAGTCAATGTATGAACCAATCTTGTAGTGAATCCCATATTTGTATGAGCCCTGAATGTAGTACAAAATACTCTTAGCTTCTTTCCAATACAGCGCATGAGGTTCCTGCATGTACCTAGAAACAATACCAATGACATAGGATATATCATATATAGTGTGAGTTAAGTAAATAAGGCTGCCAACAAGTTATCGATATAAAGTAGCATTAACCAAGGGTGTGGGAAAATCAGCCTCAAACTTGACTCCAGATAAGAAAGTATTTGGATATGGCTTCTATTCATCCATGTGAAATCGAGCTAGAAAATTGAGAGAGTAATTGGGATGTGTAAGTGAAATCCTTGAATCAAACTGTGTGATATTAATGCCAAGGAAGTAGTGCAGTAGATCCAAGTCAGTCATGGTGAATCTATCTTGAAGAGTTGTTTTCACTGCCAAGATAGCCGATGATGTACTCCCCATGATAAAAAGGTCATCAACATAAAGTAACAGTATTAGTAGTGAATCATCCCGCCATAATAAATATACATTGGTAGTTAAATGACATCGAGTAAAAACAGAAGCTAGGAGGAAGGAATCCATCTTGGCATATCAAGCCCGAGGAGCCTGTTTGAGGCCATAGATGGACTTCCTAAGTATGCAAACTAAGGATGAATCCTAAACAAACCTAGGTGGTTGCTCCATGTAGATCTCCTCTTGTAGGTCTACGTGAAGAAAATTACTCTTCACATCCATTTTGTGCACACTCCAACTATATGTTATGGTTACAACAAGTGTGAGTCTAATCAAAGTCATCTTGGCTATGGGTACCAAGGTCTCTGAGTAGTCTATGTCAGATACTTGTGAAAAACCCTTGGCTACTAACCAAACCTTGTACTTATCAAATGACTCATCTGTTGCAAATTTGGTCTGATCTATCCATTGACATCGAACCATCTTCCTTCCCTTAGGAAGTGAAATTAAATCCCAAGTGTGCTTACTAATTAAGGAATTATATTCCTCATGCATAACACTATCCCATTCAAGTATGTATGATGCCTCTCGGAATTTCTATAGATTTTTTACTAAAGCATAAAAGGAATGTGGCCTAATTTTATATTCTTCCTGAGTACATATGTTGTCCTTTGGATCCCTTGCCCAAGTGAATGCACTCTGAAGTGTTTTCCTAACCCAAAGAGGGCCTAAAGTGGGCGAGTCATGTGCCAAATCCTCATCCTCTAAAGTATGGCTAGAATTAGATGAGGATGAATCCTAATTACTTTTCTCTCTATCAGAATTGGAAGCAGTAGAAGAAATTTTCTTAGGAACCTACTATGGATGATCTGAATGCTTAGAATTCTCATAAAAATTGAGTGAAGCCAAAGTAGATGGAGAAGCATCAAGTAAAAAGTCAGTGGGACTCTCTTGAAACTTAAAAATTATCTTAATGAACAACTCATGAGTATTAGGGTGGATAAGTCTATATCCCTTGAACCCCTCTAGATACCCAATAAAGATTCAAGGTCTAGATTGAGGCTCCATTGCCTTGTGTTTATTTTTAGGAATGTGTTCCATCAATGGTGATATGAAGACCCTAAAATGCTTAAATTTTGGTTTTTTGTTGTGCCAAGCTTCAAAAGGAGTTATACCTTTTAAATATTTGTGGGGAATTCAATTCTATATATAACCGACACAATTGATGGCTTCTGCCCAAAACCTTAGATTCAAATATTTAGAGTGGATTATATAGTTTTTCATCTCTTTCAAGGACCTATTTTTGTGTTCAGCCATGCCATTCTAATAAGGAGTGTAAGGAAATGTCTGATGTAGATCAATACCCTTTATGGTGTAAAACTTATCAAATATGTTGTTAACATACTCCCCCCATTATCTGTTCAAAGAAATTTGATGCTTTTACCATATTGATTCTCAGCAAGTGCCTTGAAGTCCTGAAAGTATCAAATACTTCAGAAGTTTTGCCTAAAGAAGTAGACCCGTGTATATCTGGAAAATTCATCTATTAAGGTGAGAGCATATTTTTCCCTAGTGAAAGAAGGATGGGGAAAATCCCCCATGACATCACTATGAATCAATTCTAAAGGTGTTGAAGCTCTCCAAGCTTTTCCCTTGTCAAATTTATCTTCAGGGTGTTTTCCAAGAGAACAACCCTCACAAAGTCCCTTTAAGATACAAAATATAGGAAGTCCTATAACCATGTCATGCTAACTGAGCTTATCAAGGTAGTGGTAGCTAAGATGTCTAAACCACTCATGTCATAATTTGTTAACTCCATCTGAGTGTGTGAGTGATGCAGTAAGGGAAACATCAGGTGAAAAGTGTGAGAAGGTATATAACCTAGCATGGTGGTTTTCCCTTTCCACTGCTACTGTAGTGTTTCTATGCAACTCCATGATCTCAACTAAATCGGGATCAAATAGGACTCTCATACCCTTCCCTATATGATTCATCTGATACAATGATAAGAGATTAGTTGAAAGTAAAGGTACACAAAGAAAAATTGTGAATGTTTGACCTTTGACTTTAACAGACCCTCTCCTTGAAACTATGGCTAGAGTATCATCACCCAAAGTCATGGAGGACATGATGCAGAGATCTAAGGAAGAAAACTCAACCTGTGATGAACCCATGTGGTGTGAAGCACTAGATTCGATAACCCATAAGGGAGTAGATGAGGATGCAACTGTAACTAGTTATTCTACCTTATATTTATCTTTATCATTTTTCTTTCCTTAGTAGATTCTTGGGTTGATGAAGAGTTCTTGATATATTTAGGGACCCCTATGTTTTTCTTCTCAAGGAGATGAATGAGGTTGTCAATCTTCTTCTTCATACATTTGTACTCATCCTACCTAAGTTTATTGTAATAGGCACACTTAACCTTTTCCTTCTTAGGCTTCCCATTTTAACTGTAGGTTTCAATGGTAGACTTGGAAGGGGTAGAGGATTTCTATTCTTTCTTCTTTTCTGGATCCTTACTCTTTTTCTTCTTCTCTTGTTTGCTATAAAATTTTTGTTTCCCATTCTAGGAAATGAGGGCTTGAGATTTGGATGACTTCAACGTTGTCTTTCTCCTTAGTCAAATCAGAAATAAAATCATCTAAAGATGGTGTTGTCCATTTTCTGTGCCCCCTGCAAAATGGACAACTTGACAGGTCTAGGATTTGGTGATTTTAGGTGCTATAATTTATAGGTCAGTTGGTGGATCAGCTCGATCGAGTTATCCATCTCACTGCATAAAAGGTTTGGAAATGAGTTTGAAAACCTCCTTCCTATTACATGACAACCACCTTCCTTTAACGTGATAACCGCCTTCCTATCATGAGACAACCACCTTCATGTCGTGTGATAACCACCTTTATGTTGCATAATAACCACCTTCCTATCGTGTGATAACCACCTTCCTATCATGTGTTAACCACCTCTTACTGACATGTGTCACCACCTTCCTCATCTTGTGTGGCATCATTCACCAATGTCATGTGAAAATCCTTCCCCTTTGTCACGCGTTGTCCCTCTTTCCCATCATGTCCCCTTTTTTTTTGCATGACAAAATTCCCTCTTGTCACACATCAACCTTTCCTTGTTTTTGTATGACAACATTTCTTCCAGTCATGTAACACCCTGAACTATTGTTACTTTCTCCTAATCATACAAGTGTTGATATGTGATTTCTTGTAAAAGGATGTGTTCCTTGATTCAGAAATCATGCTTGATATGTACTGAATTTCTTGCAGATTGCAGATCTTGACTGAGTCAGAATATGATTAGAATCTTTTATTTATTTCATTTTGTGTCTGAATATTAATCTGATCACAGAATGAATTATAGAGATATTCATCTACAATATCTAGTCTTAGATCAGTGGGATTGATCCAAGTAATGCTTTAAATTTGTTTGTGATAAATTAGATCATAGACCTTGAATAGGTTGCAAGGTATGAAAGCATTGATTAGGCTGGTCAGGAGTATGACTCAGGCTGATCTTGGGAAATGAATTGGTTCCCGATATCAAAGTATATCTGGAAGGTCTCAATTGTAGACCAGGTAATAATTCATTTACATACAATTCTGCAATAAGAACAGGAGCTAACTCTGTTCTAGAAGGTATGATACAGGGCTTTCCGAGTTAGCAGGACAAGGACCAAACTGGAATTATTAAGGGTTAGTAACCTAAAACTAAAACCTAACCTAGGAGTTAGATTATTGTTAGTCTAACCTACACCTAGGCTATGTGTTAATATCCTAAGTTAGTATCTATGTGTAAATTTTTTAGTGTGGGTATTACCCTAAACTCTAACCTAAGATACTAACCTAACTAATGAGGAGATTATGAAGGGGCCTACGGAGGGTGGCGAACCATGGGCGGTGTTTTCTATGGCAATAAATGTAAGGGATAAGGATGAGGGACAGGTCATGGCAGAGGCTTAGGCGATGGATAACCGGTGAGGACGTGGCAGGTCGCTAAGTTTGGAAATAAACATGAGTTTTAGATGGACTGTCACCAAATCTGGCGGTCGGTGGAAGTTGAGTTTAAGCGGGAAAATTGGTTTAATGGCATTTAATTTTCTCGGAAAACGAGCTCGGAACTCGCGAGGAGGCATGCAAACGGGGAGTTTGTGGGTTTGTTTGGCTTATCGCGATTTTCGGTTTTTGCTCTGCTTGTTTACTGGTTCTTCGCACCAGTTCTCTTTGAGTTGCATGGCAAGAATGAATTTCTCTGGCTCTTTTCTCTGTCATGGAGGATATATATGTGATGGAGACAGCGAAATTTTGTTGGTTGCTTTATCTTGGAAAAATAAAAGGAAGTTTGAGCTCTTCCAGTGGTCTGCTTCGGAAATTTGATCAAAAGAAAAATACAGGAATGCTAGGCCCTAACCTTTAAATATCTTGTTGTCTTTCAAATGATTTGATTAGAACAACTCTGTTTAAATGTTTTGAGGAGATAGATAAATTTCTATAGAGATCTTGTTTAAATCTTGGTACTGTATCTCTTCTGGTTCGATTTTTCAATTTCCTTTTTGATGGGTATTTGTTAAAATCGAATTGTGGCTCTATTCCTTTGTGTATTCCTTTTTGGTTTAAATATGTGAGATATTTATATTTTTAAAGGTAGGAATGCTCGGCCTGTTTGGCATGAGCACGTCGAATATACTGTGTAGGGTGTAGACCACTGTCTTTCCGTCGATTTTTGATCGTCAATGTTGTTGTGAGACAGTAGGGAAGGATACTGGTGTACCAGTTTGATTGTTCAGTGTTTTGGAAATTTTGGAAGCTCTGTCGTGGTTTTTGTTGACAGTGAATAATGATACTTTGTTAGTTTCATTTGTCTTCTAATTTTTCTTGGGAACAGGTAACTGTCATGTTACCTTAGTCTAAACGACTCAGTGGAAGTTGTTTTCCTTGTTATTGTGGTAACGGGATTATTTGTTGGTTGTGTATGATATTGAAACATCTATACTTTATTTTATCGACTCAGTGGAGTCCATGATTGAATCGTATATTACTATCTACTGCTGTGGATGTAAATTCATCCTGGTGTTTTGTTATTTGATTTCGTGGAAGCTTTGTAGAGAAAGGAATAGGCTTTCTGACCTCGGTTATTTGAAATAAATAAGGAGTATAGATTTCTAGGGTATGCATTGCATTTCTTTTTGAAAGCTGTTTGAAAGTTTTGAAGCGGCTCAATTGATTTCCTTGCTTGAAAAGGGTATTTGATTTGCTTCACTTGTTTCATTCTGAATGTTTTCCATGGAGGGTATAGAAGAATTTATTAATGAATTCCATCTTATACTATTGTTGGGTTCTGCGATTTTGGGTGTAAACCCGTTTTCTGCATGTAATGTGTAATTATAGATTTATAATGGATTTATTCTGAACGACTCAGAGGAGACGATTCAATGATTTATATTTCTATTTGGGCCGCTGTTCAATTTGAATATGTTTAAATAGTTGGTGAATGAAGAACCAGTGGTTGAAAGGAATGACACATACTAAGACCTCTGTATTTCCTGGAATTACTCTTGTGTTGCATGGATTTTGTTGTACAATTTCTTGGATATATTTTTATGTTCGTTCCTTGAAATCTTGTGCGAAAAATGGGCAAGACTTAGTCGGGTTCTTGATTTGAAATCGTTAATTAAAAAGTTCTGCCTGAGTTTTAGCATGTACACTATTTACTTGTCCAAAGGGAAACAGTGACAATCGTTTACCATTTCACTGTAGTTCAGGTTTAGAGGATTGAGGAAGTTAACTTGTATCTTCTACTGTTTCAGTTGAAACTTGACTTGATATACTGTTGTTGATATTGGAAATTTTGTCAGAGTAATGGTCTGTATCAGGTAACGCGACCCTGTATAAGTTAATCGTAAGTACTTTTGACTAACTTCGATTAGTACAGATGTATGTACAGAGTGTTGTGTTCCTTTCTAATTTCTTATAGGAGGCGATAGTGTATATTATGGCATTGGTAAGGAAATCTCTGTATGGTCTTGTAGATGCATCAATCGCTTATTGTAAATAAGTCTGTTGTTGACAATGATACTTTTAGGGTTTCTGATTTCGGACTTGATTCTAAAGCCTTGCTGTGTTTTAAAAGAAGTAGCATTGGGCTTAGGGTTGATATATGAATTGTTGATGTGTTAGTTACTGTACAGGAATGTTGCTGTGTTTCTATTTCTTGATTTAGTACAGCAATCTTGCTTGCGGCTTGTCTAACTTGTTCATTTATATACTAGTTGAATGTTTTCATATGTGAAGACGGTACAGTGATGAACATAGGTATAAGGAATAATGAATGGATTTGTTCTTTCTCTTCCTTTATTTCATATTTGTTGATATTTGTCAAACAGTGGGAAATTGTTTTGTAACATTTTGGTGGAGTCCCGAATTGTTATGTTATTCTCTTTTTTGGAAGAATGAAACAATCTGACCAATGTTGTGATTTTGGATTTGACGATTGTTGTGTACATTCGTTCCTTGATTCTTTTAATATTTGATGAAATATTAGAATGAGATTAAGACTATTTTGTAACGATGGTAGAGTTACATATTTGTAATCATTTTGTATTACAAGGTCATAGTTTGAATGTGTTTACTTATTTGGATATTTGATCTCATTTAAACAGGGTGTTTAATGAAAACAATTGATGGATTGCAATTGTTTTAAAAAGTTAGTGCTTATCATGCTCAGTTCATTGAACTGACTCATGTTGACTATTTTTGCAGATGGTTGCCGTAAGAGGTAAAAGCAATGCAGATCTGACAGGCTGATCAGATTGTTTATTTGATTCATAATAAATTGCATCTTGATTTTATAGATGTACTATATATGAAAAGATGTTCCTTTTCCGTTGAACATTGTATCAAGTATGCTGTTGCATAAATAGTAATTGTATAGTTTCAAGGAAATGGAAATAAGTGTGTGATACTTATGTGTTGTATTCTATTTCTCATGGATGACCTTCTTGGGTTTATGTAACGGAGGGGCATTATTATTATTGTATAATATGGATGCTTTTGAGATTAAAAATGAAAGCTTATAAGAAAATGAGATTGAATTCTTATGAGTGTTGGTAGTTCTAAATTGTTCTAGTAAAAGCAATATTGGATTTAAATATTTGTCTTTCTAGAAGATAGGTTAAAATTGAGCCTAGAGAGAACGCTAAACAAGCTGGATTAAATTACTAATCCCTAGTCCTGAGAATGACAGGACATTACTAAATTGGACTCTTAATCAATTATATCTTTATACTAGTAAGTATGATATAAATTCAGTTAAGAGAACTGATATAAATCAATGGATTTCAGATGGCAATCTCAAGTAAAGGTTATGAGATATTGTCCAAATCTGTTGTTTTAGAATCAGGTGTATTCTAATGACTCCTTGATGAGAACTTGACCTTAATACCTCTACCATGTAATGGGTTTAATAGAGGAGGGTCGTCTCAAGACGAAGAATCCAGGGATTGGGAAGGACTTATCTTGGGGGAAAGTCCTTATAGTAATTTAAACTCTAGTGCGTAATGCATGTTGTTAAGTAGATCTTTTCGAGGCGGATTTAAAGGTTGACGACACCAGTCAACTGCAGGGTTGTACCTCCGAGAAGGTTAGGATCTTCTCGAAGATACAACAATGCAGGTGACTTATGGCGACACCCTTTGCATGGATCGCTAAGATTTACACTTGACTTCGCATGAGTTATTCAGAGTCTGATTAAGAACGTGGTCATGTTATAAGGTTGCCTAGGAGATTTGGGGTATCATGACACACTGGTTGAACTGCAAGGTTGAACCAGTATGTCACCATATCCCTAATCCTCGTGGACATCCATAAAACATTATCACTTTGTTAATCTGTCTCCGAGTGATTCAGTTGTGAAAGGAAGGACTGACAATAGTCAGTGAAGACATTCTATATAACATATGAATGGGGTGAAGGACGTATTCGAGATTAACGAGTATGCCGTTAAGGAATACGAGACATTAACAGTATGTTTAAAATATTTGGCCAAAGTATCGCAAGCTGCTGATTGCGTTTTCCTAATTCACCTAGTCTAAGGGATGAAATGCCGATGAATAATGGTAACAATTATTCAGTTAGATTCCTTGGACAGAGCATTCTGAATCCCAGATTAGGGAAGAGAACCGCAAGAGTGTTGTGTTAAATAAAAACACTAACTCTTTTTACTCATGAATAGATCGGTAGATTACCGAGTCATGGAATGAATAGATCGGAGGTATTCTGAGTCATTACAGCTGCATATGGTTGTCTGTTATATAAAAGGGTTATTTGAATTGTGAGTTCTAAATTATGTATTTAGAACCAGTATGCAATTATCAAAAAAAAAAATTGTCTTGTTCTATTTTCTAAAATGAGGATGTTACATCTTGGTATCAGAGCTAAAGGTTGCAGATCTTGGACCTATTGAGTCCATAATCTGATAAAAACCTGAATTTTTCTTGTAACAAAAAATGGTTAGAACAAGGGGGAACGTTGCGAGTAATGCTCCACCTGAAGGAGGAGCGGCAACAACCCAGAAACTTGATGAGATCCTTGCTGCCCTGTTGGACACAAGAGATCGCTTAGCTGGGCTTGAACAGCAGGTGACGGGAAATGAGGAGGATGAAGAGGCTGATAATAATAATCAGCAACCTCCTGAGGACAACCCTGAAATGGGTGTTGATGTTAATGCTGGAAATGCACCTGTCCAACCAGAAAACAAAAAGGCCAGATTGGCAGTAGAACTCACTAATGATATAAAAAGGATAAGTCCACCAAAGTATGATGGCACCACATTAGGAGATGGAGCTGAGAACTAGCTCAGCAAAATGGAGAAGTACTTTGCTATAAGGAACTTCTCGGAGGAAACCAAGGCTATTTGGGGAGCCTATCAGCTTTCACACGAAGCGTCTTCGTGGTGGGATAGCCGAAAAGCTGAGCTAAACATTGATGAGACCAACATTACTTGGGATCAATTTAAAGGCTATTTTAGGCAACGGTGGCTGCCACAACTTTTCTATGATCAGAAAATGACAGAATTTCAGAACTTAGTTCAAGGGAAGCTAACGGTAACTAAATTCTTGGAGCGGTTTACAAAACTCCTCAAGTAGGTACCGCAGTATCAAACTGACGAAAAGTTCAGGATACGAAAATTCATCATGGGATTGAATCCTGTGATAGGGGGAGAGGTCGATGTTCACAGTCCAACCACTATGGAAGGAGTTGTTGGAAAAACGCCATAAAGGAAAGAACAGAAATTAAAGGCTATTTCTGCTCATAAGGAGGAAGTGCGGAAGAAGACTGCAAACCCTTATTCAACCTCTCTAGCACCCAGAAAAGGCAGTGGGGAAGAAAGTTTGGAAACAAGGGTAAGTTTCCAGGATATAACAATAAGAAAGTAGCAGTAAATAAGCCTGCTGGAAATATAAGGGATAATTTTTTTAAAAATTATAATAATGGACAGAAGTCCTATGGAGGACAGCGTGACAATTACAAGGCTGGAGGGTAATGCTGAGCCTAAGAAGGGACCTGTAGGAGGCTGCCACACATGTGGTAAAGATCATTACGCAAATCAATGTCCTTTAAAAAGAAGGATGATCGTAATCAGCAGCATAAGATACATGCTTGCATTAGCAGACAAGCAAGCTGAAAGGCAAGCAACACCTATAGAAGTTCCGGGTAAGTTATTCGGCATACCTGTCACTATTCTTTTTGATACAGGAGCTACTGAATGTTTATTTCTAATAAACTTGCTTCTAAACTTAAAAGAAAAGCTGGGAAAATGGATAAATCTTGGACTGTAGAGTATGGTAATAATTCTGTTCATACAGTGAGTATGTGTCTCTTTGGAAGCAGTCCTTGAGTTACCTAATTTCTCCACGGAAGTTGATCTCTATGTTGCACCTTTGGGATCGTATGACATTATTATTGGTTGTCAATTGGTTAGCTGACCATAAAGCAAAGGTAGATTGCTATGAAAAGAACATAAAATGTTTAGATGAGCAGCTGGAATAAGCAGAGATTCAAGGTGTGAAATGAGAAATTTCAGTTAGAAAACTGTCAGCTATGCAGCTTAAAAAAGCTAAGAAATAAAGGATGTATCTTTATGCAGTAAAGATATCTGAATCTTCAGAAGAAGATGGTGATTACATGAAGAAAATTCCACTGTTACAAGGTTTCAGGGATGTTTTTCCTGAGGAATTACCAGGGTTAACCACCCAAGAGAAGAATTTGATTTTACCATTGAAATCAAGCCGGGAACGGAACCTATTTCCAAAGCGCCTTATCGGATGACTACTAACTGAGTTAGTCGAGCTTAAGGCACAATTGCAAGAGCTTTTTGTCTAAATGATTTGATTAGACCAAGTGGTTCCAACCTTGGGGAGCACCTGTGATAATTTGTGAAAAGAGGATGGAACCTAAGGCTGTGTATTGGATTATCGGATTTCGAACAAAGCCAACAGTCCCAAGAACCGATATCCACTCCTAGGATCGGACTGTTTGATCAAATGCGTGGAGCAGCGGTTTATTCCTAAGATAGACTTCGATCTGGTTTATCATCATTTAAGGATTAAAGGGAAGTAATCATAAAACAGCTTTCCGAAAAGGTACGGACATTATTAATTTACAGTTCTACCCCTTCTGGGTTAACTAATGCACTCCCATCCTTTAATGAATTTAATGAACAATATTTTTTTCAATAATACATGAACAATTTTTTTTACTTGTATCTGTGGACGATATTCTCATTTATTCGAAAAGTTTTGAAGACGCCACCTCTGAGCATCTTAAGATAGTTTTGGAATTTGAGAAAAGAGAACGTTGTATGGTAAGTTACCCAAATGTATTTCTTGATTCAGAGTTCACTATTTGGGTCATGTGATACGTAGGGAAAGATACTGGTGTAACATTTTGAATTGTTCAGTGTTTTTGAATTTTGGAAGCTCTGTCCGTGGTTTTTGTTGACATGATAATGATACTTTGTTAGTTTCATGTTGTCTTCTACATTTTTCTTGGGAACATTTAACTGTCATGTTACATTAGTCTAAAACGACGCAGTGGAAGTTGTTTTCCTTGTTATTGTGGTAACGGGATTATTTGTTGGTTTGTGTAATGATATTGAACATCATACTTTAATTTTAATCAGACTCAGTGGAGTCCACCATGATTGAATCGTAGATTCTATCTACTGCTTGGATGTAAATTCATCCTAGGTGTTTTGTTATTTTGATTTCGTGGAAGCTTTTGTAGAGAAAGGAATAGGCTTTCTGACCTCGGTTATTTGAAATAAATAAGGAGTATAGATTCTAGGTATGCATTCATTTCTTTTTGAAGCTGTTTGAAAGTTTGAAAGAGCGGCTCAATTGATTTCCCTTGCTTGAAAAGGGTTATTTGATTTTGCTTCACTTGTTTCATTCTGAATGTTTTCTCATGGAGGTATCGAAGAATTTAGATAATGAGTCCCATCTTATACTATTGTTTGTTCTGCTATTTTGGGTGTAAACCCTTTCTGCATGTGAAAGTGTAATTAGAGATGATAATGGATGTTTCTGAACGACTCAGAGGAGAACGATTTCATCAATATTTATATGTTTCCTATTTGTGGATGTGTCCGCTTTCATTTGAATATGTTTTAAATTTGGTGAATGAGAACCAGTGGTGGAAAGGAATGACAATACTAAGACCTCTGTATTTTTCCTGAATTACTCTTGTGTTGATGGATTTTGTTGTACAATTCTCTGGAATATATTTGTATGTTCGTTCCTTGAAATCTGTGCGAAAAATGGGCAAGAACTTATCGGTTCTTGATTTGAAATCGTTAATTAAAAAGTTCTGCCTGAGTTTTAAGCATGTCCACTATTTACTCTTTCCAAAGGGAACAGTGACAATCGTTTACCATCTTCTACTGTGTTCAGGTTTAGAGGATTGAGGAAGTTAACTTGTCTCTTCTTCTACTGTTTCCAGTTGAAACTTGCTTGATATACTGTTGTTGAGATTGGAATTTTTCAGAGTATGGTCCTGATCAGGTAACCGACCCTGTATATGTTAAAATTCGTAATCCTTTTGACTAACTTCGATTAGTACAGATGTTGTTACAGAGTGTTGTGTCCTCTTTCTAATTTCTTATAGGAGGCGATAGTGTATATTATGGCTTGGTAAGGAAATCTCTGTTGGTCTGTAGATGCATAATCGCTTATGTAAATAAAGTCTGTTTTGGACAATGATACTTTTAGGTTTCATGATTTCGGACTTGATTCTAAAAAGCCTTGCTGTGTTTTTAAAAGAAGTATGTCATTGGGCTCGGGTTTGTATATGAATTGTTGATGTGTTAGTTACTGTACGGAATGTTTGCTGTTTCTATTTCCTTGATTTAGTACAGAATCTTGCTTGCGGGCTTGTCAACTTGTTCATTTATATACTAGTTTGAATGTTTTCATATGTGAGACGGTAACAGTGATGAACATCGTATAAGGGATAATGAATGGATTTGTTCTTTCCTCTTCCTTTATTTTCATATTTGTTGATATTTGTCCAAACGTGGGGAAAGTGTTTTGTAACTTTTTGGTGGTGTCCCGATTGTTTTCTTATCCTCTTTTTTGGAGAATGAAACAATCTGACCAATGTTGTGATTTTGGATTTGACGATTGTTGTTTACATTCGTTCATTGATTCTTTTAATATTGATGAAATATTAGAATGATATTAAGACTATTTTGTAACGATGGTAGAGTTACTAGTGTCATATTTTGTATTACAAGTAGAGTGTGAAATGTGTTTACTATTTGGATATTTGATCTCATTTAAACAGGGTGTTTTAACGAAAACATTGATGGATTTGCAATTGTTTTAAAGGTGTGCTTATCATGCCAGTTCAGTGACCTGACTCATGTTGACTATTTTTGGGCAGATGGTTGCCGTAAGATGTAAGAAGCACGCCGATCTGACAGGCACCAGGCGTTCAGATTGTTTATTTGATCATAAAAATTGCAATCTGATTTTATATGTACTAATGATGAAAAGGATGTTCCTTTTTCCGTTGAACATTGTATCAGTATCTGTTGCATAATAATAATTGTATAGTTCAAGGAAACTGGAATAAGTGGTGTGATACTTATGTGTTGTATTCTATTTCTCATGGATGACCTTCTTGGGTTATTTAAACGGAGGGGCATTATTATTATTATGTATAATTGGATGCCTTTGAGATTCAAATGAAAGCTTATAGACAATGAGATTGAATCTTATGAGTGTTGGTAGTTCTAAATTTGTTCTAAGTAAAAGCAATATTGGATTTAAAATATTGTCTTTCTAGAAATAGGTTAAAATTGAGCTAGAGAGAACCTAAACAAGCTGGATTAAATTACTAATCCCTAGTCCTGAGAAGACAGTACAGTTAAACGAAATGGACTCTTAATCAATTATTCTTTATACTAGTAAGTATGAGTAAATTCCGTTAAGAGAACTGATATAATCATGGATTTCAGATGCAATCTCAGTCAAGTTTTGAGATATTGTCCAAATCGTTGTTTTTTAGAATCAGTTTATTCTAATGACCTTGATGAAGAATCTTGATCGCTTAAAAATACCTCTACCATTAATGGGTTTTTTATAGAGGAGTGGTCGTCTCAAGACGAAGAATCCAGGGATTGGAAGGACTTATCTTGGGGGAAAGTCCTTATAAGTAATTTTAACTCTATTGCGTAATGCTTTTGTTCTTAATCTTTTCTAGCTGATTTAAAGGTTACACACCAGTCAACTGCAAGGTTGTCCTCCGAGAAGGTTAGGATCTTCTCGAGATACCACAATGCAGGTGGACTTAATGGCGACACCCTTTGGATAGGATCGCTAAGATATGTTACTCTTGACTTTCGCTGGTTATTCAGAGTGATTAAGAACGTGGTCATGTTATAAAGGTTGCTAGGAGATTTTGGGGTAATATGACACACTGGTTTGAAACTGTCCAGGTTGAACTCATAGTCACCATATCCCTAATCCTCGTGGACATCCGAAAACATTATCACTTTGTTAATTGTCTCCGAGTGATTCAGTTGTGAAAAGGAAGACTGACATAGTCAGTGAAGACATTCTAATATAAAACTATGAATGGGGTGAAGGAACGTATTCGAGATTAACGAGTAGCCGTAAGGAATACGAGACATTAAGCATATGTTTAAAATATTTGGCCAAAGTATCGCAAGCTCTGATTGCTTTTTTCCTAATTTCAACCTAGTCTCAGGGATGGAAAATGCCGATGAATACTGGTAACAATTAATCAGTTGATGCCCTTGGACGAGCATTCTGAATCCCAGATTTAGGGAAGAAGAACCGCATAGTGTTGTGTGAACTAAAACACTAACTCTTTTTACGCATGAATAGATCGTAGATTATACCGGTCTGGAATACAATAGATCTGAGTATTCTGAGTCTTACAACTGCAGTATGGTTGTCTGTTATATAAAGGGTTATTTTGAATGTGAGTTCTAAATTATGATTAGAACCAGTATGCAATTATCAAACAAAAAATTGTCTTTGTTCTATTTTCTAAAATGGGATTTTACAACATCTTGGTATCCTAGCTAAAGGTTGCAGATCTTGGACCTATTGAGTCCATAATCTGATAAAAAACCTGAATTTTTTTCTTGTAACAAAAAATGGTTAGACAAGGGGGAACGTTGCGATAATGCTCCCCTGAAGGAGGAGCGCACACCCAGAAACTTGATAGATCCTGCTGCGCCTTGCTGCCCCTGTTGGACACAAGAGATCGCTTATCTGGCTTGAACATCATGTGACGGGAACTGAGGAAGGATGAAGAGGCTGATAATAATATCAGCAACCTCCTGAGGATCAAACCCTGAATGGTGTTGAATGTTTAATGCTGTAAATGCACCTGTCCACACCAGAAACACAAAGGCAGTTGGCAGTAGACTCCTACATGATAAAAAAGGAATAAATTCCACCAAAGTATGATGGGCAACCAAATTAGGATGATCTGAGAACTAGCCAGCAAAATGGAGAGTCCTTTTGCTATAAGGAACTTTCTTCTCGAGGAAACCAAGGCTATTTGGGGAGCTATCAGCTTTCACACGAAGCGTCTTCGGTTGGGGTGCCGAAAAGCGGATCTAAACATTGATGAGAACCACCTTCCTTGGATCAATTTAAAGGCTATTTTAGGCAACGGGGCGCACAACTTTTCTTTCTATGACAGAAATGAACAGATTTCGACTTAGTTCAAGGGAAGCGAACGGTAACTAAATTGCTTGGGGCGGTTTACAAACCTCCCTCAAGTAGGTACGCAGTATCAAACTGACTAAAAGTTCAGGATACGAAAATTCATCATGGGAGTGAATGCTGTGATAGGGGGAGAGGTCGATGTTCAAGTCCAACCACTATTGAAGGAGTTGTTGAAAACGCAATAAGGACGACAGAATTAAAGCTATTTCTCGCTCATAGGAGGAAGTGCGGAAGAAGACTGCAAACCCTTATTCAACCTCTCTAAACCTCCTCTAAAAGCACCCAGAAAAGGACCGTGGACAAAGTTTGGAAACAAGGTAGTTTCCAAGGATATAACAATAATAAAGTAGTCAGTAAATAAGGCTGCTGGAAATATAATGGATATTTTTTTTTTAAAAAATTATAAATAATGGGACAGAAGTCCTATTGAGGACAGCGTGGACAATACCAAGGCTGTAGGTAATAGCTGAGCCTAATAAGGGACCTGTAGAGCTGGGCTACAACATGTGTAAGATCATTACGCAAATCATGTCCTTTAAAGAAGGATGATCGTAATCAGCAGCATAAGACATGTCGGCATATCAGACTAAGCAAGCTGAAAAACAATCAACACCTATAGAAGTTTCGGGTGTAAGTTATTCGGCATACCTTCACTATTCTTTTGATACAGGATCTAACTGAATGTTTTTAATTTCTAATAAACTTGCTTCTTAAACTTAAAAAAAAGGGGGGCCGTGGGGGAAAAATGTATAATCTTGGACTGTAGATTATTGGTAATAATTCTGGTTCATAACATATTAATGTGTCCTTTGGAGGCAGTCCTTGATTACACTAATTTTCTCCACGGAAGTTGATCTCTATGGTGCAACCTTTGGGAATCGTATGACATTATTATTGGTGCAATTGGTTATGACCATAAGCAACGGTCATATGCTAGGAAAATACATACAATGTTTAATGAGCACTGGAATCAGCAGAGATTCAAGGTGTGAAATGAAGAAATTTTCAGTTTAGAAACAGTCACATCATCTTTAATTAAAAAAGCTAAGATAAAGATGTACTCTTTATGTCAGTAAAGATACTGATCTTCAGAGAAGGATGGTGATTACCTGAAGAAAATTCCACTGTGACAAGGTTTTAGGGATGTTTTTTCCTGAGAATTACCAGGGTTACCACCCAAGAGATAATTTTGATTTTCATTGAACTCAAGCCGGACGGAACCTATTTCCAAAGCGCCTTATATCGGATGACTACTCGTGTAGTTTAGTCCGAGCTTAAGGCACAATTGCAGAGCTTTTGTCAAAGGATGGATTAACCAAGTTTTTCACCTTGGGAGCACCTTTGATATTTGTGAAAAAGAAGGAATGGACCATAAGGCTTGTGTATTGTTATCGGATGTCGAACAAAGCAACAGTCAAGAACCTATATCCACTTCCTCGAAATCGAGATCTGTTTGAATCCCCAAATGCGGCGCAGCGGTTTATTCTAAGATAACCTTCGTCTGTTTCCATCAGTTAAGGATTAAAGATGAAGATATTCATAACACAGCTTTCCGAACCAGGTACGGACATTATATTTACAGTTCTACCCTTTGGGTTAACTAATGCCACCCGCAGCCTTAATGAATTTAATGAACAATATTTTTCAAGAATACATGGACAATTTTTTACTTTGTTTTCTTTGAGACGATATTCTCATTTATTCTAAAATTTTTGAAGAGCACTAGAGCATCTGAAGATGTTTTGGGAATTTTGAGAGAGAAAGTTGTATGGAATTTACCCCAATGTTCGTTTCCTTTGATTCAAGAAGTTCAACTATTTTTTGGGTCATGTCATAAGTAAGAAGGAATCGCTGTAGATCCTTCAAAACTAGTGGCAATAACTGAGTGGCCTGCACCAAAGAATGTGCATCGAAGTAAGAAGCTTCACAATTGTCTTGCATTTACTATAGAAATTGGAAAGGATTTTTTCTATGTAGCTGCAGCCAAAACTTCATTGGCAAGAATGATAATAATTCTTGTGGAAACAAGTGCGAAGCGGCTTTCAAAGTTTGAAAGACCGTTTTTGACTTCTGCACCTATTTTTGGCGTACCAGACCCCTAAGGGGAATTTTAAAACGTTGTAACGGATGCTTCGTGGAAGGCCTTGGAGGTGTTTTGTTACAAAATGAACAGGTCATAGCTTATGAAAGTAGAAAACTTAAGTTACATGAGATGAATTATGCCCCTCATGATCTGGAACTTGCTGCTATTGTTCATGCACTTCAATTCTGGAGACACTACTTGCTTGGGAAACCTTTTGAGTTGAAAACGGATCACTTAGGACTGAAATATATTTTTACTCAGCCCAATCGGAATGCCAGAAAAAGAAGGTGGTTAGAATTTTTATCACAATATGACTGTTGATATTAGCTATATCAAAGGGAAGGAGAAATAGAGTAGCTGATGCTCTAAGTCGTAGGAGGCACATTTCTGCTCTTATAACATTGAGAACTCAGTTTAAAAGACGAGGTAAAAAGTGCCTCAGAATCAGATGCATACTTCCAACAAGTAAAAGCAGCGCTTGCTGCAGAACCTAAAGATAAAAGGTATGAAGGTTTTCATTTTGATAATGAAGGAATCTTGCGTTATGAAAATAGGGTATATATACCTGTGCTGAATGATTTGAGAAAGAAGTTGTTAGTTGAATTTCATAATTCACCTTTCTCTGGACACCCAGGTATCACAAAAATGCTAGCTGATTTGAAACAGCAATACTTCTGGAAAGGTATGAAAAAGGATGTGATAAATTTTGTGACTCATTGCCTGGAATGTCAGCGGGTGAAGGCAGAACATATGCACCCTGCTGGACTGTTATATCCTCATAGCATACCGCAGTACAAATGGCAAGTAATAACCATGGATTTTGTACAAGGACTACCTATGTCCAGGAATAAGCATGATGTTATCCTGGTAGTTGTAGAAAAACTGATTAAGGTAGCTCATTTCATCGCTGGAAATATAAAGGATGATTCACCAGTGCTGGCCAAGAGGTTCGTACATGAAATTTTCAGATTGCATGGTGTGCCAGAATTGATTATATCTGACAGGGATCCTAGAATGACATCAAGGTTTTGGCAAACGCTTAACGCAGCCCTAGGAACAAAACTGAACTTCAGTTCTGCATATCATCCAGAAACAGATGGACAAACTGAGAGGGTAAATCAAGTGTTGGAGGACATGTTGCGAATGTATTGCATGGATCAACAGTATAAATGGGAAGAATATCTTCCATTAGTTGAGTTCGCATATAACAACACTTATCACTCATCTCTAAAGATGGCACCATTTGAAGCACTTTATGGAAGAAAGTGCAGAACCCCTGTTAGTTGGGACAATGTTGAGGATAGAGTGGTAATTGGACCAGAGATTCTCACAGAAATGGAACAGCAAGTTAAGCTGATTCGTGAACGATTAAAGGAAGCAGCGGATAGACAGAAGAGCTATGCTGACCTTAAGTGGGTTGATAGAAAGTTTGAGCTTGGTGATAAGGTTTTCCTGTGTGTTAAACCCAGAAAGAGTTCTATAACTTTTGGCAAGGCTGCCAAGTTGTCACCACGATTTGTGGGACCTTTCGAAATTGTCGAAATAATCAATCCTGTAGCGTATCGTTTAGCATTGCCACCTGCTTTATCTCGCATGCATGATGTTTTCCATATTTCTTTGCTTAAGAAGTACGTTTCAGATCTGTCACATGTTTTAAATTGGAATTCCTTGCAGGTCCAAGACCCAGGAATAATCGTGGTTAAACCCACACGAGTACTGGAAACTCACCAATTGCACTTGAGAAATCGTGTTATACAGCAATGTAAGGTCCAGTGGGACCAGTTTAACGAAGAAAGTGCAACTTGGGAAAATCTGGAAGAGATGAAAATTGCTTTTCCTTCTCTTTTTGCAACAGAATGAAAACTGTTGACAAAAATATACTTTTATGAACTGATTGTTTTAAGTATTTATGAAAGCCATATTAAGGCAGACATTATTCAGGTTGAATAAAATTGTTGTGACATTGATTTTTGAAACTATTCAAATATGGAAGTAGTCACTTTGTTTGTGTACTAATAAATTGATTGACCTGAAGGTTAGTTAATATGTAATTCATCGGGACGATGAATCTTTTTAGGAGGGAAGCATGTAACACACCTAAACTGTTGTTACTTTCTCCTAAGCATACAAGTGTTGATATGTGATTTCTTGTAAAAGGATGTGTTCCTTGATTCAGAAATCATGCTTGATATGTACTGAATTTCTTGCAGATTGCAGATCTTGACTGAGTCAGAATATGATTAGACTCTTTTATTTATTTCATTTTGTGTCTGAATAATTAATCTGATCACGGAATGAATTATATAGATATTCATCTATAATATCTAGTCTTAGAACAGTGGGATTGATCCAGGTAATGCTTTAAATTTGTTTTGTGATAAATTAGATCATAGACCTTGAATAGGTTGCAAGGTATGAAAGCATTGATTAGGCTGGTCAGGAGTATGACTCAGGCTGATCTTGGGAAATGAATTGGTTCCCGATATCAAAGTATATCTGGAAGGTCTCGATTGTAGACCAGGTAATAATTCGTTTACATACAATTCTGCAATAAGAACAGGAGCTAACTCTGTTCTAGAAGGTATGATACAGGTCTTTCCGAGTTAGCAGGACAAGGACCAAACTGGAATTATTAAGGGTTAGTAACCTAAAACTAAAACCTAACCTAGGGGTTAGATTATTGTTAGTCTAACCTAGACCTAGGCTATGTGTTAATATCCTAAGTTAGTATCTATGTGTAAATTTGTTAGTGTGGGTATTACCCTAAACTCTAACCTAAGATACTAACCTAACTAATGAGGAGATTATGAAGGGGCCTATGGAGGGTGGCAAACCATGGGCGGTGTTTTCTATGGCAATAAATGTAAGGGATAAGGATGAGGGACAGGTCATGGCGGAGGCTTAGGCGACGGCTAACCGGTGAGGACGTGGCAGTTCGCTAAGTTTGGAAATGAACATGAGTTTTAGATGGACTGTCACCAAAATCTGGCGGTCGGTGGACAGTTGAGTTTTAAGCGGGAAAATTGGTTTAATGGCATTTAATTTTCTCGGAAAACGAGCTCGGAACTCGCGAGGAGGCATGCAAATGGGGAGTTTGTGGGTTTGTTTGGCTTATCGCGATTTTCATTTTTTGCTCTGCTTGTTTACTGGTTCTTCGCACCAGTTCTCTTTGAGTTGCATGGCAAGAATGAATTTCTCTGGCTCTTTTCTCTGTCATGGAGGATATATATGTGATGGAGACAATGAAATTTTGTTGGTCGCTTTATCTTGGAAAAATAAAAGGAAGTTTGAGCTCTTCCAGTGGTCTGCTTTGGAAATTTGATCAAAAGAAAAATACAGGCATGCCAGGCCCCTAACCTTTAAATATCTTGCTGTCTTTCAAATGATTTCATTAGAACAACTCTGTTTAAATGTTTGGAGGAGATAGATAAATTTCTATAGAGATCTTGTTTAAATCTTGGTACTGTATCTCTTCTGGTTCGATTTTTCAATTTCCTTTTTGATGGGTATTTGTTAAAATCGAATTGTGGCTCTATTCCTTTGTGTATTCCTTTTTGGTTTAAATATGTGAGATATTTATATTTTTTAAAGGTAGGAATGCTCGGCCTGTTTGGCGTGAGCCCGTCGAATATACTGTGTAGGGTGTAGACCACTGTCTTACCGTCGATTTTTGATCGTCAATGCTGTTGTGAGACAGTAGGGAAGGATACTGGTGTACCAGTTTGATTGTTCAGTGTTTTGGAAATTTTGGAAGCTCTGTCGTGGTTTTTGTTGACAGTGACTAATGATACTTTGTGAGTTTCATTTGTCTTCTAATTTTGCTTGGGAACAGGTAACTGTCGTGTTACCTTAGTCTAAACGACTCAGTGGAAGTTGTTTTCCTTGTTATTGTGGTAACGGGATTATTTGTTGGCTGTGTATAATATTGAAACATCTATACTTTATTTTATCGACTCAGTGGAGTCCATGATTGAATCGTATATTACTATCTACTGCTATGGATGTAAATTCATCCTGGTGTTTTGTTATTTGATTTCGTGGAAGCTTTGTAGAGAAAGGAAAAGGCTTTCTGACCTCGGTTATTTGAAATAAATAAGGAGTATAGATTTCTTGGGTATGCATTGCATTTCTTTTTGAAAGTTGTTTTGAAAGTTTTGAAGCGGCTCAATTGATTTCCTTGCTTGTAAAGGGGTATTTGATTTGCTTCACTTGTTTCATTCTGAATGTTTGCCATGGAGGGTATAGAAGAATTTATTAATTAATTCCATCTTATATTGTTGTTGGGTTCTGCGATTTTGGGCGTAAACCCGTTTTCTGCATGTAATGTGTAGTTATAGATTTAAAATGGATTTATTCTGAACGACTCAGAGGAGACGATTCAATGATTTATATTTCTGTTTGGGCCGCTGTTCAATTTGAATATGTTTAAATAGTTGGTGAATGAAGAACCAGTGGTTGAAAGGAATGACACGTACTAAGACCTCTGTATTTCCTGGAATTACTCTTGTGTTGCATGGATTTTGTTGTACAGTTTCTTGGATATATTTTTATGTTCGTTCCTTGAAATCTTGTGCGAAAAATGGGCAAGACTTAGTCGGGTTATTGATTTGAAATCGTTATTTAAAAAGTTCTGCCTGATTTTTAGCATGTACACTATTTACTTGTCCAAAGGGAAACAGTGACAATCGTTTACCATTTCACTGTAGTTCAGGTTTAGAGGATTGAGGAAGTTAACTTGTATCTTCTATTGTATCAGTTGAAACTTGACTTGATATAATGTTGTTGATATTGGACATTTTGTCAGAGTTATGGTCTGTATCAGGTAACGCGACCCTGTATAAGTTAATCGTAAGTACTTTTGACTAACTTCAATTAGTACAGATGTATATATAGAGTGCTGTGTTCCTTTCTGATTTCTTATAGGAGGCGATAGTGTATATTATGGCATTGGTAAGGAAATCTCTGTATGGTCTTGTAGATGCATCAATCGCTTATTGTAAATAAGTCTGTTGTTGACAATGATACTTTTAGGGTTTCTGATTTCGGACTTGATTCTAAAGCCTTGCTGTGTTTTAAAAGAAGTAGCATTGGGCTTAGGGTCTGATATATGAATTGTTGATGTGTTAGTTGCTGTACAGGAATGTTGCTGTGTTTCTATTTCTTGATTTAGTACAGCAATCTTGCGTGCGGCTTGTCTAACTTGTTCATTTATATACTGGTTGAATGTTTTCATATGTGAAGACGGTACAGTGATGAACATAGGTATAAGGAAGTAAGAATGGATTTTTTCTTTCTCTTCCTTTATTTCATATTTGTTGATATTTGTCAAACAGTGGGAAATTGTTTTGTAACATTTTGGTGGAGTCCCGAATTGTTATGTTATTCTATTTTTTGGAAGAATGAAACAATCTGACCAATGTTGTGATTTTGGATTCGATGATTGTTGTGTACATTCGTTCCTTGATTCTTTTAATATTTGATGAAATATTAGAATGAGATTAAGACTATTTTGTAACGATGGTAGAGTTACATATTTGTAATCATTTTGTATTACAAGGTCATAGTTTGAATGTGTTTACTTATTTGGATATTTGATCTCATTTAAATAGGGTGTTTAATGAAAACAATTGATGGATTGCAATTGTTTTAAAAGTTAGTGCTTATCATGCTCAGTTCATTGAACTAACTCATGTTGACTATTTTTGCAGATGGTTGCCGTAAGAGGTAAAAGCAATGCAGATCTGACAGGCTGATCAGATTGTTTATTTGATTTATAATAAATTGCATCTTGATTTTATAGATGTACTATATATGAAAAGATGTTTCTTTTCCGTTGAACATTGTATCAAGTATGCTGTTGCATAAATAGTAATTGTATAGTTTCAAGGAAATGGAAATAAGTGTGTGAAACTTATGTGTTGTATTCTATTTCTCATGGATGACCTTCTTCGGTTTATGTAACGAAGGGGCATTATTATTATTGTATAATATGGATGCTTTTGAGATTAACAATGAAAGCTTATAAGAAAAGGAGATTGAATTCTTATGAGTGTTGGTAGTTCTAAATTGTTCTAGTAAAAGCAATATTGGATTTAAATATTTGTCTTTCTAGAAGATAGGTTAAAATTGAGCCTAGAGAGAACGCTAAACAAGCTGGATTAAATTACTAATCCCTAGTCCTGAGAATGACAGGACATTACTAAATTGGACTCTTAATCAATTATATCTTTATACTAGTAAGTATGATATAAATTCAGTTAAGAGAACTGATATAAATCAACGGAGTTCAGATGGCAATCTCAAGTAAAGGTTATGAGATATTGTCCAAATCTGTTGTTTTAGAATCAGGTGTATTCTAATGACTCCTTGATGAGAACTTGACCTTAATACCTCTACCATGTAATGGGTTTAATAGAGGAGGGTTGTCTCAAGACGAAGAATCCAGGGATTGGGAAGGACTTATCTTGGGGGAAAGTCCTTATAGTAATTTAAACTCTAGTGCGTAATGCATGTTGTTAAGTAGATCTTTTCGAGGCGGATTTAAAGGTTGACGACACCAGTCAACTGCAGGGTTGTACCTCCGAGAAGGTTAGGATCTTCTTGAAGATACAACAATGCAGGTGACTTATGGCGACACCCTTTGCATGGATCGCTAAGATTTACACTTGACTTCGCATGAGTTATTCAGAGTCCGATTAAGAACGTGGTCATGTTATAAGGCTTCCTAGGAGATTTGGGGTATCATGACACACTGGTTGAACTGCAAGGTTGAACCAGTATGTCACCATATCCCTAATCCTCGTGGACATCCATAAAACATTATCACTTTGTTAATCTGTCTCTGAGTGATTCAGTTGTGAAAGGAAGGACTGACAGTAGTCAGTGAAGATATTCTATATAACATATGAATGGGGTGAAGGACGTATTCGAGATTAACGAGTATGCCGTTAAGGAATACGAGATATTAACAGTATGTTTAAAATCTTTTGCCAAAGTATCGCAAGCTGCTGATTCCGTTGTCCTAATTCACCTAGTCTAAGGGATGAGATGCCGATGAATAATGGTAACAGTTATTTAGTTAGATTCCTTAGACAGAGCATTCTGAATCCCAGATTAGGGAAGAGAACCGCAAGAGTGTTGTGTTAAATAAAAACACTAACTCTTTTTACTCATGAATAGATCGGTAGATTACCGAGTCATGGAATGAATAGATCGGAGGTATTCCGAGTCATTACAGCTGCATATGGTTGTCTGTTATATAAAAGGGTTATTTGAATTGTGAGTTCTAAATTATGTATTTAGAACCAGTATGCAATTATCAAAAAAAAAAAAAAATTGTCTTGTTCTATTGTCTAAAATGAGGATGTTACAAGTCATGCGACAACTCATTCCCTTTTTGGC
This sequence comes from Taxus chinensis, assembly GCA_019776745.2. Lineage (NCBI taxonomy): Eukaryota > Viridiplantae > Streptophyta > Pinopsida > Cupressales > Taxaceae > Taxus > Taxus chinensis. Next base: position 150,672,600 of record CM034155.1, on the reverse strand, counting down.
AATGAATCCTCTCATTTTTTTCAGGAATTAGTTGGTGGTTCCTGTCAGGCATCAACAAGGAATTCCATCTATGGACTAGTCATTAATAGCATTGTACAGGGTAGCTCAACAACCATTTCAATGAGGTATGACACCCATGTTCACTGTGAAAGCAAAGTACCATTGGAAAGTGGACTGGTATGGTTTCCCATACCTCCTCATAGGAAATTAATGAATGCTGACAGTTGGTAGCTTCCCTTTATATATATATATATATATATATGTAATTTCCCCTCATTTGTAGGAGGAGACATTCTGGAAGGTAAAGGAACTCTGCCAAAATTGTTCCAACACTTTTGTGAGTTACAGGCCTCGAATTTGGGCATTTCATAAAGAATTATTTCCTTTTGCCTTATTGTAATGGACTTTACATCATTTTAAGCAATAAAATTAGTGTTTTGTGGCTTTATCTTTCCCTAGCTTGATATGTATTGCATTTCTTTCTGTTTATTGTAATTTGTAGGTATATTGTGCACATTGTGTTCCTTTAACAGGTTTAAATTCATTATGCACCACAAAATTGGAGGTTTGAATGTGTATTGGGACCGTGGCACTTTTTTCTACCCTCTTCTACCTCTTTTTACTCCACTTTCACACACTAGGAATCTCTCTAGTCTTGTTTTTGTGCTATCACCTCTGTTAGTCTAGGATTTTAATTTTCTGCATTCCTCTCTCCTTGGTCCCTTGGAATAAATAGATTATTCATTAGTTTTATTCCTTTTCTTAGGAGTAGTTTAGTATCAAAGACAGGTGAAGGAAGCAACCTTCTCTAGAGGTTTGTCTCAATTGCAAGGGTCCCATACCTTAAGACAATCCCATGTTAGCAGATTACACTTAGTTTCCAGACAAGTCATTTGCAAGTATTCAAAGGGTGTTGTAATTTTGCACTAACAAATGGCATAGACCATGTCAATCTAAGATCCCTCTTGGTAGTATAAAAGATAGAGACAAAGACAAAGTAGTCAGGACCTAGTTTGGAAAGCACTAAAAGAACTAGTTTTTCATCCTTGTTTTCTATTCCACATTATTTTAATTGCAATCATATGGACTTGAGTTTGTAAAAAAATATTCCAAGGTGTTAACATTTCTAAGAATTAAGCTTATAAGTTCTATTTCAAGCTCATGACCCCTCATAGTGTCATTCCAAACAAGGTTTCCAAGGTTTTCCATATCTCGTTGGGACATATTTTTTAATCTATGTGAAATAGGAGTTCATGAGACACTGAAAGACACAAAATACTAGAGTATTCATCACACTTATTAAACAACTTAACTTTATTTGTAGTTGTGCTATGCTCTGGTTCTAACCCCATTGTGATATGGTACAACCCTTTACTCCTCGTTGAAATGGTCATTTTTTATTTCCATTCATGGTAGTTAAAATTTGAAAGTGGTTTAATTGTACTTAGATCCATTAGTGTAGAAATAAAATTTGTGGTAATTGTTGTAGAAAACAAGGAAATGTGTGGAAAGAAAGAAGTTATGAACGAGAGAGGAAACACATTGTACAACCCCCTAGATAATATATAAGGAAACCCACCAAAATTTTAGCACTTTATAACTTAGTGAATTTTACAAAATAAATAGGTCCAATGCTTTGGGAAATGAAAAAATATTTAACTTTTGCAAAAAAATGACACTCAATATCGAGCTACCAATCAATTTTTTTTATAATGACTATTTCCTGTAAATAAGCCCTATTTTAAATGAAATTGTACTAAACATGAACTACAATTTTTTCACTAAAAGATAATTTTAGAAAAAAGGAGGTGGGTTTTGATGAATCCAAGATAAATCCTTTCAATATCTATCGGGTGCGGCCGAAGGCCAAAATACGCCAGTTGTTGTAGGGGGATGGCGTTAGCCACCCTGCACAGTTGAAGGCTATTCCGGTGAGGCCATTAGGCTGAGATGGAATATTTTTTGTCTATACACAGTTTGCAGCCACAGGTCTACACTGCAGTTCTTAAATTTCCACATATTTGCATATAACAAACAACTTTTTCGTGGGACTTAAAATACTAACCCAAGTTGGATCTTCAATACGTGTATGGGATTTTGAAAAACTTGTTGTAGGTCTGGAAATTCCTCTTGATCATGAAAAAAGACCCTTTGCAAGTCTGAACATGCATGCAAAGCACTAAAACATGTGAAAATTCCCTTCATAGGTCTGAAAATGCATAGATATGGAAAACTATGCATATCTATTCTAGGGATCCTACAAAAATGATTTAGGACCTGCAAAAAGGAAATCTCTAGAATTGTATGTGCACTATGTGGGCCTATAAACCTTAGAAGCCTGAAAATAGGCTATATACTCAAAAACCATGAAAACACATAACAAAAACACCTAAATAATTGCTAATGATGACATCAAGCGAAATTAAACTTTTAGAATAATAATCATACAAGCTCAATACTAGCTCGACTTTGATACCATATCGGAGAACCAACACTGATATACTAGTTTGAAGAATGCAAAGGTGAATAATGTGAGACATGCATTATTCAAAGACAAAACAAAACAAGCATAAAAGACTACAAATTATGAAAAATACAAGAGATATAAGTGTAATAACATGGAAATAGCTCTAACTGAATACGATCAAATAGAATAATGCAAGAGATGTATATGTAAAAGGTGAATATGTAACCTCCTCATAGAATCATGGTGTTGGACATTTTTTGGTTTTGTTGTCATTGATTTCAACTCCCATTGATGGAAAAGGATGTCATGATGTAGTATGATTCTCCATGTGATGTTATTCAGTGGTCAAACATGAAAGTTGATTGGTAGTGTCCAATTTTGGAGAGTTCAGTGTTGTCCTTATGCATGGTCTAGTGAGATGAGTCACAGTATGTGGTCTCCCAAGATGGTTAGAGTATGTCATGAGGTCATACATGGCCCATATGATGTTTCATAGGTGTATATGAGTCTACATATTGTCAGTATGCTCAGTTCATGGTTGAGTAAGGTCTTTCCAGGCTTGTTTCTATCCCTAAAGCATCCAAAAGGACATAGATGCATGATATTTGGAGCTGATGAGTCTTGTTGAAGAATGGTAGAAAAATGGTGATGTTATCAAGGTAATGTATGGTGATTTTCAGGTCTTTATTTAGTGGTTTTGTGCTTCTATGAGGTTCTTGGGAAGCAACATTGGAGAAACAAACAATTTAGCATAGGTAAGTCACTATGGCTAGAGAGTTACATTAATATATGAGCTATTTTGTGAGTTTTAAAAGCTATAAGATTTTGTCATGGTTCTTTATAACAAGTTTCAATTCATTCTAAAGAAGGAATTGCAAGTTATGCAAGTTTTGGTAAAACTAGATAAGAAACAATATGTTTTTTTGAAAAAATGTTGACCTTCTAATGCTCGTTGTGGAATATATGATTCACATGGGGACCTGATATCTTTGGCATATAATTTTAAGTCAGTTTCTAAGGTTTTACAAAAATTATTAGGTGGTTTTAGTGTCACATTTTATGAATGATTATTAAGAAGGTAAAGTGGCTTGAAACCCTAGCTAAACCCTAGCAAGGAGCAATTTGTAGAAAAGTGAGTATATTAGTCTAATTTTGATTGGTTCCTCAAAATTGAAAATTTTCTGTTGTATAGGACTCTTCCATATTTCCAAAAAGGTATGTTAGATCATGTAATAATATGTGGGTCCCACCTAAATTTTCTTATTTTTGAAGAGTTACAGTTTGAGGAGAAATTTTCTCAATGAGGTATGTACTAAAATGCCATTTTGTGACTTATGTGAGCTTATATATATGTCCATGGAGGATTTATATCATGTTTTTCAGTTACATGATCAAGTGTGCTTCATTTAGGTTGACTGGTCAAAGGGAAGTTTTGAGGCAGTAAAAATCAGTCTTCAGTAAAAGGGACATAACAGGAGATACAAATGGAGTTAAGAGGTTATAAAAGTTGTGTTGGAAAGAAATTAATATATATTTCCATCTATATACTTTTTTTCTCATGAAGATGAGTTTTTGTAAGGTTTCTAGGTCATTTTTTAGATAAGAAGACTTTTGACTATCCAGGACAAAACTTCTTTTTCTAAAGAATTGAGCTTGTTGGAACATGCGATGGATTGGTTGATGATTTGTATCACATGTAATATGAATAGGGATTAATTTATCATCCAATTAATCTATTTTGAGGTCTTGATAGTGTTAGGATAGGTGATAACCAATTATGTTTTGAAAACATCTTTTTGGGAAACATGATTTGGTGAAGACAAAAGTTTATTTAGTTTGAGAAGGTGATTATTTTATGACTTATAATGTGATTATAATTGTTCTAAAGGTTATTAAATTTCCATTGAGTTTTCACATGACATATTTTGGATGTTTTGAAGTGATCTAGTGGCAAAAATATGTTGACATGGTTCTGAAGGGTGCTGGAAATAGGTGTTTTGAGAAGTATAAGGAATAGTGGCCCCATTTAATGAAATAATCTGATTGGTCGATGAAAATTGCAACCATGTATGATTTTTAAATGTTATTTTAAATATTTTGAATGATTTTAAAATCAAAAACACAAATATTTTTGGTGTGAGGAGCATTTTGGCATTCCAATATATGGATTTTGGTGATTTTTGGTGCATGGAAAGTTTGTTTTGGCTAGGCCCACCTACTTGGATCATTTGTGACTATTATGATGATTTTTTATAAGATTTATGGGTCTAATTTATCATGATGGATGGACCTCTTTTGGGTTAGAGAGAAAAATGCACATAAAATTGAAGTTTGTGTTCATTTGGTGAGATAGTCTTGCATGGGGGAGTAGTGTGACCTAGAGGAAAGTTAGTTGCAGGAATGAAGGAATGATTTGAAGGCTAGTTAGATGTGTTTCAGGTTGAGGAGATTTTGACAACATATTTGCAAGATATTAGAGGCAAGACATGTTGAGAAGGAAGTAGATAGAGCAAGTTTGATGCCCTAGGGTATGAGCTAGGGTCTGTGAGCTGAATATGTGATCTCCATAAGTTGTGGCAGTAGAAAAATTAGAGATCAAACATCTACATGAGGCTGATTTGGTCATCATAGGGGGTTGTAGCCTCCTTTTGGAGTGGGTTCTTCACTAAATTAGGGGTTCGTTCTCCTTATAGGGTTGGTGCTCTACTAAATTAGGGGTTGGTGATCCTTACAGCGTTAGTGCCCCACTAAATCAAGGGTTGGTGATCCTTGTTGGGTTATTTCCTCACTAAATCAGGGGTTGGTGCTCTTTTTTATGTTGTTTATTCACTAAACTTCTTTACTTTGTGTAATATAAGCATATTTTAAGTGAGTTTTCTTCCCCATGAGGGTTTGCCACTTACATATGGTGTTCTTGTGTTGTGTACTTTGTTTCATGCTCTTGTGATTGATGTTACATATCTAATGCACACATATTATTATTGATGGTCAATGGATGAATGAATCAATGAATGTTTGTGATGGTAAATTAATTGAAAACTAATTTATAGGACTGATTCACCCCCCTCTCAGTCCATTGTGCTTCCAACAATTTGTATTAGACCAGGTCCTTGAGAAGTAAATCTAATAGCTTAGAATAGATCCTAGAAGAATAATATGGAAAAGAAAATTAGGAATTTAAATCCATGGCCAAGAAGGATAAATAAAACATAAAATATCTCAAGAGTTATATAGAAAAGGCCATTTTAGATCTACGCACAAATTAAGAGGAATGTGAAAGACTGAAAACCAAGCTTTCTAATGTGTGTGTGCATGGACAAGTTGAATACAAATAGGTTGTGTTTAATTTACAAGAAGATTTAGCATTCCATAGAATGTAGAACATGACATTGAAGATTGAAATCAAAGATAAGTCTGCAACACTCAAGGCCAAAGAAGAAGAATCTATCAAGCTTAGAGACAAGAGGAAAACCCTAAAGATCAAGGAAGTTGAGAAGCCTATTCTTGAAAATCCAGTAGCTAGTCCTAGTTCCAAATTAAGTGAAGATGAATGTGTTCATGAAAAGAAGGTATATTTAATGCCTAATCTTATTAGACAACCAAATGCAATCATGTGTGTAAAATTTCATGGTTATTGTTATGCTTGAAATAGTTATGGTCATAGAGAAATGGATTGTAGAAATTTTTTTAGTTGTGTACCCGTAGATTAATTGAAAATATCATAAGAGTGATCCATCAAAGGAAAGGAAAGAAGTTGTTTGTCATAGGTGCCTTCACAAGGGTCATATTGCAAGGTTTTACTCTCACAACTCATCTAGAAAACTGAAGAAAGTTGTGTATCCCAAAGTAAAAGAAGAGAAAAATTCCAAAACTAGTTAAAGAAGAATTTTTTTTAGTCAATAAAAAGGAAGAAAATGATAATTCAAGCCCATAAAAAGAAGATAAGAGGCTTAATAATGAAAAATAGGTCAAGGAGTTTAGTCAAAGGTTGAAGTGAAGAGATCAACTATGAAAGATAATTTGAAGAAACTTGGTCTATGGGACAAATCAAAGGTTATAAGGTATGTCAAGTGACTTATCAATGTGTTTTTGAGTCCTATTCATTGCAAGGTATCTAATTTTTCATAATTATGTCATTCATCTTTGTCTTTAAGGTATATTTGTCATGGTTAAAGTGTTTCTAAGGTCTATGTATTTTCATTGTGCATCATCTATGTAGAATTAGTAGCCTTTATTCAAAGAAAAGTGTCATCTCTGTCAAGGATTTTTGGTTCAACATTCTGTGCATCTGATAAGCCTATGTTGCATTAATTAAAAAAAGTCAGTATGTGTGTTCCATATTGTCAAAGTATGTCATCAAGTTGAAAATTTGTCAAGGTTCAAGTTTTGTTGACTTTCATCAAGTAAGAAGTCTTAATACAATGTTTTCATGTCACTAATTCAATGGTTGAGATAAATGGTTCTGATATGTTAAGCATGTCAGTATGAGGTTGTTCACAGTATTCCTGAGTTGTGATGCATGATTATGTACAATTTCTAGTTGAATTTGAATGTGTGAGATCTCTAAGAGTGTCTTCAAGATGACTGTGAGTCTAAGTATTGTGTTCTTACCTTGAATAAGGCATATTTATGCATTTTCATATGTCATTCTATTGGAATGTCAAGCCATTAGTGTGTCTAACAGTTTTTTATAATCTATAATGGGTTTTATAGAGGTTTGTGTCAAGTTGTATAGTCTCTTAAGGCCTAGAAGATGGTTAATCAAAGTGTGAAACTATATAATTTCTCTCAACATATAATTCATGTCATTTAGTATAGTTCTTAAAGTAACAAAAGCATAAGTCTATTGTCAAGAATACCTTCATATGTTGTCTATGTAATGTGTGTGTCATCTTTGACCAAATCCCAATACTAAATAAAGAAATTATTAAATCAACTTGATTTACACTTCTAAACTTATTCCACCTTGAAAAATTGATCATGCTAAATACATATTGACTAGTTCATGCGTAAAATGACCAAGTCAATTTTCTTGTTGTACTAAAAGGTGCAAAAAATATCTTAGAAATTTACATGTTTGAGAAAAATAAGAAAATGCACAAAAATATTCAACCTTATTCCTTACCATTATTTTCCAAGTATACACATCTTAATCAGTCAAGAAGTCAAAGACTTCAGATTTGTTGATGTGTGTTTCTTTCCTCATCATCTCTCGGGATCTTTTCCACCTCACATGGTTAATCATCCCACTTAGGTGATATCATTGGTCATTATGTGTAATTAGTGTTTCATGTATCATGCACACAAGAGTTATAAAGAAATCTTATATATTTACCCTTTCTATTTTATCTACGAGAATGAGTAGACATATTTTTGCATGTATGAATTTACTCTTTGTTTGATTATTAGTGATTACTTGAAGAGTTCACGTCACTTTTGGAGTGAAATATATTCGATGTGTAAGGGGTTCTGTATTTATCCTTGCTGATCAATATCACATGGTATCAGAGTGGTTGTTTAATAAACATGCACTCATTTATTATAATTTCTAATTACTTCTAGTTTCATTATCCGTGCTTCTCATTAAATTTTTTTGATAATTTTTGGAATCTTGCTAACTAGTTTTAACACTTTGTGTTTTGGAGTTTATGTTGGTTTTTTGGTTGTGGATGTGAATTTTCAATAACTTTATCCACCATATCTAGCTAGCTACAACTAAATTTGGAGGAAAACTATTTTGGAGGTTGGTTCCTTTTTGGTCTTATTAGTTTTATTTTTCATTAAAAGTAAAATATTTATTGAAAAAATTCTACTTGAAACATGGTTATCCCTTCTCCATGCCTTTTCTGCAACCTTTTCTACTTAATCTCATACCCAACTTGGCGAGCTCCCCAAAGAGCTACCTGTTCTTGACGGATTGCAGTATGAATCAGGATTTGAATCTACTGAGTTGTGTTGGTTGTGTGGTTGTGATTTCTTCCCATCCAAGTTCATTTTTTCCTTAGCTTGGCCTAAATTCTGTAATCCCTACCATTGGGTTATGTTGGTCAGAGAAAATTTATTAAGTATCAATAAAGCATAGAGGCTTATGCATAGGGAATCAGAATAGTTCTCAAAGAGAACACACAATAGTAAAATAGGTCAGTGTGAAAGGTTACACACATGCATGCAGAAGACCAGGGACTTAGCCAATTTTTAAGAGGGATAAAAATAGAAAAAAAAGTTGGATTGCCGCTCAAGGAAATTACCTAAGTAGATAAAATCCCGAAGACTTAGTGGCCAAACAAGGGATAAGAAAGCACATGTCGGTGAAATATAAAGAAAACACATGGAATAGGATAATAATAGGATTAAAGCATGATGTACATTTAGTTTAATCTATTATTAGCATAGGTTAGAAAGAGCATGCAAGCTATTGCAAGCATGCCTATTATTAGGAAAGTGTGTATAGAAAGTGAAGGTAAATTCTCCACTAAGTATAAATATAGGTGATGCTTCATGTAATAGAGGGTCGATTGGCGAGTGTGTGTTGGTAGAGTTGTGGTCTGATTTAGAGATCAACAGTTCTATGGTTTTGAGTCTGTAAGAGAGCGCACAGGTCCATCAAATTGATGCAATGGAATATAATGTATTCAAATTCTATGTTATGTATTTTATTATAGTTTGTAATGGATAATTATGTTTGGGTTGTGTAGTTAACTAGATATGAGTATGGAGTTATGGGAATTTATATGGTATTGGTTATTCTCTATGTTTACTGATCTTCCTTATTATATGTGTTTCCATCTTGATTAACTAAAAATGAGAATAATGTATGCTAGTTAATCTAATTTAGGAGGACATAAAAAACATATTAAAGAAGCATATAAATGAATCAAATAACTAGTGTAATAAAAGTAAAACCATATTGTGCAAGAGATAAGAAAGAAATCAACTGAATAACAAATGCTCGTGAGATTGTGTCATAGAGTTGAATAGAGAATTTGGGAGCAGGAAGGACCATGCAAAATCCCCCAAAAGGATGGATCTAGAGTATCTAGCTAGAGTGGAGCACTTGAAAAGGGATTGGGGCACCTGTGGGCACTCTGGTTTGTAAAGGGCACCCTGTTCTATGTAAAATCTCTAAGACCAAATCTCATAGGGCTAGGAGGTGGTCCAAAACCTTCATTGTGTATCACATCAGATTTTCTGTCCTGTACTGAGTGTTCCCAATAATCCAAGATGATGTAAAGACCTGCAAAAGACCAAAAATAAGTATCAAAACCCTAAAAAAAGAAATGACTTACTTCATCTTCCACAACAATGGGCTTACTAACTGAGCGTTGCACTAAATTTTGGACCCAAATGTAGTTATGGTGAGTGTGTGCATAATGTGCCCTAGGTTCTCTTATGTCAGTTGCACATTGTAAAGTAGTGAGCAATAATTAAATGTAGAAAATGTAATGGAATGTGTACATGGAATAAAATATAATCCCCCCCATGAAGTGTGATGTAGATGTCCTTGCCTTGTGCCTTGATGATAGAGCTATCTGGATGCAAGTGATCTCTAATGCAATAGATGGATGTAACTCTAGATGGAGGATAATAGTGAATAATTCTAAGTCCCTCATTATGGTCTCACAACTTTATATTTATAGGGTTCTCTTGATCTAATTTTGTAATTAACCCCAAAATGGCTGACCACCAAAAATATAAAAATGTAAAATGGCTAGAAAGAGCCCAAAAAGTGGTAGGAAATTGAAAAAGGGACTAGGATGCCCTTGGTGGGACTAAGGCACTTGCAGGCACCGCAGTACTAATCTGGGCGCCCTAGTCAAGGCTAAAATAATGCGGGATGATAGAGGCTAACTGGGCATGTGGGTGTAAAATAACGAGAATAACGAAATAAAATAGAACAAGATGGCTAAAATACGTGGGTTGATTAGTAATTTCTTCACTCAAGAACCTTTTAAATATAAGTATGAAACTAAGATAAATAATGTATAAAGTGCATGATTTTGTGACTATATTTTCTCCCCACTTTATGTTGGTGAGAAAAAATCTCTATAACATAAATTAGATTGAGATGCGTACCTAAAAACCTAGTAGAGTGTAGTAGAAACATTATGAAGGACTAGACAAAGAGTGGAATGAAAAGAAGATAGAGAAGCATGGAAAATAAAGATGAAAATGTGAAAAAAATGATGAGAGTGAACCTAGGGAGAAATGTGTGTGTTGATGCTGATGTGTGTAGTGTACCTAAATGGTTAGTATGCAAAGTGTGCCACCACAAATTTTTGTTGTTTTCTCCATTTTTTTCCCCCATTGGACTGCTTGTTTCTCATACGGACAACCCCGCAAGGAGAAAATGATCAAGTAGTCAAATATATATGTAAGTGTAAAAATTATTTCTAAAAGACACATGTGTATGTATGTAAATGTAAAGTACACAAAATGAAAAGTGTAAATAGAACATGTGCACATGATCCATATTGATAAGAAGGGTGTAGAAGGATATCACGTACTGTCGAGGTTTTTTTGGGCGATTTGATGCCATAGGCTGAAGAAGTATAGGGAGGAAATTCTATGTGTCCTCCAACATTTAACTACTTCCCTAAACCATGTGTGAAGAGATATTTATATTGTCCTTGTTTTTTGGATGATATGACACTGGAATTAGAAGAATTATTGGGAGGATTTCCATTGTATCCTTTAGCCATTAGCTTCTCCCCCGAATGTTAAAGACACCATGTCCTATAAAATACACTGTGTATGGAGTTCATAGACTGGTCTGCACTCATTCGTTGTATGTAAACCCATAATGCCAATAAAAAAAAGTGAACTAAAATGAACCAATGTAAATGTGTTGTGTAGACTGTAAAAACCCTAAACTATGCCCCCCTCTTTGGGGACATCGCTTATAGGAGAATGTGACCCTAAAAGAAGACCAACGACATGTAATCTGTAACTATGCCCTGTAGGGGGAAAGGAATACACTTGGTAGAAACCAAGGAATGCAAAAACAAGGATGGCTAGCCAAAACAAGTGTTAGTAAGATCAAACCATGTAAAAGACAATGTGTAATCTAAGTAAATAGTGGAAAAGCTACCAAGAAAAGTAGTGTAAACACACAAGAAGACAAAGAAGTAGAAAAAATTGGGTCACAAACATGGTACATCACTCACGATGTCACAAAACACACAAGGCCATCATATCCGTAAACAACAAATAAGTGTGCACACCAAACATAGGGAAAATCCCATGTACAAGAATAAAACAAGGAAGACAAGTTCAAACAAATAAAATTAGTCATAAAAGCATGTAATCCTACAAAAAAAGTGTTGCAAATGGAACATCCATTAGAATTTTAGAGAAATAACCAATATTTCAAAGCATGAATAATCAAGTTATGTAAAGTGCTAAGTAAAAAATGAAACAATATCACCTGGAAGAAATAAATTTGGATGCCCCCAATGACCAGTGTAGGAAGGTTATAAGGTGAGTATCCATGATGCTTTTAAAATATATGCATCTGCGATCACAACTAAACAAATATGTGAACATGCGTGTGTGGATGATATAGACAATGCAATACACTGTGAATGGATGGAATAAAATGCAAGATGAAATGATATGAGACATGTGCCCCATGAGTGGATGGAAATATATTCAATGAGGTTAATTTTTTCCCCCTTAGTAGTCAAGAATGAACCATAAATAAGAGTGCGTCATAGGGAAATGGTCAAATTGTGCGTTGTGTCTAATGTGTTGGGATGACTGTGTAGGTGTAGATATGAAAGATGACCATGTGATGAAGAGAATATGTTAAAAAATGGTGTGTAGAATGCGATCCTAGATGTGTAGAATGTATAAAATGTAATGCATAGTGTGTGATGTAACCTATGTAGGTAGACTAATAATGTAATATGTAGGATGGAATGATGCTAGACTCATATGTAATGAAAGAGTAGTATAGTATGTAGAATGAAGAGTGTATGATGTTATACGTGTAGTATGATATATGCATAATGACAACCAATATGATGTATGATGTATGATGTATGATGTATGATGTATGACGTATGACGTATGACGTATGACGTATGACACATGACATATGATGTATGACGTATGACGTATGACGTATGATGTATGACATATGACGTATGACATATGACATATGACATATGATGTATGATGTATGATGTATGATGTATGATGTATGACATGCGATATGAAAATAGATGCGGTGTATGTCCTATATTGCATTGTTTTAGTGTGTGTGGTTCACGTCAGGTTCACCAAAATGATTAACTAAAAAAGAGAATAATGTATGCTAGTTAATCTAATCCAGGAGGACATAAAAAATGCCTTGAAGAAGCATATAAATGAATTAAATAACTAGTGTAATAAAATTAAAAATATAATGTGTAAGAGAGAGAGGAAAAAACTCAGCTGAATAATAGATGCTCGCGGGACCGTGTCGTAGAGTTGATTGGAGAATATAGGAGAAATAATGACCATGAAAAATCCTTTAAAAGGATGGATATGGAGTATCTAACTGGAAAGAAGTGCTTGGAAAGGGACTGGGGTTCCTATGGGTGCTCTGGTCTGCAAACTGGGCACCCTGGTCTATGTAAAAGCTTTGAAACTAAATCTCACAAGGCTCGGATGTGGTCTAAAACCATCACTGTTTATCAAATTAGATTCATTGTCCTGTAATGAGTGTCACCAATAATCCAAGATGATGTAAAGACCTACAAAATACCAAAAAGAAGTATCAAAACCCAAAAAAATGCAAATGACTGGGTCAGAATGACCTCAACTGCCACAATAATGGGCTTACTAACTTAGCGTTACACTACATTTTGGACCCAAATGTAGTTTCTTGTGAGTGTGTGCATGATGTGCCTTAGGTGCTCTTGTGTGAGTCACACTTTGTGAAGTAGCGAGTAATAACTAAATGTAAAAATATAATAGAAAGTGTATATGGAATATAATAGAATCCCTCCCCCTATGAAGTGTGATGTAGATGTCCTAGCCTTATGCCTTGATGATGGAGCTATCTGGATGCTAGTGATCCCTATTTTAATAGATGGATGCAACTCTAGATGGAGGATAATAGTGAATAGTGATAGATCACTCATTATGGTCTCATAACTATATATTTATAGGGTTCTCTTGATCTAATTTCATAATTAAACTTGAAATGTTTGACCACCAAAAGTATAAAGATGTAAAACGGTTAGAAAGATCCCAAAAAGTGGTGAGAAAGTGCAAAAGGGACCAGGGTGCCCCTGGTGGGACCAGGGTGCCCACGGGTGCCCTAGTACTAATTTGGGTGCCCAAGTCGAGGCTAAAATAATGTGAGATAACAGAGGTTGACTGGGCATGTGGGTGTAAAATACTGAGAATGATGAAATAAAATAAAATAATATGGCCAAAATACGGGGGTTAATTAGTACTTTCTTCACTCAAGAACCTTCTAAATAGTAGTATGAAATTGAGATAAATGATGTCTAAAGTGCATGATTTTGTAACTACACATCTATTTATATTAAGATGTATATCTTGATTGAATGGTTAATAAATATGCATGCTTACATCTTGATAATCATAGAAAAGGAGGGACCTGGTGGCTGTGAGCTCTTCAAGTGAGCTTCCAAACCTGTTTGGATGAAGTGAAAACATGCATAGCTAGTGTTGGTAATAAAAATACTACATTTTGGTTCCATTTCCGGGGCCTATTTTCAATCTATCTACCAAGATGTTACATGTGGATGTCATTTCAACTATCTTTGGAGAATATTGAAAGTTGGATAGAAGATGACTAATACACTTTTGCATAAAGATACTACAGTGGACATGATTTTAACATGCAAAAGTGGGTAGAATATAATCTATATGACTACTTGTATGAGACATCTGTCAACTTTTTCCCAATATATTTATACTAGGGTTGGCAGCTTATGTAGCTAACGGAGGTGTTCGGCTAGGAAAGAAAGTTTAGAAAAAGGAAGACTACCAAACACTCTCTGATTCAGATGATCTATGGACTAGAGATGTGGATCATAAGTGAGAAGGTGTAAATTACATATCTTTACTTTATAGTACGCAATTTTGAAACACTCTTTCCTGAAGGAAGAAAAGTTATGGTTCATACTTGATCTAAGAGGATCCTATTTTTGTGTGACACCTTTATCTATTAACATCTTGATGGTTAAATTGGGAATTGAGAGATTACTTATGATAGGAGAAAACCCCACCGTGTATGTGGACAAGAGCATGTTTTGGAACGATGTCAGTGGCCTTCATAGAAAAAATACAGAGAGAGGAAAGATGACTCTTTTATTATGATGCACGATCAAGGGTGGTGGACACGACATTTAGGTTAAAAGGAATGATGAGTACCTCATAGAAGGAAAGGGACCGTAGTATCATGTCCTCATGACATTAGGAAATCACAATAGAGAGATCCCATCAACATGTAATGAGAACAAGTTTGAGGAGAGAATGAGAACCACGAGTGCACATCTTACCTAGCCTGGCCTATTAGCACTTGCATAAGGTGTTCCAAATATAGAGGTAGTTGTAGAAGAGAATCATAGTGAAGGTGACAAAACAGAATGTCCACATTGGGTAGGAGACATAGGTAGACATTTTTTAGTTTCAACTAAAGAGGTGCAACATATCAAGGACACACATATGGAAATGCAACATGAGCCACTATTTGGAACAAGTTCATTTCAAGGTATTTTCCAAGAAATTCATCAGTGCATAGAACTAGCACGTAGATCATTGGAATTAATCCTATAGGTGCTGCTATAACAAAAACCATTGGTGCCGAATTTAACACAACAACTAGGACAAAAAAAATTCATCTACTAGACCACATGTCATGGTGGGAGGCTCAGGACATCCACCACATGAAGGAAATATGGGAGGAGGATCAGGTTTAGGATTTATCCCCACCCCAGGACATGGGACACCACCACAATAACCACCACCTCAATAAAAACCATAACAAATGACACCTAAATTTGTCTTTGATATGTATCTTCACTTGTCAGAGTATAGAGGTGTGGAGGATATGGCTAAACATGTGCACGAGTGTGAATTTTTATGGAGAGATAAGGGCGTAATAGCTTTTGGTAGAAAGGCAAGTATATTTTCCACCACACTTCAAGGACATGCATATAGCTAGTATATAAAGCATGATCCACATCATATTGTGGTGGAGTATGACGCGCTATACATTGTATTCTTGGTTGAATTTCACATTCTTGAGTTTGAGAAACATAGTATTAGTGTGTTTAAGGACATCAAACAAATCTTATCTGAAAGTGTGAGGGAGTATGATGCATGGTTTAAAACTCTCTTGTCTAAGTTATCTTATGATATTCATTAGATACAACATGTACAGTGGTTCGTTGGAGGCTTGTTGACTATGTTTCAAAGGGACTTATTACATAAAAAAATTATTGATCCACGTGAGGCTTTGGAAACATCTCTGTGCATTGAAGTAGTTAGGAGTGGAGAAACTAGAGTGATACCTTTTCCTGAGGTGAAAATAACAACTATGGTTAAGTAATTGGAGAAGCTATCTACCAATTTGGCATATGATACGTGCAGTGGGTTATGGTGCACTGATTGTGATGTGGAGGAGCATACTAAGAGGTTTGAGAAATGTAATCAAACAAAGGAATCCAAAATATTTTATTATGAAGCACAAGCATGACATCCTAGTACTACAAAAAGAAAAAATGGATGTATAAAACTCTAAATTTCTAGGAAATAAAGTTTGGAAAGAAATAAGTATCAAGAATATCAAGAAACAAAATATCTATTATGAACCAAACATCTTAGATATGCAAGAGATTAATTTAGACATGTACAAACAAAAAGGTATACATAAAAAAGCTCCAAGAAATGTTGAGCTTAATTGTGCTTGTCTTTTGGGTGTTTTAGGTATAATTCATGTGGTTTGGAATAGAGTTTTGTCAAAAATAGAGATATGTTTAGACATCCTAATCCTTCGGTGGACATTACACTCATCCCAGCAAAATGGGAATCATTGGTTACAAATTAATATCAATGTTGGAAATAGGCCCCTCATTATGAAGACTAGGATGTTTTTAGACTCTCATAAAAGGTTTTTTAAGCACTCTCTACTAAGGAGAATTCTCGTTAGGGATCATATTGGCAAAACGGGGAATCATAACTCTCATAATGTTGTTAATGGTATAGCCAAAGTTTTTTTAGCTATGTTTGTGGAGGATCCTCCTTTCCATTTAACGATGACCTCAGACATTGCCATGAAGCATGGTAAGGTCGAGGAAATGATTTAAATTGTTACCTTAGCCCCCTAAGGATACATATCTTACCCTTAGAGATAATTTCATTGAATCTCGATATATTCCAGTGAATCTAGACTCGAGTATTACATGTTTTGGAAGAAATCTATCACCTTTTTTTTTTTTCCTATTTTGGATTTCATTTTTATTTATACTGGATTCCGTTATTACTATTATTGGATTCTATTTGCAACAATATTAGATTCCAGTATTGTCATTATTGGACTTATTCAAGTTCTAATTTCATTATTATTGGATTCTAATTTTGTTATTTTTTAGATTTTCATGTTGGGAGTATGTAAGGTTAGCAAACGCTAACTATTATAAGGCATGACCCCATTGGATTAATAAAAAATAAAAAGTTAACAATAACTTCCTGAAAAAGAAAGTTCAAATTACAAGCCTCACAATTTGAAAAGGTGATGCTAGCACTTTCCTTGCACTTTGAAAGTGAAAAATCCTTGATGTAAGGTTAATAGCTGCTAACTATTATAATTCATGAACCCATTGTATTAAATAAAAGTGAAAAATCCTCGATGTAAGGTTAAAGGCCGCTAACTATTATACGTCATGAGTGCGTTGTATTAAATAAAAAATAAAAACTAACAATAAATCCCTACAATATAAATTTTGAAGTACGAACCAATTACAAGCCTCACATTGTCAAAGGTTTAAGACTCGCACTTTCAAATTTTTGAGAAGTGTGAGGATTTCACTTTGAAAGTGTGAGCCTCACATTTTGAAGTATGATCCTCACACTTTGAAAGTGCGAGGCTCACAAATTTGGAAGTGCGAGGCTCATACTTTCAAAGTGTGGGCCTCATACTTCCAAATTTTTGGGCCTCGTGATTTTAATGTTAATCAGGTGCATCCTTAATATTGGAATTGACCTCAAATGCTAGTGGTGTTATTTTTATTTCTATTGGAACATACAATAAAGTTATGCACTCACTATGAAATATACCTTATTTGTTATGATTCTCCCAAAATAAGGAACTTGTGTTAGTTGATATTTTTGTTTTTTGGGGTAGTTTTAGTTTGGTATAAATAATGCTATGTTTGATTATCTTAATCATAGAATTGTAACAACCCAAGTATTGTTTTCTTAGATTGTACACGACATTAAGTTCACTACTATTTATTATTATAAATTATATCTCGGAGATATCATTAAAAGAAGACACCATAATTGGGAGTTATGTTTATTGCAAATTCAATTACTATGAAAGATATTAGAATTTTTTCTTGTAAATTGTTCCATTCTCCATATAAATGCTAAGTCACTTACTTCCATGAGCAAGAAAATGAAATAATCCTTGACACAATGCAAGATTTTTTTTTTTTGAGAAATGCAGTCATACACCCTCAAAGATACATTAAACCAATATTGTATAGTTTATGTCAATCAAAAGAATCATTATGCCACAGTTGTATTCTTTGTGAATGAGCTACATTTACATCACACCCCTTATTGTGAAATAGCATTTTTTTACTATTTGTTTTCACAAGTTCCCATCTTGTAGCCCATTCTATTAGCCTTGTAAAAGTTGAGTAGATATTACTTGGTTGATTCAATGGATATCTAACTACCATGCCTTTGTTGTTCTTGAGGACTTTGATTTCAAGGATTATGAAATCCATATCAATGATGCATGTTTTAGAGAACAAAGTAAATATGAAAATATTTTGTAGGTTCAAAATCAAAGTCTATCCCATCATGCTTTGACTTTTATGATGATAGATGTAGCTCATAATAACACAACTAATTTTTCATCATCTTTATTTACATACTAAAGTTCCAAACAAATATGTTCCCTTTGATTGGAATCCATTACCTACACCATCATTAACAAATGAAATCAATAAACTCAAAAAACAACAATATTCATGTCAAATCTCACAAAAATATATGGAAACTTCATGCTTGGTGGGTCGATCAGAGGGACATTTCTTGGTGTGAAGCAAGGCCAATAGGAATATTTATCTTACAATCCCAAGATCCACGCAGGTTTCTACAACTTATGTATCAACAGTTTCCATGACTGTGTTCTTGTCTTCTTATGATATAATCTATGTTCACTTCCCAATGTCAAAGATAACTCTATCCACATTTGATTACTCCATGCTCCAGACAACAAACCTTAAAAATACTTAAACAGTTTATAGTTTAAGCTCTGAAAGAAAATTAACAAATAGAAATCTTACCAATTGAAGCAAATTTGAGTTATTATCCACAACATCCTTCCCGTCATGAACTCCATAACAACAATTCCATAACTGTATACATCAGATTTCTCATTAAGTCTTGATGTTCTTGCATATTCTGGGTCAATGTAACCAATGGTACCCATAATATAGGTAGAGGTGTGGGTTTTGGCTGATAAAATGCACTTGGAAATTCCAAATTTCGACAAATGTGCTTCAAAATTATCATCCAAAAGAGTGGTATAAGTCTTCACATCCATGTGAAAAATGCATGGGTTAAAGTCTTGATGAAGATATGGTAATTTTTTATCAACAGAAACTTGACAGAGAAAGTACACAAGAAGTCTGAGAAGAAAAGAAAGTCATACGCAAAGACGGGAATGGATAGGAAGAACACACGCGTGGAACAAAAGTTCAGTTTTCGGGACTTAGCCATTTTTCTCATAAAGTCTATTTTTAGAGATGGCTTGCAGAGCACACAAAAGAGACAAAGACGTGTGTGCCATGCATTGGATAATTTTGGAGGACTAGACATGAAGTACTCTGCATGGACATAGGCCATAAATAGATCTGCTACTGTCAGTTAGCTAGTAGTAGTCTATTGTTAGCGCAATTGCATGTAAGGTTATTTTTGTAAAGGCACATGGCTAAGAATAGCATGCAACCTATTTTTGGAATGGATAAGTGGTGAAATGTAAGTACCCACCCTTATATATATGTAGTAGATTGTGTAATAGATATATAATAGAGAAGATCATGACAGAGAGGTGATGATATCAAGACATACAACGTTATGATGCTACGTGCATACGTTTGATATTGTAATGAAGCTTGTGTAACTTGTTGCATTGAATATAATGGAGGATATTGAATGAATCTAAGTATTAGTCCTATGAGTATCTAGATCTAGTATACTTTTGTTCTCATCATGGTTAGTACTTAGTTCTAGTTTTCTTTGGATATAGATTTGGTATACTCTGTAGAATGATATGTTAGTAATGGAACTATATATGCTAAGTCTTTGTCATGCTAACATCCTGCTACAACAACCCTAAAGAGGGACCTGGTACCTTTATGCACTTTGGGTGAGTACTCAGTCCAGGCTGAGTGATGTGCCAATGCGCGTAGGGTTTTCATTGGGTTTGTGTCACTAAATCCTAGGTTGCATCATTGTCTCCGTTGCAGGGACCTATTTTTTAGTTGTATTCAGGATGGCTCATAATGAATACATACCGGTTGACCTTAACAAGAATGGGTACGTGATCTGGAAGAAGAATATGCATGACAATTCAACATTGGGTCTGAGTTTAATGCACACACTTGGGTAGAACAAAATCTGTATGACAGTTTATATGAGAGATTTTTTGTTATCTTTCTAGCAGAATTATATGAGTGGTTGATTGCTTATTCATCTAAAAAGAATTGGAGGTATCACGCACTTTTCTGGATGCATGAAGAATTCTAAGCCCTTTATGATGCTGATCTGATCTAGACTCAGGCCATGTATACATGGTTTCGTGGCGTCTTGAACAGTTATATCTTGGAATACTCAATTGCCACTTATTAATGTCTAAAGATAGCTGAATTCCAATTCTTACAACATCCACAAGGATCTTACTTATAAGTAATTCCATTGGCAATCAAGATCTTGATGGTAACTTTGAACCTGGAGACTAAACCGATGGCTAACTAAACCCCACCATGCACAGGGGCGGGGATAGGATTGGTGAAATATGGCAGACTTAGCAGCAACAAGGAAAAGAGAAGAAAGGTGACTTAAGTATAGTGAGGCATGCGAGAGGGAGATAAAGAAGTAGCGTGATGTTGCAGTGTGGATGGAGTTAAGGAGAGAGATGACTCGTGAAGGATTTGGAGCTCACATAGAAGACATGGAGCTAGGGCATTAGGAACTGCCCCATCTAGGAAAGCATGATAGGGAACCCTCCTTGGCCTCACAAGGAAGCACACCAGCAAAGATGACCTAGGCCACATCCACACATCTGAATCCACCTAGTAACCTAGCCCTTGCTCTTGGTTTTCCAATATCTAGTATGACAAGTAATCAACAGGAAAGTTTAGAAAGTAAGAGAGCAAGTAAATTAATGTCAGGACAAATGACTTCATTTCTATTTGGAGGCATGTTTTTCAAGTGCATTGTCTATATAGAATATGAGCACACCAAATGTTAGATTCACTTCAGGAATTGGAACTACTTCACAGACCGTAGGGGTTCACTATAGTACTACTGTCAGAGTACAAGGGAATACGTCTATAGGACCTATTCTAGCTACAAGTTTGGGATCAGGAGGCATGGAAAGTTCTAGTTCAGGTGGATTTGGAGGTTCTGGATTAGGTGGGTAAGGTCCACCCCAACCCTCAAAAATTTATATGGAAATGTCTCTACATCTTCTAGAGTATATGGGCATAAAAGATACTGCCGAACATGTACATATGTGTGAAATATTGGGGCGCGCAAAAGGAATCATAGCTTTTGAGTGTAGGCCAAGCCAATTTTCTACTACGTTACAAGGGCACACACATAGTTGGTACATGAATATTGACCCTGATCAGACTTGCGTATATTGTACAACTTTAAAGGATGCATTCCTTAAAGAGTTCCATATCCCTGAGTTTGAGCATAAGAGTATAAGTGCACTCAAGGATATTAGTTAAGGCACTACTAAAAGTGTTAGATAGTACGATGCATGGTTTAAAACGTTGTTATCAAAGGTTTCTTATGACATACACGCAAGCCAACATGCATAATGGTTTGTTGGGGGATTAATTACACCATTTCAGAGGGTGCTATCACATAAGACATATGCTGATCTGCGCAAGGCATTGGAAGCAGCCTTACGTGTTGAGGCAGTTGGGAGTATTGACACTAGCGTCAGTTCATTCTTAGAGGCATAGATTACAGCTATGGAAAAACAAATAGAGAAATTATCAGCGAATTCAGCCCATGAAACATGCTCAGGAATTTGGTGTACAAATTGTGAAGTAGAAGGTCACACAAAGGATAGTTGTCCTCGCAGAATAGTACGCTCATTGCTGATGGATTATGAGATACACCACTTAAACCATGATGCTAGATGATGCCCATAATTACAACATGTAATAAGGAAGAACGTTTCAAGCTACTGTAAAATTTGTAGGTCCACAACACATGACATGGAGGAATGTAAGATGATTGGACAGATCCATGATGCTATTGATATTGGTGTACAGAAGACAGGAGTTTCAGATACCTCTAAGGGAAAGAATGAGCATCAGGATCGGGAGCACAATTAGGCATGCTATGATCGAAATGAGGGGAATTTTGAAGGAAGTCGTGGTAGAGGTCGAGGATAACATGGTGGATTCAGAGGACGAGGCTGTAATAGTGGAAGAAGTGAGTTTCCTCACAGAACATGTTATACATGTGGATATCCTGACCACTATAGGTGTGAATGTCCTCAAAATATTGCATGTTATTTATGCGGGAAGAACTATTTATGAAGAGTTCCCAGACTTATATGAGCATTTGAGTAAGCAACATAAACAAGAAAACAAAGGCTCAGGGATGGTTATGATATAGTGCGCTGTGGATAATCAATGGATGCCCAAGATTGGAGTAAAATATGAGGAACTTCAAGTAAAGATCATGACTTGCGTTGAAGTAACACGTGCCAGGGAGGCATTACAATAGAAACCGACCATCACTAAGGATGATGTTCTTCATGCATGGTACCCAGATCCTACCTATCAAAAGGAGGTTTATCAGGATACCATGGAAGTGCTAAGGAATCTTTAGGGTGAGATACAATATTTAAAGGAGTAGAAGAAAGCATTAGAGACAATCCAAATTGATATAGATGACTTGAGAGAAGTGTGTAAAATGTTGCGCCAGGAGAACATAATTCCACTGTTAGGAAGTTGGTTAAAAGGGAACACTCCACGCGTAAGTATTGAAATTGGATGATAGGTCCAATATGCAAATCTCCCTCCCCGTATCCTAGATTATGACAAGGAAATTACTTTGACTGTTGTTGTGGATGGGTGGCTGTTGAGTAATATACTGATTGATATAGGGGTGGAAGTCAATGTTCTTACTTTGGATGCATGGGTATAAATGGGGAGAGACCCCCATTGCAGCCATCCTCTAATGTATTATTCATGGCTAATCGGACTAAGGCCACTCCCATAGGAGTTTTAAAATATGCATCTATTACCATAGAAGGAGAAAAGTTCACTGGAGACTTTGAAGTTTTAGCACTGGCAGAATCAGATAGCTTCCCAGCTTTATTAGGGCATCCTTGGTGCTATGCAAATAATGTTGATCTCCGATTCAACAAGGGCTATATCAGTTTTGAAAATAAAGAGGAAAGGGTCATTATCCCTTTAATAGATGGAAATTCCACACCCTATGTTGAGCCCTTAAGTGAATAATATCTAAATAGGATTTATGCACACGCCATCTATGATCCAGAGATGATTGAACCAACTAAAGAAGGACTAATTCAGTGGGAGTATGCACAATCTATTAGTGATACTACAAGTGTTGCTTGTGATAATTAGGCTCACAACACCTATGAGTTGGTAGGGTGAGGAGTAAAGAGCATATTCCCTTAAGGCACTAAACTATGTTATATAAGGAGGATAGGTAACAACTCAGTACCTTGTTACCCAAGCAAAGGGGATCCCATGATAATCCTATGCGCCATGGAAGAAAAATGGATAGACCCACTGGAGAGGAGAGATATGCTAGCATATACACTATGTGGGATAGTAGCCCGCTGGTGGGTGGTCCACAGGGATAATATGGTCAAATGGAATGAGATTGGGGTTTCTCTTGCTACTAGGTTCTTTAGGAGAAATAAACCTACACAAATATGAAACTATCATGGTGATCAACCTGTTCAGCACCATGTTCAGAAGTGTGAGAGACTCTGGACAGAAGGGAAGGAAGCTTTACCACCTTCACTATGGGTACACCGGTTTTATTCCACTTTACAAGGCTATGCACATGCTTGTTATGTATATGCAGAACTCCATAGAGAAACTGGAAATTGGAAGGATTTAGTTGCAGGAATGGCATAAACGTTTGACTTATTTTCTACAAAACCTCTGGTAGAAGAAGCATTGAAATTTATCAAGCACTTAACTATGGGTTATAGTGCTAACGTTGAAGAATCCCTTCAGGAATTATTATATAAAGAGGAATCAAGCACGCATCTTGATAAAGAACTAAAGGCCAATGTAATATTACTTCAACATGATTGCCTTGAGAAAGAGAAAGGAAAAATGGTCTACCTAATGGATGATGAAGAGGTAGATAATCTAGATGTAAACCATTCAACAGGAAGGCATGAGGTACTGGATAGTGCGGATAAGAACATGCGTGCCTATCATGAACCTATGAAGACAAAACGAGTAAATATTGGAACAGATACTAAGCCTAAGGAAGCCATAATTGGGGATTATTGGTTAGAATCTGGAGTGGAAAAAATCATTGAGTTATTAAGGGACTATCAGGACCTATTTCCTAATGGGTACCGTGAACCTAAAGGCATGCATGAGTTGTTAGGGGAGATGAAGATAAATCTTAAAGAGGGGATGTGCCCAGTTAGAAAGAGGCCTTACAAAATGAACCCCAATTTACACGAAAAAGTCAAAGAAGAGATTGATAACATGTTGAAATCTAGAATTATCAAGCCCCTTGATGAGTCAGAATGGGTTAGTCCAATGGTGATCAGTATCAAGAAGGATGGATGAATTAGAATATGTGTGGACTATAGGGAGATGAATGCTGCATGTGTAACAGATCCATTCCCTACACCATTTACTGAAGAAATACTAGGAGTTGCAAGGTGTAAAATATATTCTTTTACAGATGGGTTCTCTGGGTATCATCAGGTTAGAATTGCTCAGGAGGATCAGGAAAAGACTACATTTAATACTGAATGGGGTATCTTCACATATATTGTCATGCCTTTTTGTCTAAAAAATGTGCTTGTTGTATTTTCACACATAGTCATCCAAGTGTTCAAAGAATTTATTCACAGTTTCTTACAAGTATATTTAGATGATTGGACAGTGTATGGATTAGTTAAGGACCATTGTGACAATCTGCACTTAATGTTTGAATGGTATAGACAGTTGAGTATCTCTTTGAACATCAAGAAGTGCATCTTTACTACACCATTTGGGATACTTTTAGGGCACATAATCTACAAGGAGGGTTTATTGGTTGACCCAACGAAGGTTGCAGTCATTATAGGCCGAGGGGAGCCTACTAGTCAAAGTGAGGTGCATGGATTTTTGGGACATACAAGATATTACAGAAAATTTATCAAAGGCTATGCTAAAGTTGTTACACCTTTAGAAGAGTTACTAAAATGGAAAGGTATGTTGTACTGGGGTGAACAACAGTAGCGCACAGTTGAGAAATTGAAGGAGAAACTTACTGCCACACCCATTCTACGTTTTTATTCATGGGACAAACCATTCCATGTACATGTTGACACCTCTAGCATGACCATTGGCATGGTGTTGGCTCAACTTGGAGAAGGTATTGTAGATCATCCTATCTATTTTTCTAGTATAAAGCTAACTCCTACAGAACAACATTACACAACTACAGAGTACAAAGCTTTTTTCATGATCTATGCATTGCATAAATTTCATCAGTACCTACTAGCTACACCATTCATCTTTTATACCGAT
Organism: Taxus chinensis; assembly: GCA_019776745.2. Taxonomy (NCBI): domain Eukaryota; kingdom Viridiplantae; phylum Streptophyta; class Pinopsida; order Cupressales; family Taxaceae; genus Taxus; species Taxus chinensis. The sequence continues at coordinate 150,646,890 of CM034155.1, read as the reverse complement.
CATATGGCATTGAAGTATTTGGTAAATAATCCTATTTTACAAGGGCACATATGTCAATGGGTGCTCCTATTTCAAGAGTTTGATTTCACAGCTGTGGTAAAATTAGGAAAAAGTAATTTTGGACCAAACCATCTATCAAGAATACAATCAGGAGAAGAAGCACATGCAATTGAGGATAGCATGCCAGATGTAAAATTATACAGGTTACAACATGCGCTATCAGAACTAGAGGACATTGCTATCTTTTTACACACAGGGCTGACACCAGAAGGAATGAAATCCTTGGAGAAGAAATAACTTGCTATATGCGTAGCACCTTATATATTAATCAGCGGTTACTTGTACAAAATGGGTCGGGATGAAATATTGCACTGTTATTTATTGGAACATGACCGCATGGGCATTATGGAAGAAGCTCATGGTGGAATTGCAGGAGGCCACTATGTAGGTGATGCCACAATGCACAAAATTCTTCTCATTGGATTATGGTGGGAGACCCTGTATAAAGATTGTAAGGAATTTTGTAAGGCATGTGATCATTTTCAACGTCTTAGAAGAGTAGGTCAGCAAGATGAAATGCCTCTTAGACCTATTACTAGCACAAAACCGTTTGAGAAATGGGATATAGATTTTTTGGGTCCAATTTCCCCAGATGCACGCAGAAATGGATCACACTATATTATAACTTACACAAACTATATGACACAGTGGGTAGAAGCAGTACCTACCAGGGATTTTACAGTGGCTACATTAGCTTAGTTTCTATGGGAACATATTATTACAAGGTATGGATTTCCTTAAATTTTGACCAGTGATAGAGGCACACATTTTCTTAATGAGATAATCAGAATTTTATTGGATGAGTTCATGATTGCACACCATAAGACTACACTCTATCATCCTCAGGCAAATGGGAATGTTGAGGCTTTCAACAAAATTTTGGGCTAGAAATTAACAAAAAATCTGTGATGTTGGAAGAAAGGATTGGGATGATAAAGTATTTGTAGTACTTTGGGCATATCAAACAACATATAAAATGTTGAATACAGCCACACCATTTCAGTTAGTGTTTGGCACAAAATCCGTTCTTCCTATGGAGTTTATGTTACCATCTTTTCATATTATACACGCTGGAGATCTAGCTGATGAAAAATATTTAGAAGAATGGATTGAAAATATCATTCAAATAAATGAGAGACAAGCCATAACACATTGGATTCAGAAGCAAGAAAAGGCCATGAAGAAAGCATGGCATGACAGAAACATAAGGGATAAGAAATTTGAGATTGGAAAAATGGTACTTCTTTATGACTCTAAGTTCTTGCGCCATCGAGGAAAACTTAAGGTACATTGGTTGGGGCCATATGTTATCACTTACATCCTTGAAATAGGTGCTTGCCAGTTAGAAGCACTTGATGGAACATGGCTACCCAGTTACTTCAATGGGAGTAGGCTGAAGCCCTACTATAAATAAGTCTTCTTGGTGTTTGTAATAAGGTAGTATTTCCATTTAGATTAGGTTTTCAATTTTGTATTTCCTTAATGTGTTTCCTTCTTTCTCGCTATGATTTTTCAATTTAGTTGGTGTTGTGAAATAAGCGTGCTTACGCGTATGAAGCTAATTACTACATGAAGCATGTTTATGCGCATTGGACTACACATCCCTTTAGTGTGTGGTGGTTTTTGATATCCTGGTACAAGATTGTGGGAATTGAAAGATGAAAAGAATAAACTATTACAAGTGTTCTTCAAGTCAAAGGATTGCTTTTAGAAAGTGACCAAAGATGAAGATAAATGAAGAAATAGTATAACACAAGGTAAGTAGAGGCCATAACAACTACCAGTAGAAGGTGCAGTGATGAGGTACTCAGGTGCAAGGAAGCGCGCTGAAGAGAAGTTTGTGACCAGAGGGTAGGAATGCATGCTAGAAGGTTATAGCTGAGGCGTGAGGATGTAACACATGGAAAGGATGGAATTGGTCAATTAATGAGAGGATATTTGGTAGGTGAAGGAATAATGAATGCATAAAAAATTTAAAAATCTATATAAGGATGGGATGTGAGTTCATTTTTACCATTGTGATTAAGAGTATTTGAAAGAATCCAAGTGCGAAGAGCCGAGTGATCATATTAAGGTGCGAGAGGTGTGTAACTAGTCATGACGAAGAGATCTGTGCGCAGAAAGAGCTTGTGTCCCTGATGGTGAAGGGTTTGAGTGAAGCAAAATGGCATAGAGGATCTAGGGCACATGATTTCACCTAGGGCATGTTGAATCGATCTAGGGTTTTCTTTACAAATTTCATAATTGAAGAAGGCAAGGATCTATGAAGGATTGCAAGGTAGAAATGACACCCAAGAAAGTAGTTGTAGCAGGAGTGAAGGGAAAGAAGAAGGTGGTAGAAGAAGAAGAAGAGATGGCTCCTAAAATAAATTTTTCTGAGATGCAATATCCAGAGGGGGTTATCGTCAGCTAGGAGTGGGATTCTCACATAAGGAAAAGTAAGTTGAGTGAGTACAATCACCGTACCATAGAGAATAAGAAGGAGCTTGATGCGTTGCTGAACACAAAGACAAATAAACATGCATGATGGAAGACATGTTTGGTGTATGACAATGCTGGTAAGAAGCTCTTGTAGAATATAGGAGTTTACCAACTATATGAGCTCCCTTACTATGGGAAATATGAGCCTTTGTACCAATGGCTCATGAGCAGAGTGCACGAGATTTTTTTCTACTTTTCAAGTCACATAGTTAGAATTTCAGCCACGCTCATCTCCATGGTAATGGGGTTGAAAGGCACAAGAGATATTTACAAGATGATTTGATAGACAAGACCACAATATTAGATACCAGAAAGGAGTTTGGGTACACAAAGGGTCTGATGTAGTATGGACATCGACAAACTGAAGAAGTATCCAGTTGTGCAAGTGGCCACGCATCTTGTTACAAAGATAAATGACCAGGAAAGGTGGTCACAAGTGAACACCATGTGGCTGCACATTACCAAAAAGATGTTTGAAGGAGTAGTCTACAACATTTCACATTATATTGTAGAGATAATTGTTGAGGAAGCATGCACAGGAGGAAAGATCAGCTTTGGAGCTGTTATGTTATCACTGGTGTTCATGGAGATTGAGTACCTGATGGACTGAAGGAGAAGGTATGGGAGTATCCAATGGAACACAAGTCACCTGCAGAATACTTCAAGAAGTACTTGTGTGAGGGATCCATGATAGAGCAGGTTAAGCAAAGGGTTGAGAAGTGGTATGATAGGCTCCGCATGGATTTTGAGGAAGAATGGCGTATCCCCAAAGACTTGCCTTCAATGATTGGAAAGGCAGTCCAGCTCGCTATATACTAGAATTTTTGTATAGCGTGGTTCACCATGAAGGATGGAGCATGGAGTCCTTGGTGTAAATTTCCATATGCTTTCATAGCAAGGTACTTCTAGGTGTCAGTACACAAGTTTACAGATGCACAGTGAATGACATTCAATGCGGATAAGGTAGATTGTGACTACCACACACTAAGGAAGAAATATGTGTATCCAAGGCAGGGTGCATATGTTGAAAGACTCATTTCAGATGTATTGAGCATCAAACCAATAAGTTTGGTGAAGGGAGATATTGGAACAGCATTGGTGTATCTCCAACTAAAGCCAAAGATGGAGAATAACAAGTATGTGGAAGATGAGTTCACACTTCCATAACCACCAAAGGGAAAGCATACAATGGAGAAAATCCCAGTGCTTAAGCCCACAAAGCTAATAGAAGTGGAGTACAAGGAGGATGAGTGTGAAGATAGTGGTGGTTTGGAGCATAGAGGTAGAAAACATCCTACAAATAAGGATGAAACTGAGCGTGCCACTACACCACCTCAGCCACAAGAGGGGGATGAGGACTTGAATTCACTCCAAGGAGAGCACAAATTTATGAGGGTGTTCAAGAGAACAAGGACCCAAGGTGCTACTCCACAAATAGTGCGCAGATCACCCAGACTCTCTCCACAAAAGGAGGCAACCATGCAGAGAAGGAGGAAATTGAATTTGAATGAGGAAGAAAAAGAGTCACAGGAAAGCGTGCCTAATTATCCTACACTTCCAGAGAACATAGAAGAACAAAAGGATGAGAAATCAAAGGAAAGATGAAAGGAGGAAAAGGGAATAAAGGAGACAGCTACAAATAATACTTAGGAGATGGAGACATAAGTCCCAAATTTGGAAGCTAAATTTCCTAAGTAGCAATGGTCTAGAAGAACAAGTGGAGAAAACATTCCACTAGCCATGGGTTATGCAGAGGATGTAGGTAAAATTGTCCGCGCACATTTCCAAAGAACATTGACATAGAAATAATTATATGGTTGGGAGCTCATAGATGAAGATATGACCATGGTATGCATGAGGAAGCTGTTATCATGGTCCATGCACACACACATGGATGAGCCAGATTTTGATGTATGTGAGGATTCATGTGTATCAATGAGGTTGAAGAAAACACCTCAGGCTAGACACATGATAGTAAAGCCTACTGTCATATTAGATGAACAGGTGAGTAATGCATTGGTCAAAGTCTCAACAAAGGTGGCAAGGCGAAATATGGACAAGGTTGCCACAATTAGGGCACTCAAGGAGGAAATTATAACTAAGGATGGATAAATAGCATGCCTAACATAGGAGAGGGACTTAGCCCAGAAGAATAATGATGTATTTATCCGCATCACAGAGGAGATTGGTGACAATGTCATAAGAGCTAGGCCACACTTGGAGCCAAAGGTACCATAGACGTTTCTCTCAGCAATACATTATATAGGAAATTTTGTGGACCTAATACTTGAAGATGAAACTCTGTGCATGCCAGTGCCAAAGGATCCAACACAAGAGGTAGAATGAGAGAAAGATTTAGTGATGCGGAAGATTGCATCCTATGAAGGACTACTACAAGTGCTAAAAAAATAATTGAAGAAATCAGACCAGGATTTAAAGATCTGCATAGCTCCAAAGGTGCTTATCAACATAAAGACCTTGGAAGAGAACAATGAGGTCTAGAGAGAAATGAAGGATGAAACATTGGGCCACGCAAAAATATTGTCAATGGTTAATCAGAAGCGCGAGGCCCTAACAGCAACATAAGAACTGCATAAGACTCAGTCCATGCTGAAGATCTTGGGAAGCTCATTGTACAGAAATGGATTTACTAGAGGGGAGAATGACCTCAATGTCCAACATTGTGTTAGTCTTGCAAAATGGAAAAGGGGAGATTGTGAGGGATGAATTGGATTCCATTGTTGTGGACATTCCAGAAAAAGCAGAGAAAGCACTCGCTGAATGGTAGACCTTGAAGGCTGAAATAAAATAGGAATATCTTGAACTAGTTGTTCAGGTTGAAGAAGAGACTATGGAGTAAAGATATTATTTCATACATTCTTTTCATTCTTTCCATTCTTTCCATTATTCTATTCTTTGCTTCAGTTGTTGGAGATAACCATTGTCCGGATGACAATTGAAAATTAGTGTGGTGGTAATGTTGATCAATTGGAACACTTAGACCAGAGAAAGAACATGAAAGAATTCCGCATGGGAAATAATTTCATATGCAAATATTTGAATGGATAAGAAGAACGCACGCGTGGAACAAAAGTTCAGTTTTCAGGACTTAGCCATTTTTATCATAAATTCTATTTTTAGAGATGGCATGTAGAGCACACAAACAAGGTAGAGACATGTGTGCCACGCATTGGATAATTTTGGAGGATTGGACATGAAGTAATCTGCATGAACACATGTCGGAAATAGATCTGCTACTATCAGTAAACTAGTAGTAGTCTATTGTTACTGCAATTGCATGTATGGTTAGTTTTGTAAAGGTGCGTGGCTAAGAATAGCATGCAACCTATTTTTGGAATGGATAAGCAGTGAAGGGTAAGTCCCCACCCTTATATATATGTAGTAGACTGTGTAATAGATATATAATAGAGGAGAACGTTACAAAGAGGTGATGAGATCGAGACATACAGTGTTGTGCTGCTACGTGCATACTTTTGATATTATAATGAAGCTTCTGTAACTTGTTGCATTGAATATAATGGATAATATTGACTAAATCTAAGTATTAGTCCTATGAGTATATGAATCTAGTATACTTTTGTTCTCATCATGGTTAGTACTTAGTTATGGTTTTCTTTGGATATAGATCTGGTATACTCTGTAGAATGATATGTTAGTAATGGAACTATATATGTTAAGTCTTCCTCATGATAACATCCTGCTACAACAACCCTAAAGAGGGACTTGGTACCTTTACGCACTTCAGTTGAGCGCTCAGTCCAAGCTGAGTGATGTGCCAATGCGTATAGGGTTTTCATTGGGTTTGTGTCACTGAATCATAGGATGTATCAGTAATCCTTATGTAACACCATGACAAATATTTAGCCAAGTGTCCCAGTATAGCTTAATATTCTTTGATGATCCTATACAAAAATAAAAATTAATAAAACACTTGTTAGATTCTCCAAAAATCCATTTTAATCAGAAGGTTAAAGATTGATTGAATTTTTCTATTAACAAATATGAATCTACAATGTACAGATTCATTTTTATTCATAAAATAATCGTTTTACTCACCACGTAGGATGTCCCACAGAATTCCATTTACCATGTAATCATAAAACAACTTTCCTTGTGGAGAAAGTGGATATCCATGTAGACTCATAAGATGTTGATGCTTGATGCTTCAAATTGTTTTTAGACCACTTTCAAATTCATACAGGCTTTATGGGTAGTGATTGTATAATATCTTTATAGAAATCGACTTACAATTATTTAGAACACATTTATAAACAATGCTTGTAGCACCATAGATAATTATATATTTCTTCTTTAGATTTTATGTGATTCTCATTATGTCATTGTACATGTGAAGAGCCACGTCCATGCACAGTATGACCAACCTTGGAGAACCTAAATGTAACCAATAGATGTGTTAATAAAGAAATTCTAATAAGATATTGCTTTCTAATTTGTCTCTAGAACCTGAACTATTTAAAAGACAAAAAGTATTACTTGCATCAGTTCATTGCTGATATCCAAAAACCATAAGAAACAAAATTGAATTGATCCACATAGAAAATTTGTGGTTATGTCTACACATGTTTGGAGGAAACCTTGAATTTTTTTAATGAAAGTACTGTCCCCATACAAATTTTTGTAGAAGAGTTTTCTGTAAAAGAAATAGATCCATTTACATTATCCTCTATAATCAGGGAAAGAGAATTTAATTTACAAATCATATATTTCAAAACTTAACAAAAAAATAGGAGGAAAAAGGAATCCTTGCAATGTAGCAAGGATGAAATAGTTTGCTAAATACAATGGCACTTCCCCTAATAAATTGTTATTTTTACAGTATCTTACATATGATCCATTTCCAATATTATTTGAACATCAACATAATCCTGCCAAAAATTTACATTTAAGGTACAGTTGAAAGGAACATACAATGATAATAAGTTCTATAACTACCCAAGATCTTTAGGAGTAGGAATTGTTAATCGATTTCCACAAAGATATCTACATTGGAAAAAGTACACTAAGTTACAATTTCCCTTGAAATGAAAATACATAACATATAGATCCAAAAACATGAACTTGTGAGTTAAATAATCAAATTTTCAGTATAAAAAACTTCCATATCCACTATAATCCTCATATTTCCAAACTTCTATGGTAGAAACACATTCAGTCTATTTCTGCTCAATTTCCTTGAAGTTATAATTGAGATGAATCATCAAATCAATCTAATGTTCATTCATAGAAACTGGACTTTTTGTTTATGCTCTATAAAATCCTTTATGAACAAGACTTATAATTTCAGAAGATGTCCTAAAGCACCCACATAGATATTAGAAATGGGTCTAGAAATTTTATTATCGGAGATGGTCCATAGGATTTTCATGTCTAGATTAGATATCAAAAAAACATTTGGAAGTCTTTCACAACTATCATCTAGACAGTAAATTTAATGCATACTTTTCCAGACATTTACAACAAAGTTTCTTCTCTAGAATATTCCAAAATGAAAATTTGATGGAGAGTTGCCCCTCAACCACCTGATACACATGGGGGAAATGTAGAGCTCTTGGAAGATCTATAGAAGCCTAATAATGGTATCTACAAAGAAAAACCATAGATTTGCAAGAAAACTCAGAGCTTTAAAACTATGTATGGCAGGCCAAAAGGAAAAAATCATAGAGTTTACCCCATTTAAAACAAAGTTTCTCCTCTAGAATCTTCCAAAATGAAAATTTAATGGAGACTTCCCACTCAACCACCTGATGCACACAGGGGAAATGGATTACATAGAACGTGTACAATGAATTGTGCTAACATGGACCTGTCACTAATAGACATCCTAAAATCAACACCATTATGGAGTTAAATCAGGACATGCAAATAGAAGATAAATTTGTAACATTATTACCTTTCCCAAAAATATAATTTTTTGATTAGTCACCCAAAGGTTTCCTAGATTCATTGTTGACTAGGAAGGGATGAATACGGAAATCAAGGAGACATCCAGTTCCCATTTCACATTCCCAAATTTATCTATGTGGGTCTCACACCATGCTCATATCACACAGTGTAGGAATCAAATGAAAGGGAAAGATGCAACCAGTAAAACCATTGATTTAACATCAGATTTTGTGCATGTAGGAGTATGCACCTAAAATAAGGTATGTTTCAGAACCCATTTCTTAGTTTCCTCATTCCCAAACATCTTATTGTTATTTGTGGGAAAAGATGGAAAACAACATTGGCATGTTGAGTTTGGTGGTATTACTATTATAAATTTCATGCCATTGCAGATACAAAAGATGATATCAAATGTATGTTTGAAATTAAAATGGAATTAGAATACCCAACCGATTTTCTTTTCACATGGTGGTTCGGGAATATATGCACAAGATTCACGTATAAATTGTCAGAATTCAGTGCTGGCACACCCAAGATAAGATTATTCCGTCAAAGTTAAAATTAAGAAACATGTAGTGAGATTAATATGGATTTCATGCATTTGATATTTATTTAATCCTTATTTTGAAAATTAAAAACTATTTAGTCAAGTGACCGCTATCCCATTTTTAATAATCACAGTTTTACCAATTAGGAAAAACCATTCATAACATTCTAGAGTACAAAATGTACCTTACGCAAATATTTTTCTTTGATTCTTTCCGATGTGTATAATGAAAAAACGATGCAAAGGGGCGAGCCTAGCTGTCGCTAATCACAAAAAATGTTTTTACGAAGACAAAAAACAATACTATACTTTAAACTCGTCCTTTAGGACATATTGTTATTACACACCATACAACTTGACCCTACAACATTTTAGACAACATGTCTCTACACTATGATATTGTATGAGCACCCTGCAAACATTTTTAATAACCATTTTTCTTCCAAACTATGTGAAGACCTCCATATATTTTGATGATAAAAATGTCCATTTCTCACATATCTATCATCGAAATATATTAGTGAAAATTCCTAGTGACCACTAATATTTATTACTATGATATGTTATTCAAGCGCTATGTTTAAAATAAGAAATTGTTTATCCTAGTTTCCACAAAATCATTCCTTTTTGTAAGTATTCGAGATTAACAGTCGCTAAGCATTTTCTTTAATACAAACTATTTTTTGATCTCCATTTTTAAAATTAAGAATTAGTTGAGCCTAGTGGTCGCTAATCTATTCCTTTTAATAATTAGTGGATCTTCGTAGTCGCTAATATTTTTGTTTAATAATTCCCACTTATGTGTCTAACGAAGAAAAGATGCAGTGGTGTGAGCCTAGCAGTCACTAATCTAAATTTTTTTTACGAAGAAAAAACATAATTGTGCTTTAAAGTTTTCCTTTAGGAAATAATTCTATTATACACAATGCAACTTTCCCTAAAAACATTTAAGACAACATGTCTTTATACTATGATGTTGTATGGGCACCCTGTAAACATTTTTAATAACCATCTTTTCTCCCGACTATGAAAATACCTCTATAGATTTCGACGATAAAAAATGTCCATTTCTAACATATTTATTATCAAAATATATTATGGAAAATGCCTAGTGACCGCTAATATCTATTACTATGACTTGTTATTCTAGCGCTATGTTCAAAATAAGAAATTATTTAACCTATTTTCCACACAATCATTTCTTTCTGTGAGTACTTAATATTAGTGGTCGCTAAGCATTTTCTTTAATACAAAGTTTTTTTATCTCTATTTTCAAAATTAAGAATTAGTTGAGACTAGTGATCGCTAATCTATTCCTTTTAATAAGTAGTGGAGATTAATGCTCTCTAATATTTTTCTTTGATGCCTATCGATGTGTATAATGAAGAAAAGATGCAAAGGTGTGATCCTAGCAGTCATTAATCTGAACAAAATGTTTTTTATGAAGAAAAAAACATAACTGTACTTTAAATTCATCCTTTACGACATAATGCTATTATACACAATGCAGCTTGCCCCAATAACATTTAAGATGACATGTTTCTACACTATGATGTTGTATGAGCACCCTACAAACATTTTTAATAATAATATTTCTTCCCAACTATGAGAATACCTATAGTTTTCGACAATAAAAAATGTCCATTTTTCACATATTTATCATTGAAATATATTATGGAAAATGCCTAGCAACCGATAATATCTATTACTATGATTTTTTATTCTACTGTTATGTTTGAAATAAGAAATTGTTTAGCCTACTTTTGGAACAATCATTCCTTTCTTAAGTATTTAAGCTTCGTGGTCGCTAATAATTTTCTATAATATGAACTATTTTTTGATCTTACGCAAGTAATGGAGCTTAGTGATCGCTAAGCATTTTACTAGATACGAAACAATATGAATTAGGTGTTAGATACAATAAAAATTATGAGAAATATATAAATTTTTTTATCCCTTTCAAGGGTATTTAGTTCCTCACTTGGCTATGCAAAGGGATTGTATAGCCAATATGATACGATTATAATTAATGAAAAATACTAGCAATCCAAAACTGTAGAGATAGTTTTTTACATTACTGGAAAAGAAAACTAGGAGTTATAGAGGCTAGCAGCTGCTAGGCTTCTCATCAAAAAATAGATGAACAACATAAAACATGAAGATTTGTTCATTAAAACATATTTAAAAGAATAGCTTAGTGCCCTATAAAAGCAAAGGATTTATTATTTTAAATCCGGTGTTGGAAAAAATCACTCTAATGGAGCTTAGTGGTCACTAATTTCTTTCCTATGTATAAGTTGATCTCAAATTCTTATGAAGCGGAAAATTTTGTTTTATTTTTTCTAGGGTTAAATTTAAATAACACCAAAATATTGACGATCACAAGATATATTAGAAATTTCATGCCACGTGTCAACATTTTAGTGGATGACATTCACAAATTAATATGGTATATTTTTATAGGTTAAAAGTATTTGTTAATTGCCAATCTCCCTCAAATTTATTTCCCTCATATGAGTTAAGTGAAAGATAGTTATTTATTATGCTTTTGATTTTTTCCCGCTTTGCAACTTTTTTAAATTCTACTGTGATTTGCTCCTGCATCAATGGAGGATCCATCTAGGCCAGTTCCTAACCCCCCTCCCGACTCCACTGATGTATCGATCGAATCCTGGAAGGATGTTGTTGTTGGCTCATCGATATCTACGGACCTTGGATTACTCCACCCTCAAAGAAAAAATCCCTTCCTCGATCACTGCAGTTACTCAAGCCTCTAGAGAACTATCACTGAGAGGAAAACTTATGGGTCCCATACAACCCCTGGAAGAGATTCGCAAGTGGGTACATATTAAATGGACTCCCTTTGGTCCTATTGATGTTTTTTTCCTTTCCAATGGTTTCATGTTGTTTACTTTCTCTCATTAATAATATTTTTCCCATGCTCTGCTAGGTGGACCTTGGTTTATTGGAAGGAGAGGCTTCTATATCAGACGTTGGACTCCCAGATTCAATGCTAAAAATGAAACAATATCTTAGGCTCCAATCTTAGTCTATATTCCTGACCTCCCCTTAGATTTTTGGCACTCTTCTTTCATCAAAGAAATTTCCCGCTTCATTGGTTCTCTAATAGTTGTAGATCAAGCTACCAAGGTGGGCTCTAGATTCATTCATGTTAGATATGTGTCAATGTTGACATAAGTTCACCTTTGCCATCCTCCATTGATCTCCAATATGAGCTAGGAACTTGGGTTCAACCGATTGAATATGAATATATCCCTTAATCTTTCTCCAACTGAAAAAGCATTAGACATCAGGATCAGGCTTTCCTAGCCAAGCTAGCCCAATCTTCCAAAGAAAGGGCCCAATATTTGTTGAACAAGGATAAGTTTATTCCCAAAACTAAAAATGTTGTTAGTACTTCTAACCCTTTTGAAGTTATTTTGGAGGATATTGTTCTCCCTTCCACTTCTGCTCCACCTCCCCCTCCCTCCTCATCTCATTCAGTGGTTTTTTCTCTCTCTAATCCGCCCCCTCATGCTCCCTCCTTTCTGTTTGTTGTCTCTACTTCTCTTCCCTTTACTTCTTCCTCCCCTTCTCATGAAGCTCCTTCTCTCCCCTCTTATTCTTTTCCTTCTCCCTCTGCTCTATCACCATCCTCTTCTCCCTCTTTAGACTTTCCTCTTACCTTCCCCCTTTTTGGCTCCTCCCCTTCTACCTCCTTTCCTCCCCTTATCTATGTGATTTTTTGGATCCTATCCTTTTCCATGTCCATCCTATTCCATCTTCTATGGCTCATTCCCCTCTTTGGGAGAATGCCATCTTATCTCCTTTTGCTTCACTTTCTACTAATAACAGTCTTGCAAAGAATACTAGAAATAAAACTAAGGAAAAAATTGATGTGTGCTCCAAGAAAACCAAAGGGAGACACAAAAATTATGCAAATCTTCAGGAAGAATAATTTCTCAATATATCTCAAGGAACAAAGGGAATGCTTTCCATCCCAAGCAGAGGTAAGACAAAATCAAAGAAATGAATATTTTCTCTTGGAATGTTCGGGGATTAAACACTCCCTGGAAAAAAAAGAATCCTCAAGGATTTTAGAATAAAACATTTTCCTGATATCTTGATTCTACAAGAAACAAAATTGAAATAGGAGAATATGCTAAATAAGATATGGCCCAATGCTTTTGTTGCTTCACAAGATTCTGCTGGTAATGCTGGAGGTTTGTGTACTTTCTAGAACTTGAAGATTCTCTTTGGAGAATGTATCATTAAAACCCACCAGTTTTTGGTAATGTTCTTCTAAGAAATTGGATCTAACTTGGGTTTGATTGTTGTTAATATCTATGCTCCTAACACTAAAAATTAGAGAGAAAAAATTTGAAAAGATTTTTTAGATTTTTGATATACCTGTAAGCACCTTCTATGGATTATAGCTAGAGATTTTAATACTCCTTTATATCTGTCTAAGAAACAAGGTGGAACTAGTGTCAACACTAATAACTGTGAAGCCCTTGCTGAATTTATCAGAATGGGGAAATTTTTTGATATTGATCTACATGGAGCTAACTATACCTATTCTAACAGACAATTAGGAATCAATAACATTCAAATTAAATTAGATAGATTCCATGTTTCTATAGATTAGATGGCTCACTATAATGACTTCTACCTGTAGGGTCTACCTAAGATAGCCTTTGACCATTGCCCTTTGCTCCTCACTACCTCACAAGCTCAATGCTGGAAACATCCCCCTTTTCTTTTTGAGTTGGCTTGGCTGAAAAATCATCAGTTAGAGAATATTATCAATGTCTTGTGAAATATTGATATTTAGGGCTCGACTATGTATAAGTTTTTTAAGAAGCTTAGTTTGGTCAAGAATAATCTTAAGACTTGGAAAAATCAGGTTTTTGGAGATATCCACAGAAGGAAGGATATGCTAACTCTAAATCTTGCTTCTATATTGGAGGAGATTGACTCGAAAGGGAGATCCCCTCAGATTCATCACTAAGAATGCTCCCTTCTCATTGAATACCATAAAAATATTGTTGAGGAAGAAATGTATTGGCGTCAAAGGTCTAGAGAAATATGGTTGTAGCAGGGAGATAGAAATATGATATTCTTCCATATGATTACTACGAAACACAAGAGTAGGGATAAAATCAAAGAGTTAGTCACTATGGATGGAACCTACATAAATAAATATGATGAAATTGTGGAATAATTAATCAATTACTATGTTAATCTTCTGCATGAGGGCCCTCCCCTGAATGAAGAGGATTGTTAGGAAATGCTTTGACATATACCCAATTTAATTAATGAGGATATGAATTCCAAACTCACACAACCCTTCTCCATTGATGAAATCCAAAAAAAATTCTTTAATATGATGAGTGATAAATCGCCTGGCCCTAATGGATCCCTTATGGTTTTTTTTCAATATTTATGGCAAATTGTAAATTATGACCTACATTCTGTTATTTTAGAGTTTCAGCAAAAACACCTTCTGTTAAAGGAATGTAATAATACCTTTGTTTTCCTTGTACCTAATTCTATGGGATCCAAATTAATTACTAACTATAGGCCCATTATCGTGTGTAACACCTCCTAAAATATTATTACAAAAATGCTTTCTTCTAGGATAAAACCATTTATGGATGGACTAATTTCGGAACAACAGAAATGGGTTCATTAGAGGGAGATTAATCCAAGGAGGAATCATTACTGTCCATGAGTCGATGCACTTGAATTCACTCAAAAAATCAGCAAGCATGATCATCAAAATTGATATACAAAAGGCATTTGATAGAGTTATCTTTCCATTTTTACTTTGAGTCATGGAGAAATTTTGATTTGGGGAGAAATGGAGAACATGGATTTATAACTGTATTTCAATGCCTAAATTTTCAATACTCATAAATGGTATTCCTTAAGGATATTTTCACTCAATTTGGGGAATCAGGAAAGGGGATCATTTATCACCCTTCTTGTTTATACTCATGGCCGAAACTCTCAGTAGAGCTTTGGAAGAAGCTAAAAGTGAAGGCAACATCAAAGGTATCATTATTACCTCTAAGACTCCAACAACTTCACATAGTCAATTTGCTGATGATACTCTACGACTGGGTTTAGATTCAGTCTAAAAATAAAAAGTTTTGAAACGTATATTATATTTCTATCAAATGGCTTCGGGTTAAAAGGTAGATTTTGGGAAGAGTAGTATGGAATTTATTAATACCCTTTCTAGTAGACAGAGAAAGATTGCTGACATCTTTGGCTGTAGGATTATGGACCTCCCCTCTTCTTGTCTTAGAATTCCACTCTTTTTTGGAAGACAAACTAAGAGCCTATAGAATTCCGTTATTGATAGAATAAAAAATAAACTTTTTGAATGGAAATGCTCCCTCCTCAATCAAGTTGGAAAGCTTCAGCTAGTTAAGTCCACACTACAAAATTTTCTGATTTACTTTATGTCCTTACTTAAAATGTCTACCTCTATAGCTGATACTATTGAAAAAATATAGAAAAAGTTACCGTGGTTAGGATCAGAAGAAAGGAAGAGAATTAACTTAGTTTATTGGAAAGTGGTTTGTAAACCTACTACTTTAGGAGGTTTGGGTTTGCGTAGAATTGTAGATATGATTGTTGTCATGCTCACAATACTTTGTTAGGAGATTTATAGTAAAGGAAGATCCTCTTGGACATATATGATGATATCTAAATACCTTTCTTCAATGGAGGACTTCTATACTGAAAACACCCCAAATGGTTCAGCTGTTTGGAATTCTATTAAGAGCACCATAAACTTGATTCAGGCATGTACTAGATGGAAAACTGGAAATGTTCATAAGATCACCTTCTAGAAAGACATATGGATTGGAGACAAGGATTTATCTGCTGACCCCTTATGGTATCCTATAAGATCAAGGCTAATTAGAACTTGCGGTCTTTATGTATCAAACTATATTGAAAGATCCTCCTTTTACCAAAGTTGGTTCATACCCATTTGGGAAGGAGCGATCTATCTTCAGTTGCAATTGTTAGAAAATATAAGGCTTTTATTAGTGCAACACTTATTTCCCACTTATTTTTTGGAGGATATTATAATCTAGCCTCTTTTTATTTCGAGATCCTTTTTTGTCAAGGCCACCTGCCTTTCCCTTCCTCACAGCCTAGAGGTCCTTTCTTTACATCAAGTCTAGTTGCCTTATATTATTCCTAAACTTGGATTACTTCCAAAGATGCCTTCCTATTAAGAGAGAATCTAAAGTGGATGGGCTAATAACTACCTACTAGGTGTGTTCTATGTTTTAAAGCTCTTGAATCTTCATCCCATTTAATCTTTCATTGTAATTACTCCTCCACTATTTTGATTCTTCTACTTAATATTTTTGGAGTTTCTTGGGTCTTTCCTAAGTCCATCTCGAAAATTATTGGTTAATGGGTTCCACCCTTTCAAAATCAAATTGTCAATATTTCTTGGAAATTGCTTCTTCCACATACATTATGGAACATCTAGAAAGAATATAACAAGAGAATATTTAAGGATAAACATAGTACTCCCCAACAGGTATTTTCTTTGGGGACAACAAGTCTTTAAGAAAATCTGAATTGTTGTATTTGGAAACAAAAAAAAAGTAAAATTTTCCTCAGCATGGAGAGAAAATGGCCATAACAACTCTAGATACACCTCCAGCCTCATAGTTCAACTACTTTAAGGGATACTACTACCTAGACCCCTCCCCTAGTTGGATGGATTAAATTCAATACCAAAGGGGCTGCAAATGGTAATCCGAGACTCTCTGGTGGGGGTGCTGCTATTAGGGATGATTTGGGATAACTGATGGTAGCTTCTTCCTCCTTTTACTTGGGCACAAACCATAGAGATGAAGCTTTGGCCATTTTAAAGGGTCTTAAACTTACCACTAATTTTGGCAAGATCAACATAATTATGGAAAGAGACTCCCTAAATGTGATTAATCTCCTTAACAACAAGGGTGTTGCTAGTTGGACTATCAACAATATCATATTGGATATCAGACTCCTCCAATATCAATTTAGCAATGTTCAATATCAGCATGTTTTTCAAGGAAGAAAACAAAGTGGCGGATCTGTGTGCTAATATTAGAGTCTCTCAGCAAAAACAAAAAAATTGGATTGGGAATCTTCCTGAAATAATTCTAAAAGATGTTAAGGATGACTACTTTAAAAATTTATAATTTTTGCATGTATAAGGTGTGCACTACTTTTCATAATTACTTGGGTGTTAGATTTTTTTTCCATATGCT
Source organism: Taxus chinensis (assembly GCA_019776745.2). Lineage (NCBI taxonomy): Eukaryota > Viridiplantae > Streptophyta > Pinopsida > Cupressales > Taxaceae > Taxus > Taxus chinensis. Next base: position 150,629,589 of record CM034155.1, on the reverse strand, counting down.
TCCCTCACCGCCAGTGATGATCCCATTTATGATCATTTCAAAGATTATTTTCTTGAATTTATGAGTCACATGTGGGAAGCTGAGTAAGAAAATTTTGAATCATTAATGAATAATTTTAATTAATTTTGTAAGAAGTCCCTCTTCTTGTGGGCATGTGACAAAAGGGGTTCAATTTTAATTATTTATATATATGTTATTACTTCTTTTCAAGCCATTAGTTCTCTTTATTTCTCATCTCTGCAAAAAATGGGGGGAGCCCTTGTTCAATTAGAGCTTGTGAATTGTGATAAAATTAAATAGGATGAAGTATTTTGGAAGATTCTTTTGGAGAAGGGGTTTGTGAATTTCATTGAAAGAATCTCAAGACGCTCCGTCACGGTTTCTAGCAGTGTTATGTCTTCCTTGAAGTAGGGCCATGTTTGTGTGGGAAAAACTAAGTTTGAAATATCCGAGGAGAGAACTGCTAAAGCTATGGGGATCCCTAAATATGGGGATATATATTTTAAGAGGTCATTAAAGGTAAAAAAGGAAACTTTTTTGGATAAAAGAAAAGATAAAGTTTACATCTATAAGTCAGGTTATGAAAGAACCTCTCTTAAGGAGCCCTGGGATCACGTTACATAATAGATTATGAGGTACATTACTTTAGAGGGTAGATACAAGTTGGTTTACGGTCCCCAAGTTTTCATTCTAGCACACTTCTATAATAGTGGTAAGGTGAACCTTGCCAAATTTATTTATCATTCTCTAATTTTATCCATCCAAAATGCTAGAGATGATGAAGGTAATTTACTTCACCAAGGTTTTATTTATCTTATCTTTAAGCATGTTGCGGATGCTCGTGCCCTGAATCACTTTCCCGACTATTCATTGTCTCAGCTCTATCTAATTGCCCCCCGTCCTCCATTTCCTCCCCACTGTTCCTCTCACTTGGGCCCCTGTTCCCCACCTAAATCCTGCATCGGGCCTTCTCTGACCCAAAATTTGAAATTACTTGTCACTAGGATTCTGCATCTTCCCCCCACTCACTCTCCACCCCCGCACTTGGATTCCCCCACCCCAGCGGTGGATCACCCTTCCTCTCCTGTATCTCCCTCTCATGGTTCTAGGAGTGTTGTTCCTCCTGTGATGGGTACTTTGGATTCTATGAAAGATGACCTAATTCCTAAGATTTTTCTTGGAATTACCAATGCCTACCTAGAATCTTTCACACTTATTCTCGCTCTGGGGGAAAATTAGATGTTTCTAATGAGATCGAAGAAGAGTCTTCTTTTGAAGCTGAGGAGGATGCTACAGAAGGTAAAGACTATGCTAAGGTAGATGCCACCGAGGATGTTACTGAGGAATTTTTCGAGGATGTGGCAGAGGAGGAAGCTACAGAGGAATGTGCTGAGGACGTTGTTGAGGATGTGGCCTTCCAGGAGGCTGAATTGGACCCGAATGCTGATGCTAACAAGGGTGTTGAAGATTTTGTGGAGCTGATTCATGGTATTTTTGGTACCATTGCCAATGTTTTTTAGTGTCATTAAGAATTGGAAAGTCTCTACGGATGTAACTTGGCATCTTCAAAATGGTTGCAAGGATCTGTTAAACATTGCTAAATACTTTGCTAACAAAACTGAGGACTCTGCTATGTTGGAAACTGTTAATGTTCTTAAAACTAATCTACCTATGTAACCTAAGGTACAGGATTTTTGTGATCTTTTTTTATTATGGTTTCCTTTTTTTTGATAAACTAGCCACTCTTATGTTATATCAAGTTTATCTCGCAGGTTGGGGCCTTTTGTAACAAGGATGTGGGTCCTATCAAAACCCTCACTTTTTACCATAATCCAGAAGAAAGGGGCATCTTGGCTCTCCAAAGCTCTGTTTAGGGCTGATTTCAACGAAGAGTTATTAATGACTGTGTTAATCATCATAGTTTAGCTAAACGTGTCATGGGCTTCACCCTCTACCACATGAGTTCCACTTTATTGGATGTGCCTGTTCATCAACATTATTTGTGCACTAGGTACCCAGAAATATCAAATTGGGTAGAGATTCGATCTGCAAATGAATAATGACATGAGTGTAGTATAGCTCTCAATGTACAAATTTAAACCTTTGTTTAGAATTGTTTACTTATGACTTTCTTATCTTATGTATTACCCTATGCTTATCATCCAGGCATATGGTTTGGTTGTCACATACATAGTGGCTTAGAAGGGTGATCCCATCTATCGCTTACTACCCACAGTTCACCCTTGACGCCAACAATCACAACTTCAGGAGGGTGAATGATGCTTTCACCATGTCCCACATTGTGAGGCTGAATCTAGAGATGTGACACTACTAGAAGATTTTCTGATGAAATTCATGAACCTTGATATGAAAAGTATGGACGCATTAAATGTGAATCGAATTCAAAAGGTTTTCATATCCCTGCAGGCTAGCACGGTTACAGAGAGCAAAAATTGAAATCTCAAAATTTTCTTATCCCATAATTTTGTAATGATAAGAATGGCTCTGATTGAGGATGTAGACAATTGGATAAGTTTCATAGGACCTGCAGGGACAAGAAGATCTCTAAGGGTTGCATTTCCCCATATCTTTAGGTAACTATACATAGCAAAACAACTTCTGGATTCCCAACAGACAATACGCACAGACACTAAATTGCTGGTCCAAGTGCTCGAATCCTAGCTATTTTTTGGAAGCCCATAACCTATTTTGCATTGTGAAGATAATCTCATTTGTGAGCTGCAAAAATCAGGGTAATCAACTAGGTCATTATTGGACAGAGCAGAGGTACTGAGTGTACTAATCCTGGGCATGATTTTCTACAGATGACTTTGATTTCAAGATAGGAGGCACACATATGGCAGATTCAAAAGAGGAAATAATACAAGAGCTTAACCTATATCAGATTCTCGTTGATAGTTTGACTTCAAGATGACAACATAGACCTATTCACATACATTATGAATAATGATACTAATGATCAAGCATACTCCCTTAGAGGATCTAGGTACTGGTATCAAAGGAGAATCTATATCATTGTATGTGTAGCTGGAGATTGATAGCTGGGCACTGTCAGTGGCTAAGAATTCTCAAAGTTCTTTTTGTTTTGACATTTGAAAGGTTTGAGAGCCTGAGGAAGAATTTAGGAGAGTCTTCTTCCTCTTTTTCACTTCAACATTTCGAGGACCCTTGTCACAAACACCTAGCTCATAAGTACTTACACGACACTCCTTTTCCTACCTTCACTCAAGTAAATGGAATCCTGCATCATCAACCCCTTCCTCATCCATTCAGCTATCTCATTTTTTTAGGTTCTAGGATAGCTCAAAAAAGAGTCTATTGTTAGGAACGAGTTCCCTTGATAAAACATTCAGAATTAACTCTCTAAGCTTTTTTTTTGAGAATTTTTCATTCATCTGTTCCTGCAGTGAAAGTTTTCCTCGATAGTGAAGTGCCATGTCTCCCTAGCAGGAGTTTCAAGAAGCCACATATGGATAAGGAATAGGAAATTCATGACACTGAGCCTCCTAGCACTGTTAGTACTCCTCTGTCCAAGATAACCTCAATCTGACTTCCACTCATTATCTCTTTGACTATGAGGCAACTAGTGGTACTAATTACTTTGAGTGCTCATGAGTTCTCTTACTCTTGGTTATCACGTGATCCCCCTTCTTCTTAATTATATCCACTTTTGCATGGGTAGAAATAGCCTTTTGTTAATGTCAGTAGGAAGAGGAAGTCTTCTGTCTTGATTGACAGGTACCTATACTTATGATAGGTGTGGCTACCTTGTTAGGCACAAAATTTTACTCCTGCTCCTGTACAAGATATAGCTAGGACCACTTCAAGGACCTTAGTGTTAGATGCCACAAGGCCAGAATATTTCTTGCGGTCAGCAACAGCCCATAAGTTGAACTAAATGTGAGAGCCAGTGAATAATATACTGGCCTCTGATCTAGATTTTCATTATGCTAGGATCTCAATGATTGAGTTTAGAATCTACTCCTGAAATATGATTAATACATAATTGTCTCATATAAAAATTGTGACCAAGGTTATTGGAAGAGTGGAAAAAGGCAAGCAGACTATAGAGCAGTCTGGAAGAGCAAGCTCAAGGTGCTAATTCTGGTTTCATCAAGTCACTGCTGTCAAAAGACTTTTAAAGTTCTGGAATACCATACCCCACTGACTAGCCCTTGTTACCACCTGTGATCCTTAGTCAAGATGAAGTCCAGAGCATCAAAGACATTACACAGGTACTCCATCTATAGAAGAGTTATGGCAAGCCATGGTAGATGATATGGTAAACATTACAGGTATTGAATATTTTCATTGGATTACATGCCTTCAAACTCAATGAGAAGGAAACTAGCGGTCTGTTAACAAATTGCTTTCCTTGCATACAATTGGACAATATAGATAAAGAACTTAAACTTTGAGCAGCTACATAGCTAAGCACCTACGCCTGATGGGACATTTAGACTGATGTATTACAATTTATCCGATGGCAAGTATGATTTTTTGATGGGATGCCTAGCGGCCACTAATTTGTCAAATTCATGGGTTTTACAGTGTGAGTTAGTGGAAAATAACAAGTAATTGATAGGAGAAGTCGTCTAGGAGAATTGAGGAACAGTTGCATAGAAAAAGAAGCCTTCAAGGCATGTGTTGTAGTCCAAAATTCAAGGATAGCTCCTAAAAGGAATGATAACCAGATCATGCCAAGCCAAGAACACAGATGCTAATCAAACATCACGATCAATAAGATGAAAGTAATTTTACAGAATAACTTTACATAAACCTTTGCAAAAAAATGAGCAGCAATATCATATATTATTATGGAACTCAATGAAATACAATGAGAATGGGCCTTGCTTATATAGGCAAGGAATAACAATCTAAGAACCAGTCAAGGTCATAGATCAAGCCATAAATCATGGAAAGAACTAGTCATCAAAGAACTAGTCAAGTCCATAGATTTATGAGAGAACTAGACATCAAGGATCTAGTCAATACCATAGATCTAGGAAAGAACTAGTCAATACCATAGATCAAGGAAAGAACTATACCTAACAACTAGATAATATATCCTAATATCTAAATAAATAAAAAGAAATATCCACACACATAAGTGGGTGAGGATAAATACAATAATGTACCTAGGTGAACATGAGCTAAGGTAAATACCTACTCTAACACCCCCCCTCAAGTGAAGCTAGGGGCCAAAATAGAAGTGGCATGTCCACAGTATGAGTCCCGGACAACTAGGCCTGATGAGGTACTCATGTACAATATATCCATGAAGAAATCTCGAACCAAAAGAAGGAAAGAATCCTGCTAGAAGGAAAGAGAAAGAAGAAGAAGAAGGAAGATGTTCTCATGAACACCCCCCAAGAACAACTTCTGAAACCCCAAGCATTCCACGCAACTCAAGGTAGTGAGGTGATGCAAAAGGCTTCGTAAAGATGTCTGCAACCTGCTGCTGAGTCAGAATGTACTCCAAGCAAAGAAATCCATCCTGAATGTGCTAAGGAATGAAGTGGATGTGTATCTCAATATGCTTGGTCCACTGGTGCTCAACTGGGTTGCGAGAAATGTGAATTACACTTTGGTTGTCACACCAAAGTACAGTCAGTGAATCCTGTGGGAATCCAAACTCTATCAATAACTAGCGAAGCCAAAGAATCTGCTGACTCACTATAACTGCTAACCTGTACTCTGCCTCTGAAGATGAAAGTGCAATAGCCTGTTGCTTTTTGCACGCCCAAGCAACTGGAGAAGAACCAAGATAGAAAAGATAGCCAGAAGTGGAACGTCTGTCATCAATAGAACCTACCTAATCTGAATCTGTATACCCAACCAACTGAGTAGAGCCCCTAGTGTAGTGTAGGCCAAAGTGGGAAGTGCCATGCAAATAGTGCAAAATCCTTTTAGTAGCCTGCCAATGACTACTATGAGGAGAATGTGCAAACCGAGATACAAGCCCTACTGCAAATGAAATATCAGGGTGAGTATGGGTCAAGTACATGAGACTCCCAACCAACTACCTATACAATGTAGGATCACAAAGTGGTGTGGTACATGTGGATGTAAGAGTAACTCCAGATTGAAAAGGAGATGGACTTGGCTTGTAATCAGCCATATCAAAGTGCCTAAGAAGATCATGGGTGTACTTTTGCTGACTCAAATGAATCCCTGAATCTGTCTGAGAAATATGCAAACCAAGGAAATAATGCAATAGCCCAATATCTGTCATGTCAAACTGTGTAGAAAGAGCCCTCTGAATACTCTGAATGTGGGAAGAAGAGCTACCAGTAAGTAACAGATCATCAACATACAAGACAAGTATCACAATATCCTCACCGACATGCTGGAGATACACTGTATGATCGGAGTGGCAACGAACAAAACTAGTAGATAGAAGAAAATAATCCATCTTCTCATACCAAGCCCGAGGGGCTTGTTTGAGACCATAGAGAGACCTTCGGAGCTGAAAAACAAGAGAAGAATCTAGAACAAATCCAACCAGCTGCTCCATATATATTTCCTCTTGTAGATCTCCATGTAATAAGGCACTCTTCACGTCCATCTGGTATACGGGCCACCCCTGTGATGCAGAAATAACAAGTACAAGGCGTACAAAATCCATCTTGGCAACGGGTGCAAAAGTCTCAGAGTAATCAATACCTTCGACTTGTGAAAAACCCTTTGCAACAAGATGAGCCTTATACTTGTCAATGGACCCATCAACTGTGTATTTGGTTCGGTATACCCACTTACACCTAACCATATTTCTTCCTTTAGGAAGAGATACCAAATCCCAAGTATGATTCTTCATCAAAGAAGAATACTCAGCTGTCATCGCATCATCCCACTCCGGTATCCCATGAGCCTTTGAAAAAGACTGTGGATCCTCAGAAACTGCCTGACACAAAATTCCAGAACCTGTAGAATGTGTGTGATGATGCCTAGTGGGTGGAAGATCCTCTATGAAAGGTGTTGCCTCAGAAACTGTAGTATGAGCCCACTTAGGCATAGTGACAACATCAGTGGGAATAGGATCCTCAATGGCATCTATAACCTCCTCATCAATCTCCTCAAATAAAGGATCCTCAAGATGAGATGAAGAAGAAGAAGGAATGGAAGAAGATGAAGAATCATGAGGAGTGAAACGCTCATCAAACTGAACATGTGTTTGAAAAAGAACATCATGTGTATCAGGATCTAAAAGAAGATAAGCTCTCATGTCCTCACAATACCCTATAAAGATCAAGGGTTTACTCTTCTTATCCAAAGCTTTCCTTTTCTTCTTTGGCACAAAGGCCCAAGCATGGCTCCCAAAGACTCGAAAAAATGAGACATCTGGCTTAGTGTTGGACCAAGCTTCCTCTGGAGTCAAATGCTCAAGTGCTCTGTGTGGTGTGTGATTCTGAATATAGTTAGCACAATTAACTGCTTCTGCCCAATAGATAGGAGGTATATCTCTAGAATGCATCATACAATTAGCCATTTCCTTCAAAGTTCTATTCTTCCTTTCTGCTAATCCATTCTGTTGTGGAGTATGAGGAACAAAATGCTGGTGAATAATGCCTTGAGTTGCCAAAAATTTAGAAAACTCATTGCTGAAGTACTCCCCCCCATTATCAGTGCGAAGGTTCTTTATGCTACTAGAAGATTGTTTCTCAACCAAAGCCTTGAAGACTTTGAAGTGTGAAAAAACATCACTTTTATACTTGAGAAAATAAACCCAAGTACGCCTCAAGAAATTATCAATAAATGTAAGTGCATACTTAGCTCCATTGAAAGATGGGGTAGGAAAAACCATCAAGTCACTATGCACAAGCTCAAGTGGTGAAGAAGCTCTCTTAGAAAAATTCTTAGGAAAAGGATCTTGGTGTTGTTTCCCTAATGCACAACCATGACAAACTCCCTCAAGACAAGAAACTCTAGGAAGACCATCTACCATACCATGAGTGCTCAACTCCTTCAAATATCTATAATTGAGATGTCTAAATCTTTCATGCCAAAGCTTACTCTCTGAATCTGAATGAGAAACCAATCCTGTCCCTATAGAAGAAGTGTCATCAAAACCCTCAAAGTGATATAGTCTTGAACTATGATCAACAATACCCTGAGCAACAAGTGAATAAGGCTCCAAAAAAGTTCTTACTTCTGCCCCATGTGGTGTAAAAGTCACTGTTTTCCCTTGACCAGAATGACAAATTTGATATACAGAAAGTAAATTTGTAGTGATGTTAGGAACATATAGTGCATCTTGGATATTTCCACCAACAAGTTGTATATCACCTTTTCCCTCAACAGAAAGAAAGGAAGAATCTCCAACCTCAATTTTGGAAGTAGAACTCAAACCTAGAGAAACAAAAGACTCCTTGGAAGAAGTCATGTGATGAGAAGCACCAGAATCTATAACCCAATTGTCTGCAAGTGGTGACTGAGATCTTCCAACAACATTAAGTGCTTTTCCATGCTGATTAGAAGGAGGTGGAGTAGAGATAAATTTTTTGTGTTTCTTGACTGCATCCTCTAAGGCTTGCATTCGCTTATAACACCTATTTTCTTCATGATTACTACCCCCACAAAAAGAGCATGAACGGCTAGATTTATTCTTGGATTTAGAAGACTCCTTGGGTTTTGAGTTGTTTTCTTTGGGTTTAGGAGCATTTTGAGATGGAGAAGGTGTGGATTTGGTTTTACTGTTTGGTTTTCCCTTGCCCTTAGGATTAGATGCAACTAATGCCTTTTGAGAGGTGGAAGACTCAAGGTGAGATAATTTGGATTCTTCCCTAGTAAGTCTTTCACAAAATGTTTCTAAGTTAGGCATTTTGAAGGTGTCACCTAAGGCATCCATGCTAGAGAAAAAGGTAGAAGCAAAAATTTGGAATGGTCCTCTCAACTTGGATAGAATCAAGTAAACACACTCTTCATCTTTCTTATCTCTTCCACTCCCCTTCAACTGTGTCAAAAAATGCTTGAACTTGGTAAGATAGTCTATAATTGTTGGAAAATATTTAGGATTAAGAGAGGTGATCTCAATTTCAAGTTGCATGGCTCTCATATGATCCACCTTACCAAATAAATCCTCTAATTTCTCCCATATTTTGAAAGGAGAGTCACACTTTTCCAAATGAAATAAAAGACTGTCACTTACATAAGTTCCTATCAAACCCATACACTCATCAAATTTGCACTGGTACTGAAATTTCTCATATTCTCTAGTGAACAATGGTTGTTCTTTAGAAGTTAAAGCCCATAATCCTTTCTGCTTAATTATTGTTTCCATTCTTGGTTTCCATGTGTGGTAATTATGTGTTGTTAATGGCTCAACATGATCTAATGTAGAAGTAGATGCCATCCTAAAAAAAAAACCACCAAAAAAAATGGAAGAACCAAGCAATGCAACAAGACCCCCAAGCAATGCAACAAGAGCTCCCCCATATTTTAGCACTTTATAATGAGTGTTTATTTCCAATAGAAAGAGCACAGAAAAACAAGCACTTTTACAAAAAATGACACTCAAAACTGAGTTACCAATCAAAATTTACAAGCTTTTCAATAATATGCTCTACTATTTAGTTTAGTTTCCACTAAAAGAATAAAATGCTCTTGCCTTCACCAAAAAGGCACTCAAAAGGGGGCTAGTTACCAATCAAAAGGGGCGTGTCAAGGTTTTCAATATTATGCTCTACTATTTATGGACTGTGCTGAAAGTGACCTTCATCGCCCAAAATAGTAGTCTGCGGATTTTCCTGAAATAGTAATAGTCGTGCACAACATCTGTGAACCCCTACCAATTTTTGAAAAATAAATCCTACATGCAAACCGAAAATGCTATGCCGTAACAAAAAATACCTAGATCGGATCTTGAGAAACCCAAAAAACCCAGAAAAATCTGGACTTCATTTTTTGTATAGCGTAAATCATGAGGTGAATTCAGTATGTTCCTCTGCACAGCAAAAATGACTGCCTCCTGTAATGGTCGAGTTTACAACTGATCTTTAGGTTTTGCTACCTTCTGGATCCAATGGAAGCCTCTATTTTGCATAAAAATTCATGCAACAACAAAATACGAGAAAATCCCGAATATATGAATATATAAAGAATTTATTTGTAAAATAAAACTTACAGATGAATGTCAATAGCAATCTCCCACCCTGATACCATAAAATGAATGATAACCAGATCGTGCCAAGCCAAGAACACAGATGCTAATCAAACATCATGATCAATAAGATGAAAGTAATTCACCAGAATAACTTTACATAAACCTTTGCAAACAAATGAGCAGCAATATCATATATTATTATGGAACTCAATGAAATACAATGAGAATGGGCCTTGCTTATATAGGCAAGGAATAACAATCTAAGAACCAGTCAAGGTCGTAGATCAAGCCATAAATCATGGAAAGAACCAGTCATCAAAGAACTAGTCAAGTCCATAGATTTATGAGAGAACTAGACATCAAGGATCTAGTCAATACCATAGATCTAGAAAAGAACTAGTCAATACCATAGATCAAGGAAAGAACTATACCTAACAACTAGATAGTATCTCCTAATATCTAAATAAATAAAAAGAAATATCTACACACATAAGTGGGTGAGGATAAATACAATAAAGGTAAATAATATACCTAGGTGAACATGAGCTAAGGTAAATACCTACTCTAACAACTCCATTATTATATTTAGATTTAGCAATATGATCTACAAAGACCAGTAACCTCTAGGGTGGATGTTTATTTCATTTTTTGATATTTCAAGACGAGACAAGGTAATAAGATATATATAAAACAGATATAAATATTAATTTCTTTTTGTGGGAATAGTTGATATTCGGGAACATGATTGATACCATGATCAAAGAATGTTTATGGGTACAACATGATATTCAAATCCTAAACCATCCCCCCTTAAGGTCCTAATATTACTTACATAGACATCAAGTGCAACATACCAAAGACTTGAGATTAACAACCACTAGGATGGTTAATATCTTGCATAAAAGGCAATTAGTAACGAATCGAATGAAAAACTAAGCTCTGTTAATATATTTATATTTTACAATACTAGCTTCAAAGACTAGTGACCATTAGGGTGGATGCTTACTTTATTCCTTTGACAAGACAAAATAAAAAATATTCCAATACAAGACAAATATCAACTATTTTCCTGAATACATTTACTCTAAAACTAAATTTTAAGCCTAGTGGTTGCTGAGTTCAATATGATATTCAAAGTCTATCACATGATATTTTAAGCCTAGTGCATGCTAGGGTTGAATATTATTACATAACATTGGTGCAACATAGCAAGGACTTGATATTGGCAGCTAATAGGATAATTGTTGTCTTGCATACATGATAATTAGTAATGAATCGAATGAAAATTGAACTAGGCTCCATTATTATATTTATATTTTAAAATATGATATTAAAATACTGGTGACTGATAGGGTAGATGGTTACATCATTTCTTTGATATTCCAAGACAATACAAGAAAAAAAATATTCGAAGACAAGACAAATATTAACGATTTTTCTGAATACACATATTACAACACAAAAAATTTATCCTAGCGACCTATTAGTATAACATGATTTTTGAATTCTATCATTTGATATTTAAATTCTAACATGATATTCGAAGCCTAGTAGCCAATAAGTTCAAAGATTATTATGTAGAGTTGATGCAACATAACAATGACTTGAGATTAGTGGCCGCTAGGATAGTTGTTATCTAGCATGCAGGACAATTAGTAACTACTCAACTGAAAAACTAACGAAGCTCCATTATTATATTTAGATTTGACAACACTATCTTCAAAGACTAGTGAACGTTAGGGTGAATGCTTAATACATTTCTTTGATGTTCCAAGATGAAATATAAGATAAAAAAATATTCCAAGACAACACAAATATTAACGATTTTATTGAATACTCTTATTCCAAAACAAAATTTTAAGCCTAGCAGCCACTGAGTTCAATATGATATTCAAAGTATATCACATGATATTTGAATCCAAGCAGACATTAGGGTCTAAGATTATTACATAGTGTTGGTGCAACTTACCAAGGACTTGATATTGGCTAACGCTAGGATAATTTTTGTCTTGTATATAATATTAACGATTTTCTTGAATACACATATTAACAATTGTTGATTCTTGAGGCCTCAAAACCATTAATTTCAATAAATAATTGATGCTAGCGGCTGCTGCACATTTTCCTTTATACGATACAATTATAATTAAGTGTTATACAAAATATATCTTATGATAACTACAAAAGGCTTGATCCTTCGAGAGGGTATCTAAAACTATAAAGATTATTTTTTACATTGGTAGAAAGAGATCCTAGAATATGTTGATGCTAGAATCTACTAGTCTTCTCTTCTACCAACAAATTGACAACTTGAAAAAAACCAAAATGACATATGTGTTATTCACAATATTTCTTATGAGAATGACATAAGGAATTATCCCTCTCATGTGTATGTATTGCAACCAAAAGACCATCTGAGATATGAGGCCTTTAACCTATTCAATAAATTCTAGACAAGATAATTTGTAATTATTTTAAAGAAACATTAGTGACTTGGAAACATGTGCCAAATTTTTTAAATTGCTTTGTGCAACCCATAACAAAAACTTTCATTAATGATTTCTTGTTTCTTATACTTAAAGGAGGGTTGAAGGGACCCTTTCCCTTTACATTAAATATTTTCATGAATACACATATTAATGATTGTTGAGCCTTGAGACCACTCAACCATTAATTTCAATAAGTAATTGAGCCTCATGGCTACTAAGAATCTTCATTTATATGATCCGATTATAATTATGTGTTAAACAAAATATATCTTATGCTAACTACAAAAGAATTGATCCCTCAATAGGGTATCTAAAGCTATAAGTATTATTATTTACATTGGTGGAAAGAGATCATAGAATATCTGCACAACCATTAATTTCAATAAGTAATTGAGCTTAGCAGTCACTAAGCATTTTCCTTTATACGAGCCAATTTGAATTATGTGTTATACACAATATACCATGTTTATGTATTGCAGCCTAATGACCATATGAGATATGAGGCCTTTAACCTATTCACTACATTCCAGACAAGGAAATTAGTAATTATTTGAATGAAACATTAGCGACTGAGAAACATGTGCCAAATTTAATAGTGATTAATTGTTTAAATTACTTTGTGCAACACATAACAAAAAATTTAATTAATGATTCCTTATTTTTATAATTAAATGAGGGTTTAAGGTTCCCTTTCCCATTACATTAGAGATATAACAAGAGGATTAATATGAAAAACTAAACAATCTAGTAATACTTTGCTGAAAAAATGCAAGAGCCTATGCCAAAAACACAAGTGGTTGGGAATACCAAAAAAATCCAGACTAATAAGCCATTCAGGATGATTTGATAACAATGGAAGTAACAACACTATATAGCAACCAAAACAAAGATACATAATGTCGTATTTTAAAAATAGTTATTTATCTAAATCATATGACACATGTTTAACCTCCACTTTACTAGGCTGGAAAACAATTTCCCTAGTCGATGCCAAAAAAATATGCTCTTTACCTGTAACATAATGACTTTGTAACCAATCATATGCTTCATGCCCTTTCCTATGAAGCAGATACCAATTATCTAGTTCTGGTTGTAATGGAGCAACTATAACATCCAGGTTAGGCAAGTGGACCGAATTGGGTTCCATCATCGAGCCAAATTTGGATTCATCATACATGAAACACATTAGGAAATCAAACCAATTGTATAACTCTCAAATAATGGTGATGTCCACCAAACCCTCATAGGTATAATGAGCCTCATAAAGCGTGGGACACGACAAACTCAAGGTTTTTTTCATTTTTGATTCCATGCCAACCCTGTAAGTTGGTTTGATCCAGTGACGCCCCATCTCCAAAATCCAATCCTTTGTCAGATTTATAATTAGTACATGATATACGAAGGTTGAGGAAAATTACACATCAACCCTCAAGTGACCCTCTATAGAAATATAATTGGCTCCAAGAAATCCCTCAATAACAACCATATATTTCCATGATAAAAAAAACCATATATTTCTCTGATCCAACCCTAAAAATGGATTTAAGATGACAATGTGATTTTTTTGTACAAAATCCATTTCACGCATCGACACAGAGAATTTCCTGAAAGGTAAAAGCAGACCATCTATAACAGATGAAATGAAAACTAGTGAAATAAACCATACAGGTGTGAAAATAGCGGAGATTGGATTGATAAATATATGGAGTGACTATGCCATCACATGCTTACAATTAATACAAGCTTGCTACGAGATTGAATATCAACCTTTATTTGAAAATGTGATGAATACATAAAATGAAAATATTTATTACCAATCTTATCACAAAATGCTTGATCAGTCCCTCAATTTTCTATAAAATCTACCTCTTTATTAGCTTCCCCATAGATTTGATTTAAGGTACAATCTACAATTAATGAAAGCATAAAAAGGAATTTTATTCACACAAGATTGATTTTCCTTGACAAGTACTACTTTTTATGGCAGAGTTGACAATAATATGAGATAAACCTTCAATAATTAATTCATTACTATTCAAGTCATTATCCATTGACCAACAACATTTCATAGCTTTAATTAATTAATTTATTAACTTATTAATTTAGTTAAATTCTAGTCATTAGTCAAGTAATACATTTTGAGAATAGCCTCTGGAAGAGGATCACCCATTTTTTCCCAACTATCTTTCCATACATGCTTTGAGGGTTGGAGAGAGGATACCACGCCCATTTAGCAATTAGATCCTTTTTTTTTTCTTAGTTCAAAATCCCCACTCCCCCATAATATTTAGGAAGTGAAAAATCGAGACATTTAATAATAGGTATTTTATTGGTCTTGTCTGTTCCTTTCCAGAGACATGTTAGCATAATTTTGTTGATTTTATCAATCATAGAATTGGGGATCCTCAGAATAGAAAGAATATAAATGGAAATAAATTAAGAGTATATCATAAATATTAGATCAATGCAATATAATTTCTTAATTTAATCTTGAGTGATAATCTTGTTCATCTTCACGCTGCACATTTAGTAGATTGTTTAGGTCTATTTACTTTGAAGGATGATTTTAAGAAAATATTCAAGAACAAGACCGATAAGAAACTTATTTAGGTTTAAATGATGTACTTATATTACTATTATCTAACCTTGCCTAAGATTTCACTATTTTTATAACCAAAATATTGTCCAGGAATCCATTTTTGAACTTAGCAATCACAAAGTCATACCTTTTAATAAGTAACGATGTTTAGCAGTTGCTAAGAATTTTCCTTGATATGAAAAGATATGAATTACATTTTATACACAATATATCCTATGAGAACCACATAAGGAATTAGCCTTCTCGAAGGTATGTATTCAAGGACTTGGAAATTCCAGGGATAGTCCAACCAATATAATATAATTACAAAAAATGACAACAAAGTTGTTCAGATTGTTTTTTGCATTGTTAAAATGGATTCCTAGACAATATAGAGGCTAGTGGATACTATCCTTCTCATTGACAAAAAATTGGTAAACATAAAACATGCTTTATTGTTCATGGACTCAGATAATTTAATCCTAAGAAAGAATCATGTTCATCTTTGTCCTTTATTTTTAGTAAATCGTTTAGGACTACTTTCTTTAATGGGTAATTTTAGGAAATATGTGGGGCCAAGATGTACATAATAATTCTTTAGGTTTAAATTTATGTACTTTTATTACTATGGTATAACACTTATCTATATCGCTAAGGTTGACAATGAATTTTTCTTAGGTCGATATTTTTAAAAACCAGAAATTGTAAAACATAGTGATCATCAAGCCACTCCTTTCAATAAGTAATGGAGCTTAGCAGTCACTAAGAATTTTCCTTGATATGAACTGTAGTCAAAAAATTATGCACTTTAGACATTATTTATCCTGGTTTCATACTACTATTTAGAAGGTTCTTGAGTGAAGAAATTACTAACTAACCCCCATCTTTTGGCCATCTTGTTTTATTTTATTTCATCATTACCGAAATTGTACATCCACACACCCCATCTATTTCAATCATTTTCCTTTATTTTAGCCTCAACTAGGGAACCCATGGGCACCCCGTCCCACCGAGTATGCCCAGGTCCCTTTTACACTTTCCCACCACTTTTTGGGTTCTTTCTATCCATTTTACATCTGTCTTATTTTTGTGGTTAGCCATTTTGGGGTTAATTACAAAATTAGATCAAAATAACCCTATAATATAAAGTTATGAGACAATAATGAGGGTCCTAGCATCACTTACTAATATCACTCATCTAGAGTTGCATCCATCTATTGCATTAGAGATAAATTATATTCACATAGCTCCATCAACAAGGCACAAGGCTAGGACATCTACATCACACTTCATAGGGGGAGGGATTATATCTTATTCCATGCACACATCTTATTACCTTTTCTACACATAGTTATTGTTCGTTGTTTCACAAAGTGTGACTGACACAAGAGCAACCTAGGGCATGTTCACACACACTTGCACATACAACTACACTGTGTCTGAGATGTAGTGCAACGCACAGTTAGTAAGTCCACCATTGTGGCAGCTGAGTTCAGTCCGACCCATTCATATACATTTTTGTTTTTTAGGGTTTGATGCTTGTTTTTGGGTCTTAAAGTCTTTCTTACATATTATATTATTGACAACATTTGGTATGGGAAAACGAAGTTGATGTGATAAACAAAAAGAGTTTTGGACCATCTTCTGAACTAGTGAAGATCAATCTAAGGTCTTTTACTTAGACAAGGGTGCACAGATTATAGACCAGAGCACCCGTAGGTGCCTAAGTCCCTCTCCAGGTGCTCTAGTCTAGCTAGATCCTCCAGATCCATCCTTTTCGAGACTTCTACATAGTCATTTCTAATTTTGCATTTTCCAATCATTATTGTGAAACTATCCTACGAGAATCTGTTATTCAACTGAATTCTTTCATCTTCTCTTTTACACATTAGGGTTAGCATTTCTTTTTACATAGTTTTTTTAGCTTACTTGAATGCTTCTGTTTTCTATATTTATTTACTTTATTTAAAACTTTTCATATCTTAGATTAACTATCCCCACACTACATAGTTAAATTTTTAGTTAATCATTTTGTTGAACCCAACTTGATCATTCACACTTCTAGATTATTCATCCATTGCATGCCACCCTAGGGTTTTGTCATCATGAGTATATCAATAAATGACTATTTTCTTGTAAATCTTGATTTACTACATAGAGTCCAACATTTTATTTCTACTACTTGTATTCGTGATGACATGAATCTAGAATCATTTTATTTTGCTGATGCATTTTCTCTACACTTAGTATTTGAGTCCAACATTCCCTCTGATATTCACACTTTTGATAATGATCTGACTTTGCATATAATCTCTCACATTTATAATTTCATTATTAAGCATACTTTGATTGATAATGGATATGAACTTAACGTGTGTCCTATGTCATTCCTTGAGACTTTAGGTATTTCCTCTCATGACATTAGTCCATCTTCTATATCACTACATGCTTATGATGGTTTTGTCCATCCTTTCCTCGGTCACATTGCATTACATATTATTTTTGGTCCAAATAATATCCACAATGTATTTTTCATTCTTGATTTCTCAGTCTCCTACAACTATATTTTGGGAAGTACATGGCTTCATGTCATGCAAGCTATCACCTGTACTATACATAATTGTGTTCAATTATTGCATGAGAGCATGGAGTATACCATTTTTTGTGACAGTGATCCATTTCAGTATTATGACTGGGTTCATAATACTAATCTTCCTATCCCACACATAGACATTCCAGATGAGCCCCAACCTAGGGAGGTGCCACCACACTTACCACCCCTTGACAATACCATTTGTGTGATAGATGCATTTTCTTCTATGCTACCCACTACTACTACTGCTATGATTCCTTATCAGCAGCATGTCTAGTCTATGGAATTCGCTCTATCACATACACCTTCACTTGAATCACCCACCTTAGCATGCCCACCTTTCACTTACACATTCTTCATGAATGAATCATATTGGGAACACATTTCATTTGATCCTACATATGTTGACACTATATATACACATGAGGGTCTAGATAATTAGGGTTTGATTTTGAGGAGCTCTATCCTACATCACATGCTCCTCATATTTATTATGGATTTGTTTGTATCACTTCTGCTTATGGTGTACATGCCTTTCATCTTACATTTTATCTATCATGTACTCATCAATCTTCATCACTTACATTGGGACAATCATGGATTGATTATGTTGGAGGTACCCTAGATCCGGATCATATCAATATTTCCTTTCTTATGCCTTTTGGAAGTGTTTTCATCTATAATAGTTTCTTCCTAGTCTACACACAAAATCTCACTCATTGGTATGCATACAATTGTCCAATTCCTCCATTCACTGATGAGGAGTATGTTATAGGCATGTAAAACTCTCGCTGTTATGGTTTGTTACACGATCCACCTAACACTATTGCTTATAGAGTAACTAATTCTTACCCATTTGACTATGAACTTGAAAGTGATAATATTCTAGATGACATTACATGATAGCCTATTTCACCACACATACTTCAGGGGCATAGTATTTACACCCCTCTCTCTCATCATCATCATAGGAACATTTCTTATCTTTGCATTATCATTCATTAATATCCTTACATAGTGTTACATCATACTCCTAGAATTTACACATACCACATACCATATTTTCATCACTGTATACATCGCATGACAGACCCTTGTTCTTCATTAACATTGGTTAGTTCATCTTATTCATATATACTTGGGGGGAATTGCATCTAATACATTCTCCCCCCCAATCACCCCAACATCCATCATCTTTGCATTTTCATATAGGCATTCTCATCACATGTTCTAGCATCAACATTACCCAATGAAGCACTCTTATGCTTTGGTTCACACTTGACTATTGAGGGATTACTACACATGAACCACACACACTACATTGTAGGTATTACACATCGCATATTATCCTATATCGTGCATCATACAACATAAATCATATTAGTCATCCTTATCCATGCATCATACTTCTATTGTCTACCATTACATACTACTTATCATATTTTCCATTAACCATATCACACACTTCATACTATTCAGTCATCTACACATATTACATTCCATTATACATATAATGTATCTACACTATATCTCGTGATATATTCCTTGCATCGTACACGTGTCTAGAATTACATTCATCCCTACATACTACATTACTAATATATCTACATACACTACATTACACGTTATACATTACATTTTATACATTCTACACATCTACCATCGCATTTTACACACCGTGTTTTTACATATTATCTTCATCCCATGGTCATATTTATCATTACATATACTACATTGTCTTCTATGCATTTCACTCACTACCTTATGTTGCACTTTAGTTCCTTGCTCCAAAATCAACTACCGAGGTTTTAAAAATCAAATGGATCTTACACTCATCACACATGTGACATTCCTAGGCTAGTGACATATGCTTTAGGCTAAATCATCACCTATTCTATCATTTTGTAGTGGTATACACCTTAGGTTACCTCACCACTCCTACCTTTCATCTTGTAGTGATATACACTTAGGGCTAAATCATCACTCACCCATTCATCTTATCATGATATACACTTAGGATAAATAGCCACTTATACGTTCATCTGGTTGAGATATGTGCTTCGGCTATAGGGTTCACACATACATCATTTCTAGGTCATTTCTAATCAATACACATACACATTCATCACAGTGCGTTAAAAACAACACACACTACTCGACCAATTCTCGATAAAACACTCTCGTTTACAGTTCATTCTTGACTACTGAGGGGTAAAAAAATGAACCTCAGTACATACACTTCTATTCACTCAAGGGCACATGAATCCTATCATTCCATCTTACATTTCATTTCATTCCATCCATCCACAACATATTGCATTGTCTTGGGGGAATTTACTCGTGTTTACATGTGTTTTACATGATCACTTTACTACACATGTTAGATTAATTTATTCTATGTCATTATCTATACCATCCACACATGAGAATTCACGTCTTTATTCAGTTGTGATCGTAGACACAGATCTTTTACACTCAACATGGATGCTCACCTTCTACCCTTCCTAAAATGGTTGCTGGGGGCATCCACATTCGTCTCTTTTAGGTGTTATTGTTTCATTTTGTACTTAGCACATTACATCACTTGGTTATTCACACTTTGATATGTTGGTTATTTCTCTAACATGTTAATGGGTGTTCCATGTGTAACACTTGTTTTACAATATTACATGTTTCTATGACTACTTCCTTGTTTGTCTGTATTTGTTTTCTTTGTTTTCTTCTAGTATGCAGGCTTTTCTTTATGTTTGGTGTGCCCACTTATTTTTTGTTTGTGGCCACAACGAACTTTACATATCTTGTGACATCGTGAGTGATGTCCTATGTTTGCAACCCACTTTATGTGGCTTACTTGTCTTCTTGTGTATTTACACGACTTTACCTGGTAGCTTTTACAATGTTTGTGTAGATTATACATTGTCTTCGTACATGTATGTGTTTTCATACTAAAACTTATTTTGGATAGCCATCCTTGTTTGTGCCCACCTTGGTTTCTACCAATTGCATTTCCTTCCCATGTAGGGAAGAGTTACAGATTATATGCGGTTGATCCTATTTTGGGGCCGCATCCTCTTATCAGAGACGCCACATGTACCCACAAAGAGAGGGCATCATTTGGGGGTTTTATATACTAACATAGATTCTACACCGGTTCGGTTTGGTTATATACAATGAGTGGGCTTAGACCAGTCTAAAAAACCCATACACAATGGATTTTACAGGACATGGTGTCCTTCGCATTCTGGGAAGTAGTTACAGGCTTGGAGGTTATAGTGAATGTGCCTCTCTATAATACTTTAGCCAGTGGCATTGGATCACAAAAAAGAATAGGACTTACAGAGATATCTTCACACACTTTCAGGGAAGCAATTAGAAAAAGGAGAATATTTAAACTTTCTCCCTGCACTTTTTCAGCTAGGGCGGAGTGAGATCACCCCAAAAAAAATTAGTATAGGATATCCTTCTACACTCTCTTTATCAACATGGATCAGGTGCACATGTTCTATTTACATTTTCGATTTATATTTGCATATTTTACATTTACATGCTTTCATATACATGTTTATTTTACATTGTGTTTTATACATACATACATATTTGAATACTTTATCATTTTCTCCTTGTAAGTTTGTCTGTATAAGGAAAAAGTAGTCAAATGGGGGAAATAACAACACTTTGCGACATCACACACTTTACCAACCATACAGGTACATTGCACACCACAACATATACACACGCGTTCCACCCTAGGTTCCCTCTCACCACTTTTTCTTTGCACATTTTTCATCTTTAGTTTCCATGCTCCTCCATCCTTTTATCATTCCACGCTTTATCTATTCCTTCAACACATTTCTACTACACTCTTCATGGACATCAGGTACAAATTTCTATCTAATTTATGTTTTGTATATTTCCACTCACCAACATACAGTGGGGGAAAAATGTAGCCACAAAATCATGCACTTTAGACATTATTTATCCTGGTTTCATAGTACTATTTAACAGGTTAATGAATGAAGAAAGTACTAATCAACTCCCATATTTTGGCCACATTGTTTTATTTTATTTCATCATTATAAAAATTTTAAATCCACATGTCCATTTTGTTTTGGTCATTTTTCATTATTTATCCTTGACTAGGGTTCCCAGGTTAGTACTGGGGCACCCAGGTCTCACTAGGGATGACATGGTCCCTTTTACACTTTCTCGATACTTTTTTGGGCTCTTTTTAGCCATTTTACATCTGTATCATTTTGGTGGTCATCCATTTCAAGGTTAATTATGAAATTAGATCAAGAGAACCCTATAAATATTAAGTTACGAGACCATAATGAGGGACCTAACACCACTTACTACTATCACACATCTATAGTTGGATTAACCTATTACATTGGAGATCACTTGAATCCACATAGCTCCATCATCAAGACACAAGGCTAAGACATCTGCATCATAATTCATAGGGGAGGGATTCTATTCTATTCCATGCACACATCATATTACATTTCCTACACATAGGTATTACTTGCTATTTCAAAAAGTGTGATTGGCACAAGAGAAACCTAGGGCATATTCACACACACTTATTGTAGACACCAAATTTGGGTCAAAATCCCCTTGGTCCCCTTTATTTAACTCACTTAACGTATTCACCTAACCATGACCCCTTACCCCGCATTCATATTAATTTAATTACTTACAATTGAATTAATGTTCATCCTCACATTATTAATTAATTTAATTACTTTAATTAAGTTAATTTACACCTCACCTAGCCACATCACCTAGACACCTCACCATGGACTTATTCTTAGTCTATTAATTAACTAAGACTGAGTCTCCACTTATCTTAACCAACTAGGACTCTTTCAAACCCTAAAATTAAAGTCATATTCCTTCTCCAACAACACTCCTACTTATCTAAGTGCTAACCCTCACTTGAGACCTAGAATGACAATTAGAGCACTCCAAAAAACCTAGGATTTCCCACCTTAACTAACATCAATTATCCCTCAACTGACGCCGGTCACCTTGACTGTCATCAGTCACCTTATATACCCTTTCACAACCTTTTACTAAGGTTGGTCATTTTGAGGTCTAGAGATCTATTGCATTCAAGCATGAACCAGAGACTTCTAAACATCTAGACGATGGAATACACTCAACCATAGGTCCAAGAAAGCATCTAATACTCATCCAAAGGCATTAGAATATTCACGAGAGCACTTCATGATTATTTTCTTGAAATTGAACACAAAGTTCTTCACAGATCAATCAATTCCTTCCTTCACCTACCAGACCTACAAATACAAGTAAGTGTATTTGATTTTCATCATTTTGTACTTTCTTAAAGTGTAAGTTCATTATATTTCATTATTGGACCTTATTATTTCATGCATTCTTCTATTCCCACCTTCTTACCAATCTACCCATCTAACCACTCATGACCTTCTAGCTCTCCGTACTTAACCTCTATGCATTCCTTATGCTTCCTGACATTATTATGAACCCAACCATACTCCCTTCATCCTTTGTACAATCATAGAGAAGTCCAAATCTACTTTTTATTTAATTACCAACAAATTTCCCCTACCGATGCCAGTTATCTTAACCATCATCGGTTTCCCCTCTTCACCGGCATCAGTCACCTGACCGATGTCTATTCTATGTCTTATGTTAATTTTCACTAGAACCTCCCCAAAACCTCACAAAACATCACTCAAACCTGAAATCCCACGTACAACCTCACAACAGACCTTCCAAACTCTTTGTGTAGACACAGAGAGATCCTGGACACCCATTTTGAGATTCTACCATTTCCCACAATAATCGATATCGGTTATGACATAGCCAACATCAATCATACATGTACCGACATCAGTCACCCTAACCAGTGTCGGTCTCTATTCTTGGTAAAATTTCCTTAGACCAATAAGCTTACCAATCCCCAAAACCAACTCAAACTTCACCATATCTTATCCAGACCCCATCTGTGACCCTTAGACCACTTTCCCACCCTGCAACCTAACCTGAGACCTTCACCAGTTTAGTTATCAAGCATTTAATTGGATTGACATGGATAGTAGTCTGAGACACCTAAATCAGAATAATAGCATTGGATTCTTTTATTTGCATGTTCAGTTATTTTATATTGAGTTACATATTAGTGGATTGATAACCGTCAAGGAAGTATCACATTTCTAGGATTTATCTCACTCTAGGTAGTCCACTAAATTTTGTTATTAACTATATATTTTGGTCTTTCTTTGTATTACAGGTAGTTCCTCTTAGCCAAAAGGAATCTCACACAATCAGCCTTGATCGGAAATCAGAAACATAGGCACTCAACCTTTGACCAACATGATAATAGGTATTCCTCCTTAGCTATTTACCCTATCTATTTCATATCACACGGCAATTTAGTGAAACATTTTGGCACACCCGGTGGGACATATCAGGGTTGTTTTTGCATTGTTCATTCCTAGGTAAAAAATTATGAGTTTATTTCCCTTTGAAAGTATTCACATTAAAATTTCTTCTCTAGAATCTTCTCCTTCTTTCTATTGTCTAAAAAAATTCATGTTTTTGGTGCTCTAAAAAGAACATGTCTTCCTTTCTATTGTATTTCATGTTGAGCAAAAAAAAAATTCTCTAAGGAGAAGACACATAAAGGATGCACGTGCAGGAGTAAGGTGCATTTGAAGGTGCTGGAATATAGGGAAGGAAACACACGCCAGAACACTTTGGCTCAGGAATTATCCATTTTTATGGATAAAATATATTTTGGAGATAGCATGTGGAGAACACATAGAGATGAAGACTTGCGCTACACACAATGGTATTTTGGGAAAAAATGATTGTTAAGCACCATCCATAGTTTAGGATAATAATAGGATTTCTTCTTAGAGTTAACTATAGGATATCTATTATTAGAACAATTTCATTTTGTGCATGCCATTGTAAAGGCGCATGGATATTATTAGCATGTGACCTATTTTGAGAAGTACATGGGTAGTGAAGGGAAGTTCCCCACCTTTATAAATATGTATTGAACTGTGTAGTTTAGAGAGAGTGAATTATTGTAGAGTTATGCTACTGATCTTAATACAAGCATGACTTATGGAGATAACTTATAGTGTAAGAATATTCTGTGTCTTACATTGTTTAATACAATGAAGAATATTGGCTAGATAATGGTGTTATACATAACTGAATTTGGTTCTTATATGGTTAGCCTTATTATACCTATTGTTTAGTTAATGATTCTCTAAGATATAGATCATGTTTATGCACTGTGTAATGTTTATGATTAGTTATGGATCTGAATATGTATTATCATCATCACACTAACATCTTGCATAAGAAAATCTAAAGAGGGTCTTGGTACCTTTGTGTGCTTCAGGAGAGCGCTCAGCTTAGGCTGAGTGATGTGCCAACACACATGGGTTTTTCATAGATGCATCATTGGTTCCATTGCTGGGACCTTTTTTTCCACTATTTTTAGGATGTTTTGTGATGAAGACATACTGATTAACCCTAGAAAGTGTTGAGGAGTGGATAATAGATCTAAAAGAAGAATATGCTCAGAGGTTCAACACTAGATCTAAGTTTGACACACATGTGTGGGTGGATCAGAACTTTTATGACTATTTATATGAGAGTTTCTTTTCTATCTTTCCAATAGAGTTGTACGAGTGGCTAGTTTCTTATACGTGTAAAAGTAATTAGAGGTATCACACACTTATTTGGATGCAGGAATAATTTTAGGTCCTTTATGATGCTGATATGATCTAGACACATGTTGTGGATACTTGGTTCTGTGGTGTTCTGAATAGATATATTTTGGAGTACTTAATTTCTACTTACTCTTTACCAGAGGTAACTGAGTTCTATTTTTATGTTATCCCAGGGGAACCTATCTACAAAGCATTCCAATGGTGATAAAAATATTGATGGTAACCCTGAACTTGGAAGAAAATTCAATGGCTAGCTAAACCCCACCACGCGTAGGGGAAGAAGTAGGTTTGGTGAAGGATGGAAAACCTAATTACAGAGAGGAAAAGAGAATAAAGGTGACTTAAGTAAAATGAGGCACATGAGAGGGAGATAGAGAAACAACGTGATATTACAGAATGGATGGCATTGAGGAGGGAGATGGCTCGCGAAGGATTTGGATCTCACATAGAAGGCATGGATCCAGAGCATCTGGAACTCCCCCATTTGAGAAAGCATGATAGGGAACCCTCCTTGGCCTCATATGGGAGCATACCTATAGATGCAACATGGGCCACAGATGTGCATCTAAATCTACTTGAAAACCTAGCCCTTGCACTTGGTTTTCCAGTATCTAGTACAACCAATAGTTAGTAAGCTAGTTTAGGGAGTAGAAGAACATGAGTAAATCCAATAACAAGTGCATCTATGGCCAAGGAAATGTCTTCTTTTTTATTTGTAGGTACCTTTTCAGGCACATCGTCAGCACAGAACTCAAGCACACAAATTTTTGGACT
The DNA here is from genome assembly GCA_019776745.2 of Taxus chinensis. Taxonomy (NCBI): domain Eukaryota; kingdom Viridiplantae; phylum Streptophyta; class Pinopsida; order Cupressales; family Taxaceae; genus Taxus; species Taxus chinensis. The sequence continues at coordinate 150,603,296 of CM034155.1, read as the reverse complement.
CAATTCTAGGATTATTACTACTTCACAGACTGTAGGAGTTCATTTTAGTACCACTAATGGGACACAGGGAAGTACATCCACTAGTCCACTTCTGGCTACAGGTGGAGGATCATGGGGCATAGTTGGCTCTAGTTTTGGTGGATCTAGTGAGTCTGGAGGTAGAGGTAACACAGGAGGTTCTGGATCAAGTGGGCTTAGTCCTCACCAACCCCAGAATATTTACATGGAGATGTCACTTCATCTTCCAGAGTATAGGGGAATAGAAGATGCTTCTAAGCATGTGTACATGTGTGAGATACTATGGCACACAAAATGGATTACAACTTTTGAGTGAAAGGAAATTCATTTTACAACTACGTTGTAGGGACACGATTAAAGTTGGTATAGGAAGTTTGACCCTAATCATACTTGCGTAGATTATGCAGCACTACGGGATGCTTTCCTTAAGGAGTTTTATATCCCCGAGTTCGAGAAGAAGAGTATAAGCGCACTCAAGGATATTAAGCAGGGCACTATTGAGAGAATTAAGGAATATGATTCCCATTTCAAAACACTTTTTTGTAAGTTTTCATATGATATCCATGTAAGCCAACATGCACAATGGTTTTTTGGAGGATTGATTACACCATTTAGGAGGGCAATGTCACATAAGACATATACAGATCTGTGTGAAGCACTTGAAGTAGTGTTGTGTGCTAAGGAAGTTAGAAGTATAGAAACTAGAGTGAGCCCATTCCTAAAAGCATAGATTACAGCTATGGCAAATCAGTTAGAGAAAATATTGGCCAATTCATCACACGAGATGCACACTAGGATTTGGTGTATAGATTATGAAGTGGAAGGGCACACTAAGGATAATTGTCCCCACAAGTCAGTACGCTTATTTTTGCTAGACTGCAAGATATGTCATTTAGACCATGATGAAATCCATTTCCCATTATTACAACATGCAATCAGAAAGAACGTATCTTGATATTGTAAGATTTTACGATCCATGACTCATAATAAAAAATTTTACAGGTTAATTGGTCAAATCCATGATGTGATCGGTATTGGTGTGTCATAGATAGGAGTATCAGATAACTCTAAAAGTAAAAGTGAGCACCGTGATCATGATCACACCCAAGGGCGCTATGATTGAAATGTGGGATGCTTTGAATGGAGTCGTTGCAGAGGTTGAGGATACCTTGGTGGATTTGGGGGTTGAGGTCATGGTGGTGAACGAGGTGAGTTTATTCATGGAACATGTTATACATGTGGATCTATTGACCACTATAGGTGCGAATGCCCTCATAATATTACTTTTTATTTTTGTGGGAAGAATCTTAGCTACAAGGAATGCCCAGACTTATATGAGCATCTTAGAAAGCAACATAAATAGGAGAATAAAGGTGAAGGGATGGCTAGAATACAACATGCCATGGAAAATAAATGGATGCCAAATTTGGTACTAGAACCCAAGGTAGTACCTATGAAGATTATTGCATGTGCTAAAGTTGTGTGCACTAGATAAACGTTACAACAAAAGCCTATAATTACTAAGGAGGAGGTTTTACATACAAGGTACCTAGATCCTACACATCAGAAGGAGGTTTATTAGGAGACCATGTAGGTACTCAGAAATCTTCAGGGTGAAATACCATGTTTAAAGGAACAATCGTGGAAGTTAGAACAAAAGAAGGAAACAGAGATGGTACAATCATATGTTGATGATTTTAAATAGGTATGCAAGATGTTGTGCTAGGAGAATATTATTCCATTACTAGGGAATTGGTTAAAGGTAAACACTTCGTGAGTATATCTTGATAATTGAATAAAGATACTGCATGTTAATCTTCCCCCTCATAGCTTGGATTATGAAAAGGAAATCAATTTGAATTTTGTTGTGGATAGGTTTCTTTTGAGCAATATATCAATTGACACAGGCATGGAAGTGAATGTGATTATTTTAGATGCATGGGTGCAGATGGGTAGACTTCCATTACAGCCATCCTCTAATGTATTGTTTATGGCTAATCAGACTAAGGCCACTTCAATCGGAGTTTTAAAGGATGTATACATTACTATACAAGGGGCCAAGTTCACTAGGGAATTTGAGGTTTTAGAACATCCAAAAGTAGACAAATTCCTAGCTCTACTTGGGAACCCTTCGTTTTATGCAAATAATGTTGATCTATGGTTCAAAAAGGGGTATATAAGTTTTGAGAACAAAGAAGAATGAGTTATTATCCCTTTAACAAATGGAAAGTATGCAGCTTACTTTAAACCTTTGAGTGAGGAAGACCTGAAAAAAATTTATGTGTGCGCCATTCGAGATCTGGAAGTACTTGAGCTATCTAAGGAGGGAATCTACCAGTGGGAGGATGCACAGTCTATTAGTGACACAACCTAGAATTTACCAGATAACACCCTCGACACACTGAAACATCACCCAACCTAGATTGAGCACTCACCTGAAGTGCGAAAAGGTACCAAGTTCCTCTTTAGGGTTGTTGTAGTAGGATGTTAGTGTGATGAAGGAAGAAACATATAGATCCATAACTAATCCATCATTCTACAATGCATGCTACATTCAGATCTATAAAAGAACAAGCTTAAATAGTAATCATGATTGAATTAATAACATGCACTACTCAATTACACATAGGAATGACACTTAGGTTTGGCCAATATCTTTCATCTATTAATAAACATAGAAGCTCCTTACAATAATGGAAATCTATACCAATGTGCACATGGATCTGATACAGTAATCCAATCATATGCGCATACCTCTATACCTTCATACATCCATCTCTCTCTGTGTATATTCTACTATGTTCTTCATATCATATATATAGGGTGGGGACTTTCCCTTCACCGCTTATCTATTCCAGAAATAGGCCGCATGCTATTAATAGCCACACGCCATTTACAGGCATAACCACACATGCAAGTGTGCTATCTATAGACCTCTTATAGTTAACTGAAGTGACAATCCTATTCTTAGCTCGTCTCCATGAAAAATGCTTGATCCAATCCTCTAAAGATTGAAAATGCGTGGTGCACACATCTCTACATTGTTGGTGTGTTCCGCATGCCATCTTCTAAAAATAGGTCTTCATGCTCAAAATCAGCTAAGTCTTGAATGTTGAACTTTCCCTCCGCATGTGGGTTCTTCCTGTCCCTCCGCACCCTTGATCCTGGCCTTCTCTCCCGCATGAACTTCTTGTGTGATCTCTAACAAGTATTCTCTGATCAACATTACCCCACACTAATCTCGTTGTCATCCTAACAATGGGTATCTCCAAAAATTGCAGTAAAGAATAGAAGAATGGAAAGAATAAGAATAAAAGAATGTAGATAAATAAAGAAGTTTTATGAGGCTATGAGGCAGCCTCCTCTTCATCAGTTTGAAGTATCAACTCTGGATACTCCTTTATTTCAGCCTCCAAGGCCTGCCATTCAGCGAGTGCTTGTTCTAATTTCTCTGGAATGTCCACAACAATGGATTCCAACTCATCCCTCACAATCTCTCCTTTTTCATTCTACAGAACCAACACAATGCTGGACATTGAGGTCATTCTTCCTTCTAGAAGATCCATCTTCTGCGCAATTAGCTTCCCAAGCTCTTCCAACCGAGTCTTATGTGGCTCTTGTGTTGTTTCCAGGGCCTTGTGCTTCTACTTAACTATTGACAATATTTCTGTGTGGCCCAATGTCTCATCCTTCATTGCTTTCTGAACCTCATTACTTTCTTCCAAGGTCTTCATGTTGATAAGCGCCTTTGGAGTTTTGCATACGTTTAAATCTTGGTATGCTTTCTTTAATACTTCTTGTAGCAGTTGCAATAACCCTTCATAGGATACAATATTTCACATCACTGAGGATTTCTCTCATTCTACCTCTTTCTCTGACTTCCTTGGTGTTGTCATGTGCATAGGTTCATCTTCAAGCACCAGGTCCACCAAATTTCCTACATAATGTATCACTGAGGGAAATTTCTATGGTACCTTGGTCTCCAAGTGTGGCCTAGCTCTTATGACATTATCCCCAATCTCCTCTGCAAAGCTGATAAATACTTCATTCTTCTTCTGTGCCAAGTCCCTCTCTTTTGTTATGTGTGCTATCTCAGCATCCTTTTTCTTTAGCTCCTTGCACAATTCTATGATTGTTACAGATTTATCCATGTTTCTTCTAGAAACTTTAGCAGAAACCTTTACCAATGCATTGTTGACTTGCTCATCTGACATGACAGTAGGCTTTACTATCATATGTCTAGCTTGTGGTGCCTTCTTCAGCCGTCTTGAAACACATGACTCTTCACATATATCAAAGTCAGGCTCATCCATATGGGTGTGCATTGACCATGATAGTTGCTTCCGAGTGCGCACAGTTGCCATATCCTCATCCATTAGCTCCTAGCTGAATAAATCCTTCTGTGCTATCGTGCTCTAGAAGCAGGTGCGGAAAATTTTACCTGTGTCCTCCGCATATCCCATGGCTGGTGGAATGTGCTCTCCACTCATTCTTCTAGACCGTTACTGCTTGGGGACCTTAGCTTCCAAATTTGGGACTTGTGTCTCCATGTCCTAAACATTCTATGCAGTTATCTCCTCTGCTCCCTTCTCATCCTCTCCTCTTTCCTTTGATTCCTCACCCTGTTCTTCTATGTTCTCTGGAAGTGTAGGAGAATTAGGCATGCTTTCCTCTGACTCTTCCACCTCCTCATTTAACTTCAGTTTCCTCCTTTGCACGATTTCCTCCTTCTATGGAGAGAGTCTGGGTGATCTGCGCACCATTTCTGGAGTAGCACCTTGGGTCCTTGTTCTCCTAAACACCCTCTTAAATCTGTGCTCCCCTTGGACTGCATTCAAGTCCTCATCATCCCCCTCTTGTGGATGAGGTGGTGTAGTGGTGCACTCAGCTTCACCCTTATTTGTAGGATGTCTCCTACCTCTATGTTCCAAACCACCACTATCTTCATGCTCCTCCTCCTCATCCTCCACTTCAATTGGCTCTGTGGGCTTAGGCACTGGGATGTTCTCCATTGTATGCTTTCCCTTTAGTGGTGCTGGAAGTGCGAACTCACCTTCCACATACTTGTTATTCTCCATCTTTGGCTTCAGCTGAAGATACAACAACACTGCTCCAATATCTCCCACCACCAAACTTATTGGTTTAATGCTTAAAACATCATAAATGAGTCTTTCAACATATGCACCCCACCCTGGATACACATATTTTTTCCTTAGTGTGTGGTAGTCACAATCTACCTTATCCACGTTGAACATCAGTCGTCGCATGTCTATAAACCTGTGTACTGATGCCTGGAAGTACTTTTTTGTGAATGCATATGGAAACTTTCACCAATGACTCCATGCCCCATCTTTCATTGCAAACCATGCTATACAAAAATTCTGGTATACAGTAAATTGAACTGCCTTTCCAACCACGGTAGGCAAGTCCTTGGGGATGCGCCATTCTTCCTCAAAAGACGCACAAAGCCTATCATACCACTTCTCATCCCGTTGCCTAACCTGATCTGTCATGGATCCCTCACATAGGTACTTCTTGAAGCGTTCTTCAAGTGATCTGTGTTCCATCAGATACTCACATACCTTCTCCTTTGGTCCATCAGGAACTTGGATCTCCATGAAAACTAGTGATAACAGAACAACTCCAAAGTTGATCTTTCCTCCTACGTGCACTTCTTCAATGATTGCTTTGTGATATACCATGAAATTTTGTAGACTACTCATTGAGACATATTTTTGGCAATGTGTAACCACATGGTGTTCACTTGTGACCACCTTTCCTGGTCATTGAGCTTTGTAATGAGATGTGTTACCGCTTGTACAACTGGATGCTTATTTAGTTTGTCAATGTCCATACTATGCAGACCCTTTGTATATCCCAACTCCTTCTTGGTCTCTAATATTGTGGTTTTATCTGTCAGATCGTCTCGTAAATCATCTCATGTGCCTTTCAACCCTGTCACTATGGAGATGAGCATGGATGAAATTCTGAGTCTGCGCCCTATAAAGTAGAAAAAATCCTCGTGCACTCTATTCATAATCCACTGGTATAATGGCTCATACTACCCAAAATAAGGGAGATCATAAAGTTGGTAAACCCCTATCCTATGCAAGAGATTTTCATCAGTATCATCATATACCTGCATATCTTCTGCCATGTGTTTATTTGTCTTCATGTTCAACAACACATCAAGATCCTTCTTGTTCTCAATGGTACGGTGATTGTACTCACTCACTTTTATTTTCCTTATGTGAGAATCCCACTCCTAGCCAAAAATAACCCCCTCTAGATATTGCATCTCCAAAAAATTGCTTTCTAGATCCATTTCTTCCTCCTCAACAACCACCTTCTTCTTTCCTTTTACTTCTGTTGCAGCTACCTTCTTGGGTTCCATTTTTACCTTACAATCCTTTGTAGATCCTTTACGTTCAAATTTTGTAATATGCAAAGAAAACCTTAGTTCGATTCAATGTGCCCTAGGTGAAATTACGTGCCCCTAACTCATCTCCGTCACATCACTTTGCTCAAACCCTTCACCACCGAGGACAAAAGCTTCTTCTGCATATAGATATATTTTTCATGACTGGTTACACACCTCTCACACCTTAGAAATGATCACTCGACTCTTCGTACTTGGGTTCTTTCAAGTACTCTTAATTACAAAGGTAAAATTGAATTTTTATCCCATCCTTATATAGATTTTTCAAATTTTGATGAATTTATTGCTCCTTCACCTACCAAATATCATCTCATTCATTGACCAAATTTTTTCATTCCACATGGTACATCTTCACACCCTAGCTATAACCTTCTAGCGCACCTCCCTACCCTCTGGTCATAGAATTATCTTCAGTATGTGCCCTTGCATCTAAGTACCTCATCACTGTACCTTCTCCTAGTAGTTATCATGGCCTCTGTGTACCTCGCATTATACTATCCTTTCATTTATCTCCATCCTTGGTCAGTTTTGAGAAACAATCTTCTTTTAACTTAAAGCATACCTGTAGTAGATTATTCCTTTCACCTTTTAGTTCCCACAATTTTTTACTTGGATAACTACAACCACCCCACACTAAAGGTATGTGTAGTCCTCTGCGCATAAACATTCTTCATATAGTAATTAGCTTCATGTGCGCAAGTGCGCTTATTACACAAGAACAATAACTAAATTGACAAAGCATAGTGACAATGAAGGAAATGTATTAAGGAAATATAGAATTGAAAACCTAATCTAAATGGCAATACTGCCTTATTACAAACACCAAGAAGACTTATTTATAGTAGGGCTTCAACCTACTCCCGTTAAAGTAACCAGGTAGCCATGTTCCATCAAGTGCTTCTAACTGGAAAGCACCTGATTCAAGTATGTAAGTGATGACATATGGCCCCAACCAATGTACTTTGAGCTTTCCTGGATGGCACAAGAACTTTGAGTCATAAAGAAGTACCAGTTGTCCAATCTCAAACTTCTTATCCCTTATGTTTCTATCATGCCATGTTTTCTACTTGGATTTTTCCTACTTCTGACTCCATCGTGCTATATCTCTTCTCTCATCCAGCTGAATCATCTTCTTGATAGGCTCTTCTAAATCCTGCTCATTAGCTAGACCTCCAGCACATACAATGTGTAAAGAAGGTAACATAAATTCTATAGGGAGAATGGCTTCTGCATCAAACACCAACTGAAACCATGTGGCTTTGTTCAATCTCTTATAAGTTTTTATATATGCCCAAAGAATAACTGACACTTTGTCATCCCAATCCTTTCTTCCAGCATCACAAATATTTGTCAAATTCTAGCTCAAAATCTTTTTGAAAGCCTCAATAGTTCCATTTACCTGAGGATGGTAGGGTGTAGTTTTATGGTGTGCAACTATAAACTCATCTAATTGGATCCTAATTGTGTCATTCAAAAAGTGTGTACCCCTATCACTTGTCAAGATGAAAGGACATCCATATCTTGTAAGAACATTATCCCATAGAAACCTAGTTGTTGTAGCTATTGTACAGTCCTTCGTATGTGCTGCTTCTGCCCACCGTGTGAGATAATATATGTAAGTAATGATATAGCGCGACCCATTCCTATGCGCAGCTGGCGAAATAGGTCCTACAAAGTCAATGGCCCATTTCTCAAATGGTTAAGCACTAGTAATTAATCTCAAAGGAATCTCATCTCTTTTCCCTGGTTTTCCTAGGCACTAACAATGATCACACGCCTTACAATATTCTTTACAGTCTTTATACAATTTCTCCTACCATAATCCAACAAGTAGGATCTTCTGGGAAGTCACATCACCTACATAATGGCCTCCTATAATACCACCATGGGATTCTTCTATAATATCCTTATGCTCATGCTCTAATACACAATGACATAATACTTCATCTCTGCCTAACTTGTAGAGGTCACCACTGATTAACATAAACGGTTCCGTGAGTATAGCAAGCTATTTCTTTTTTAATTCCTTCATTCCTTCTGGTGCCATACAAGTTTGTAGAAAGACAACAATGTCTTCTAATTCCATGGGTGCGCATTGTAACCTATATAACTGTGCATCTAGCATGGTTTCTTCAATTGTCTGTTCTTCTTCTCTTGAGTTGATTCTAGATAAATGGTCTGGTCCAGAGTTACTTTTCCCTGGCTTCACCACAACTGTGAAGTCAAACTCTTGAAATAGGAGTACCCATCTACATATGCACCCTAGAATACAAGATTGTTTACCAAGTACTTTAATGCCATGTGATCTTTATAAAACAAAAATGGTATTGCTAACAAGTACTGTCAAAAATTGTGCAATGCATACATCATGGACAAACCTTTGTGCTCTGTAGTTGTATAATTCCTTTTAACAGGAGTCAACTTCCTACTAGAAAAAAAAATGGATGATCTATAATACCTTTGTTAGGTTGAGCTAACATAGTGCCAATGGCCATGCCAGAAGCGTCCACATGCACATGAAATGGTTTATCCCATGAGGTAAAACATAGAATGGGAATGGGAATGGTAGTAAGTTTCTCTTTTAATATCTCAAACATGCGCTGCTACGGTTCTCCCCAATTAAATGTACCTTTCCCTTTTAGTAATTCTTCCAAGGGTACAACAATTTTGGCATACCCTTTGATGAATTTTCTATAATATCATGTATGACCTAAAAATCCACATACCTAACTTTGAATGGTAGGCACTTCTATGCCTAGAATGACTGCAACCTTAACTGGATCAAATAACAAACCTTCTTTACAGATTATATGTCCTAATAGTATTCCAAATGGTGTACCAAATATGCACTTCTTGATGTTTAAATAGATACTCAATTGTCTACACCGTTCAAACATTAAGCGTAGATTATCACAATGATCTTTCACAAGCCCATATACTATCCAATCCTCTACGTAGACCTATAAGAAGCTATGAATAAAATCTTTGAATTCCTGAACAACTATGCGTGAGAATACAACAAGTGCATTTTTCAATCCAAAAGGCATCACAGTATAGGAAAAATTTCCCCATTCAGTAGTAAATGTTGTCTTTTCTTGATCCTCCTGAGCAATCCTAACCTGATGACACCTGAAAAACCCATCTGTGAAAGAATATATTTCATGCCCTACCACTCGTTCCATTATTTCCTCAGTGAATGGCATAAGGAATGGATCTGTGACTCTTACATCATTTAGCTCCTTGTAGTCCACACATATTCTAATTCATTCATCCTTTTTGATATTGATCACCATTGGGCTAACCCATTCTGACTCATCAAGGGGCTTGATAATTCTAGATTTCAACATTTTATCAATTTCTTCTTTTACCTTTTTGTGTAAATTGGGGTTCATTCTATAAGGTCTATTTCTCACAGGGCATGCAACTTCCTTAATCTTGATCTTCATTTCCCCAAGTGATTTATTCCTACCTTTAAATTCATGATACCCTCGAGGGAATAAGTCCTAATAATCCCTTAGTAACTCAATGATTTGCTACCTCCAAGTCTGACCATTAGTCTCCAATGATGGCCTCCTTAGGCTCAGCCTCTGAACCTATATTCACCTTCTTTTTCTTCATGGGTTTTTGATAGGCATGCGTATCCTTTTTTGTAATGTACAAGACCTCTCGCAGCCCTTGTGAATGGTCAATATCCAGGTTATAAACTTCCTCATCATCGACGATGTAAACCATATTTCCTTTCTCTTTCTCAAGGAAAGCACGTTCAAGTAGTATAAAGTCCATTTATTTTTTCCTTTCAAAATGTGCTCCGAACTCTTCCTCACCAAATAATTCCTAAATATGCTCTTCAGTTTTCACACTATCTCCCATAGTTAAGCACTTGACAAATTTTAATTCCTCTTCTATTGGAGGTTGGGAAGAAAGGTACTCAAAGGTTTGGATCATTCCTACAATCAAATTTTTATAGTTCCCAGTCTCTTGATGTAATTATGCATATACATATAAGGCATGTGCACATCCTTGTAGCGTAGAGTACAATCTATGCTCCTAGAGTGAAGGTGGTAATGCTTCTTGTCCTACTGTCTAGAGTCTCTCACACTGCTGAATGTGATGCTGAATAGGTTGATCACCATGATAAGTGCAGATCTGCTTAGGTGCATTTTTCCCTACAAACCTAATAAATAAAGTGACTCTAATCTCTTCCAATTTTATAAGATTATCTCTGTGGACTACCCACCAATGCACTGTTGTCCCACGCAAGGTATGTACTAACATATCTCTTCTCTTAATTTGATATGTCCACTATGTTTCCTTGGATTTCAAAAATACAGGAAGATCTTCTACCCTTGTATACCAAGGTACTATGCTACCTATCCGTCGAACCGAACTAATTCCATTCTTGTGTGCAACATACGCATTTCACCTCACGCCCTACTAGTTTATATGTACCATGAGCCCAATTGTCACAAGCAATACTCATAGTATCACTATTAGAATGAGAATCTTCTCACTATAAGAGGCCTTCTTTTGATAGCTTATTGACCTCTGGTTCCTGAATAGTGCGTACATAAATTTTGTTTAAGTCCTCCTCACTTAGAGGCTCAAAATATTGTGTAGACTTCCCATCTGTTAGAGGTATCATAACTCTTTCCTACTTGTTCTCAAAGATAATATACTCCTTATTTAACCTCAAGTCAGTATTATTCGTATAACACCAAGGGCGTCCAAGCAAGGCTAGAAAAATATCTACTTATGCAAGTGCTAATACCTCAAAATCTCTAGTGAACTCATACCCTTGTATGGTTATATATGCATCCTTCAAAACTTCTATGGGAGTGTCCTTAGTTCAGTTAGCCATAAAGAACACATTATATGATGGCTATAATGGGGGTCTCCCCATTTTTACTTATGCATCTAATGTAAGAACATTTACTTCTACACTTGTATCAATCAATATGTTGCTCAACAACCACCCATCCACAACAACATTCAGATTAATTTCCTTGTCATAGTCAATGCTATCAGGGGGAATATTTACATGCAGGATCTGTCGTCCTATCTCAATACTTGCACATGGAGTGTTCCCTTTTAACCAACTTCCTAATAGTGGGATGATGTTCTCCTGGCGCAAAATTTTGCATACTTCTCTCAGATCATCGATATCAGTTTGGACTATCTCTGATGCTTTCTTCTAATCCTTTAAGTACTATATCTCACCCTGAATATTCCTTAGCACTTCCATGGTACCCTAGTAAACTTCCTTCTGATGATCAAGATCTAGGTACCTTGCATGTAAAACCTCCTTCTTGGTGATCGTAGGCTTATTTTACAATGTCTCTCTTATGCGTGCCACTTCAGCTCATGTAGTAATCTTCACTGTATATCTCAGGTCATTCTACTATCTTGGCCATCCACTGATCTTCCACCATGTGCTGAATTCTAACCATCCCGATGCCTTTGTTTTCTTGATTATGATACTTACTCAGATGCTCATATAATTCCAGACACTCTTCATAGCTATGGTTCTTTCCGTAGAAAGAACATGCAATATTCTGAGGACATTTGCACATATAGTGGTTAGGATATCCGTACATATAACATGTTCTATGAGGGAACTCACCTCTTCCTCCACCATGGCCTCATCCTCTATATCCACCACGTTATCCATGTCCCCTTCCATGAACTCCTTCAAAATGCACCTCAGTCCATTCATAGTGCATTTGATTATGATCCTGATCCTGGTGTTCATTCTTACCCTTAGAATTATCTCTTACACTTGTATTTCGTACCCTAATGTCTATAGAATCCTGGATCTGACCAATACATCAATAATCTTCAGTATCATGGTTCGTGGAATGATTTGTTTTGCAAAAGTAGGATATATTCTTCCTTATTGTGCACTGTAACAAAGGACAATGAATAACATCATGATTCAAATGACAGATATCACAATCTAATAGTAATGAGTGTACAGATCTGTGAGAGAAACTATCCTTGGTGTGACCTTCCAATTCACAATCTGAACACAAAATTCCTAAGCACGTTTCATGGGCTGAATTTTCTGATAGCTTCTCTAACGGCTTTGCCATAGCTACAATTTGTGCCTCTAAGAATGGAATAATGCCAGTGTCAATGCTCCCAACTACCTCAGCAAGAAAATATGCTTCTAGTGCTTCATGCATATTAGTGTATGTCTTATGTGACAACGCCCTTCTAAATGGTGTAATTAATCCTCCAAAAAATCATTGTGCATGCTGGCTTGCGTGAATATCATAAGATAGCTTAGATATAAGTGTCTTAAAATGGGCATTATATTCATGTACACTCTCAGTAGTGCCCTGCTTGATATCTTTGAGTGCGTTAATACTTTTCTGCTCAAATTCAAGGATATGGAACTCTTTCAGGAAAGCATCCTTCAATGATGTATAATCCACGTAAGTTTTATCAAGGTCAAACTTCCTATACCAGGTGTGTGCACATCCCTATAATGTAGTAGCAAATTGACTTTCCTTTTACTCAGAATCCATGATCCCTTTAGCGTGCCATAATATTTCACACATATGCACATGTTCAAAAGCATCCTTTATGCCTCTATACTCTGGGAGATGAAGAGACATATCCATATAAATGTTCTGTGGTTACTACAGGCCTTGACCACCTGATCAAGAACATCCTGTGTTTCCTCTACCTCCAGAACCACCAGATCCACCAGAACTAGAACCACCTATACCTCTTGATCCTCCACCTATAGCTGGAATAGGACAAGTAGATGTACTTCCCTGTGCTCTTATAGTAGTACTATACTAAACCCCTACAGTCTGTGAGGTAGTTCCACTTCCAGAGGTGAATCCAACATTATGTGCACTCACATTTAGTGCGGATGATGTGCTTAAGAATGGTCCTCCAAATATCATTGAAGCCATCTATCTTGCCATTGATGTACTTTTTCCCTAACTTACTCCTACTATCCTACTTCCCAAGTTAGCTTGTTGGTTACTTATCATACTAGATATTGGAAAACCAAGTGCAAGGGCTAGGTCACTAGGTGGATTAAGATGCACATCCATGGCCCAGGTAGTCTCTGTTGGCACACTTCTGTGGGAGGCCAAGGGGGAATATCTATCATGTTTTCCAAGATGGGGGAGTTCCTGATGCTCTGGCTCCATGTCTTCTATGTGAGCTATAAATCCTTCATGATCCATCTCTCTCCTCAACACCACACTTTCTGCAATAGAACGCTACTTCTCTATCTCCCTCTTGTGTGCCTCATTATACTTAATCCGCCTCTCCTCTCTCTTCCTCTCTACTGCTAGGTCTACCATATTTCACCAAACCTATTCCTTCCCTCATGCATGGTGAAGTTTAGTTAGCCATTGGTTTACTCTCCAGGTCAAATTTACCATCAAGATCTTGATCACTAGTGGGAATACCTTGCAGATATACTCCTCTCTGATACCATAAAAACTAGAATTCAGCTACCTCTAGGAAAGAATACATTGAAATTGAATATTCTAGAATATAATTGTTTAGAACACCACAAAACCATATATCCACAGTGAAAGTCCAGATCAAATCAGCATCATAAAGGGTCTAAAATTATTCCTGTGTCTAGAAAAGTGCGTGATACCTCCAATTCCATTGAGATGCATAAGCAGTAAGCCACTCATATAGTTCTACTAGAAATATAGTGAAAAAGGTCTCATATAGGTTGTCATACAGATTTTGTTCTACCCAAGTTCATGCATTAAACTTAGATCCACTACTGAACCGCCATACATATTCTTCCTCTAGATCATGTATACACTCCTCTATACCTGCTAGAGCTAACTAGTATGTATTCATCGTGAACCATCCTGAACAAAACTAAAAAAGAGGGTCTCAGCAACGGAACCAATGATGCAACCTAGAATTTACCAGATAACACCCTAGACACGCTAACACATCACTCAGCCTAGACTAAGTGCACACCCTACGTGCGCAAAGGTACTAGGTCCCTCTTTAGGGTTGTTGTAGTAGGATGTTAGTGTGATGAAGGAAGAAACATATAGATCCATAACTAATCCATCATTCTACAATGCATGCTACATTCTGCTCTATGAAAGCACAAGCTTAAACAGTAATCATGATTGAATTAATAACATGCACTACTCAATTACACACAGGAATGACACTTAGGTTCAGCCAATATCCATCATCTATTAATAAACACAGAAGCTCCTTATAATAATGGAAATCTATACCAATGTGCATATGGATCTGATACAGTAATCCAATCATATGCACATACATCTATACCTTCATACATCCATCTCTCTCTATCTATATTCTACTATATTCTTCATATCATATATATAGGGTGGGGACTTTCCCTTCACCGCTTATCTATTCCAGAAATAGGCCGCATGCTATTAATAACCACACATCATTTGTAGGAATAGCCACACAAGAAAGTGTGCTATCAATAGACCTCTTGCAGTTAACTGAAGTGACAATCCTAGTCTTAGCTCGTCTCCATGCAAAACGCTTGATACAATCCTCTAAAGATAGACAATGCATGGTGCACACGTCTTTGCATCATTGGTGTGTTCCACATGCTGTATTCTAAAAATAGGTCTTCATGCTCAAAATTAGATAAGTATTGAATGCTGAACTTGTCCATTTGTGCCCTTGATCATGGCCTTCTCTCTTGCATGGACTTATTGTGTGATATATAACAAGTATTCTTTGATCAACAATTAGTGATACTACAAGTATTGATTGTGACAATTGGGCACATGGCACCTATGAGATGGTTGGGTGCAAATTAAGAAGTTCCTTTGTACGGAGGATAAAACATCATTGTATTAGGTAGATAGGTAACAAATATTTACCCTAGTACACTGGAGAATGAGGTCTTATAGTATTCCTATGTGCCATGGAGGAGCAGTGGATAGATAAAGTGGAGAGAATAAATATGTTCGTGTATACCCTACTCGGGATGGTAGCACGTTGGTGGATGGTTCACATGGATAATCTCATAGAATGGAATGAATTAAGAATTTATCTAACAACTTGGTTTCTCAGGAGTAATGCACCTACTTAGATCTACATATATCATGGTAATCAACTTGTTCAGCACCATGTTCAGAAGTGTAAACAACTCTGGAAAGAGGGGAAGGAAGCTTTACCACCTTCACTTTGGGTGCACAAACTTTATTCCACTTTGCAAGGCTGTACCCACGCTTGGTATGTTTATGTAGAACTACATAGGGAGAATGGAAATTGGAAAGAATTGATTGTAGGAATGGTCCAAAATTTTGACTACTTCTCTACTAAACCTCTGGTGAGAGAGGCATTATGGGTTATGGAATGTTTGACTATGGGAGACATTGCAAAGGTTAAAGAAATCATTGATGAGTTATTTGGTGAGGAAGAACCAGGAACACATTTTGATGAAATAGATGAGATAGATGCCGAACTATTTAAGCACGCTTGCTTTGAGAAGGAGAAAGGAAATATTGTATATATATTGGATGATGAAGAAGTATAAAATTGGGACATTGATCATTCTGAAGGTACGCGCAAGGTTTTAGACAGTGCAGATAAAAATGCACACACCTATCATGAACCTATGAAGACCAAGAAAGTGAACATTGGCATGGATGTTTAACCTAAGGAGGCCATAACTGGAGATTATTGGTTTGATTCTGAAGTGAAAAAGATAATTGACTTACTATGTGATTTCCAAGACTTATTTCCTAGGGGCTTCCATGAGTTAAAGGGGGTGCATGAGTCATTAGGAAAAATGAAGATTAAACTAAAGGAAGGTGTGAGCTAAGAGACCTTATAGGGTGAACCCTAACATGCACCTAAAATTTAAAGAATAAATTAACAAAATTCTAAAACCTGACATCATTAAGCCCCTAGAATAATTAGAGTGGGTTAACCCCATGGTAATCAGTATAAAGAAAAATGATCGGATTAGGATTTCTTTGGATTACAGGGAGCTAAATGTTGCATGTGTGATTGATCCTTTTCCTACGCCTTTCACTAAGGAAATAGTAGAAGGCATTGCAAGGCACAAAATTTACTCTTTTATAGATGGATACTCTAGGTATCATCATGTAAGAATTGCACAAGAGTATTAAGAGAAGAAAAAATTCACCACTGAATGGGGAAGCTTTGCATATATGGTGATTCCCTTTGGTTTTAAGAACATGCCTGATGTATTTTTCATGCATAGTTGTTCAAGCATTCCATGATTTTATTCACAAATTATTGCAGGTTTACTTGGATGATTGAAAGATATATGGGCTTGTTAAGGATCATTGTGAGAACTTGTGCCTAATGTTTGAAAGATATAGACAGTTAAACATCTCTTTAAACATCAAAAAGTGTGTATTTGCTACAGCTTTTGGAACTCTACTAGGGAATATCATCTGTAAGGAAGGTTTGTTATTATATCTAGCTAAGGTTGTAGTTATTGTAGGCATGGAGGAGCCTACCAGTCAAAGCGAGGTATGCAGATTCTTGGGCCATACAGGGTATTACAGAAAATTTATCAAAGGATATGTGAATATTTCCACACCCCTAGAGGAGTTACTAAAGGGAAAAGGGACATTCTATTAGGGAGAAATGCAAAAACACACATTTAAGGCATTAAAGGAGAGAATTACTATAATGTCTATTCTGTGTTTTCCCTAATGAAACCAACCGTTTCACGTACATGTGGACGCATTTGGCATGGCCATTAACACAATGTTATCTCAACCTAGAGAAGGTATTATAGATCATCCTATCTATTTTGCTTGTAGAAAGTTGACTCCTGATGAACAAAATTATACAACTATGGAGCACGAGGCCTTGTCGATGATCTATGTGCTGCATAAATTTAGATAGTATTTGCTAGCGATGCTATTTATATTTTATATAGATCACGTGTCACTGAAATACTTGGTAAATATGCCCATTTTACATGGGCACATATGTCAATGGGTTCTCTTACAGTCGTGGTAAAACCAATTAAAAGTAATTCCAGCACAGACCACTTATCAATAATTCAATCATAAGAGGACATGTAGAAAATTAAAGATACACTACTAGATGCATAGTTATACAGGCTACATCACGCACCTTTAGAATTGGATGATATTTTTTTCTTTTTATGCATAGTTATGGTGCTAGAAGGAATGAAATCCTTAGAGAAGAAAAAACTTGCAATTCATACTGCACCCTTCTTGTTGATCAGTGGTGAATTATAAAAACTTGGCCAAGATGAAGTATTGTTCCAGTTTGTATTAGAACATGAGTGCATAGATATCATGAAAGAGGCTCATGGTGGTAATGTAGGTGGGGATTATGCAGGTGACACCGCTGAACACAAGATTATAGTCACTGGATTATGGTGGGAGACCTTGTACAAGTATTGTAAAGAGTATTATAAGGTGTGTGATCACTGTCATCACCTTGGAAAACCCAAACAAAGAGATGAAATACCTTTGAGGCCTATTACTAGTGCAAATCCATTTGAAAAATGGGAAATAAGCTTTTTGGGTCCTATTTTCCCAGGTACGCGTAGAACTGTATTGCACTACATCATCACTTGTACATATTATCTTACATGATGGGTAGAAGAAACACCTACAAAGGATTGTACAGTAGTAAAGTTCTTATGGGAGAATATTCTTACCAGGTATGGATGTCTGGTTGAGTTTGACAAGTGATAGGGGCACACACTTCTTGAATGAGACAATCAAGATATTGTTGGATGAATTTATGGTCACACACCACAAGACTACACCTTATCACCCTCAAGAAAATGGGACTGCTGAGGCCTTCAACAAGATATTGAGCCAGACCTTAACAAAAATTTGTGATGTTGGAAGGAAATATTGGGATGATAAATTTTCTGTTATACTTTGGGCATATAGAACAACCTACAAAAGGTTAAATAAGGCCACACCCTTTCAGTTGGTGTTTGGCACAGAAGTAGTTCTTCCCATGGAATTCATGTTACCTTCTTTACGTATTGTGCATGCGAGGTCTAGCTGATGAGAAAGCATTAGAAGAAAGAATTGACAAGTTAATACAGTTGGATGAGAGGTGCACCATAGCACATTGGATTTAGAAGTAGGAAAAGGCCAGGAAGAAGGCATGGCATGACAGACACATCATGGATAAGAAGCTTAAAGTTGGAAAAATGGTACTTCTTTATGATTCCAAGTTTCTGCACCATCCAGGAAAAACTTAAGGTGCATTGGTTGGGACCATATGTTATCACTCACATACTTGAATCAAGCACTTATCAATTAGAGGTGTCTTGATGGAACATGGTTAGCCAGTTAATTCAATGGGAGTAGGCTGAAGCCCTACTATAAATAATTATTCTTGGTGTTTGTAATAAGGTAAGTATTTCCATTTAGTATAGATTTCCCTTTCTGTATTTATTTTAATGTATTTCCTTCTTCATCACTATGTCTTTATCAATTTAGTTTAGTGTATTGTGTAATAATCACATTTGCGCACTGGAAGCTAATTACAATCTGAAGTATTTTTTATGCATAGAGGACTACACATACCATTAGTGTGGGGTGGTTATTATCAAAAATAGGTACACATGAGAACATATTGTTACATGTTTTATTCAGAAATGGAAGAGAGATGCCAGAAAGAAGATTGCTCCTAAAGAAGACCATAGCTAGAAATAAATGAATGAACAATATAACACGAGGTAAGTGGTGGACATATAAACTACTAGAGGAAGGCATAGTGGTGAGGTACTTCAGTGCATGGAAGCACATAAAAGGAGGTCTATAACTAGAAGGTAGGAAGGTACGATGGAAGGTTAAAACTATGGTGCGTAGGTATATCACATGAAAATTGGGAAAATGGTCAATTAATGAGAGGATCAGTGGTAGGTAAAGGAGAAATAAATGTAATAAATTTTAGCAACTCTATATAAAGACGTGATGTTGGTTCATTTCTACCTTTGTGATCACAAGTATTTGAGTGAGCTAGTTGTGACCAAACCAATTAAAACATGTTGAGGTGTGGAGAGATGTAAAACTAGACGTGGAGAGTGGATATGTGCACAGAAGTGGCTTACATTCCCATTAGAGAAGGGTTTGAGTGAAGCAAAAGCATTAATAAGGATCTAGGACACGTAGTTTTAAGCTAGGGTACACGGTTTTGAGCTAGGGTTTGAGAGCTTACTCGATAGAGGAAAAAGGTGATATTTTTACCATGGCACCAAGGAAAGCACCTGGAGTAGGTACGAAGGGGAAGAAAAAGGTGGAAATCGAGGTCGAAGATGCTCCCGAGAGAAATTTTTTAGAAATCTAGTATCCAGAAGAAGTGATCATCCGATGGGATTAGGATTCCCATATCCGTAGATGTAAAGTAAGTGACTACAAACACCACACCACCACCAACAAGGGGGATTTAGACACATTGTTGAATAAGAAGACCAAAAAGTGCACGGTAGATGACATGCAAGTATATGATGATGCTAGGGATAAGTTTCTCAAGAAGGTAGGGATGTATTAGATGTATGAACTCCCATATTTTGGAAAACCAGAAAGTTTATACCAATGGCTTATTATCAGATTCCATGAGGACTTTTTCTATTTTGCTGGATGGCGGATAAGGATCACTGTACCTTTGATTGTTGTATTGAAAGGACTGAAGGGTACAGGGATATAGGTTAGTAGTGATCTAATTGATAAGGCCGTTATTATAGCTATAAGAAAGGAGTTGGGATATGCCAAGGGTCCATGCAAAATGGACATCTATAGATTAAGGAAGTACCTTGTGGTGTATAAAGCCATGCATCTGCTCACTAAGCTAAATGATCAGGAGAGATGGTCACAAGTAAACACCATGTGGTTACATATTGCAAAGAAAATATCACAAAGAGAAATGTACAACTTAGTTGGCTATATAGCAGAAACAATTATTAAGGAAGCACGCACAGGTGAGAAGATAATTTTTAGCACTATCCTATTATCTCTTGTGTTTGTAGAAATTGGAGTGCATGATGGACCAAATAACAAAATTTGGGAATACTCTGCAGAAAAGAAGTCCCTTGCAGAGTGGTTTGAGAAGTATTTTGGTGAAGGAAAAATGAGTGGCCCGTTTAAACAAAGGGTAGAACTATGGTATGATTGACTTTGCGTGACCTTTGAGGAGGAATGGTGCATTACAATGGAGTTACCCTCAGTAGCGGGCAAGGTAATGTAGTTCGCGGTGTATCAACATTTTTACATCGTGTGGTTCGCAATGAAGGATAGGATATGAAGTCCTTGGTGTAAACTTCCATACACCTTCACAATGTGTTATTTCTAGGTAGTGGTACATAGGTTTATTGATGCATTCTGATTTAGCTGCAACACGGACAAGGTGGAATGTGACTACCATACTCTAAGTAAAACATATGTTTATCCAGTTCAGTTTGCCTATATCAAGAGGCTTATTTATGATGTTATAACCATGAAGCCGGTAAGTTTGGTTATAAGGGATAGTGGGGCCATGCTTGTCTATCTTTAGTTCAATCCTAGGATGGAAAAGGGAAAGTATGTGGAGAACGATTTTATGATCCCAAGGCCACCTAAGGGTAAACACAAATTTAAAAATGTGGCAGCTCCAAATCCTTCCTCGACCGTAGAAGGATATAAGGAAGAAGAGATCAATGAGGATAGTGGAGACTTGGACCATAGAGGTCGGAGGTAGCCCACAGAAAAAGTAAAAAGTGAGTGCATAGATACTCCCCCACAGACACAAGGAGGAGAGGAAGAATTAGACGTGGGTATAGTCCATGAGGAATGCCAGTTTAAAAAGGTGTTCAGAAGAATAAGAACCCAAGGCACAGGAAAATTTCAACCTTTACAAAGTTCACCTCAACTCTTCCCTCAAAAAGAAGCACCCGAGGGAAAGAGAAGAAGAAATATGAAGCTTAATGAGGAGCAGGAGTATGAAGAGAGAGTGTTGGGAACCTCTGTTTAGCCTAAAGATGTGGAGGAACCATAGGATAAAGATATGAGAGATGAAGAGGAAGGGCTGAAAGATGTAGAAGAGAATGTACAAGAGAAACCCAATGCACCCATTACAACTTAGATAGGAGAAGGATTAACTCTAGACCTTGGTGCTCAGGTTCCTAAGGGGCCAAGAATAAAAAGAGAAAGAACAAGTGAAGGGTATGTTGTCCTTAGTATGGGCTATATTGAGGACACAAGAAAAATAGTTCACGCCCAGTTTCAGAGAACTGTGGGCCTTAAGGAGTTATATGGGTGGGAGATGATGGATCTAGATATGGCCACTACGTGCATAAGTAATTATCCTGGTCCATGCAGACTGATATGGAGGAACCAGATTTTGACTTGTGTGAGGAGTCATCTGTCTTGTAAAGAGTGAAGAAGGAACCCCATAGAAAGCACATGACAATAAAACCTACTCTAATTTCTAATGAGTATGTCAGCAATGCAATGGTCAAGGTATCTACTGAGGTGGCATGGAGAAAAATTGATAAGGCTACCACCATTCGAGCATTGCTTGAGGATAAAAAGGATAAAAATACAGAGATATTGTGTTTAAAGGAAGAGAAGGAACGAGAACGGGAAAATAATGAGGCCTTTATTAGCATGGTGGAGGAAATTGGTGATCATATCCTTAAAGCAAGGCCTCATCTAGAATCTCAGGTACCAAAAAATTTTCCTTCTGCTATGCATTATGTGCACACTTTGGTCAATTTGGTGTAAGATGACAGACCAATTCATATGCCTGCACCAAAAGATTCTGAAAAAGAGGCAGAGAGAGAAAGGGCCTCTATGGTTAGGAAAATTAAACTTATGAGGCATTATTCCAAACTTTGAAGGATGAGATGAAGAAAGACGACCAAGCTCTCAATTTATGTGCGGCACTAGAAGCAGTAATAAGAACCAGAACTCTAGTTAAAGATAATGAAGTTCTGGCAGCGATGAAAGATGAGACACTAGGGTGCATAGAAATATTGGCACTGGTGAAACAAAATTGCAAGTCCCTCGCATCAGCCAAGGATCCACACAAAGAGAGGACTGGTGAGATTGGGAAGCTAATAGTGCAAAATATGGACCTCCTGGAAGGAATGATGTCAGGTATGGCTAATGTTGTCCAGATACTACAAAATGAGAAAGAAAATATTACTCAGGATGAACTTGATGCCATATCCATAGATATTCTAGAGAAAACAAGGACTGTGCTAAACGAATGGAAGACATTGGAGGCTGAAATAAATAATGAATATCCAAAGCTAATGGACTCCCAGTTGAAGAAGAAGGTGTTGTAGAGTGAAAATTCATTCTTTTGTACAATGTTTTATTAATTATTTCATTCGTTATTCTTTATTATTGGTAACATCAGAAAGAATTCCCATTTTCGGGACAAAAATTTAATTTAGTGTGGGGTAATGTTGAGTAGAAAAAATGTTGCTCCAAGGATAATACACACAAAGGATGTGTGTGTAAGAATAAGGCACATTTGAAGGCACGGGAAGATAGGGAAGGAAACGCATGCCAAATTTTTTTATCTTAGTACTTAACCATTTTTATGGACAAGGGATATTTTTGGAGATAGCGTGTTGAGCACACATAGAGATGAAAACTTTCTCTATAGGCAATGGTATTTTGGGAACAAGTCGGCTATTAAGCACCATGCATGGTTTAAGCTAATAATAGGATTTCTTCTTAGACTTAACTATATGACATCTATTATTAGAACACTTGCATGTTGTGCATGCTATTGTAAATGCTCATGGATATTATTAGTATGCGATCTATTTTGGGAAGTGCATGGGTGGTGAAGGGAAAGTCCTCACCTCTATAAATATGTATCTAAATGTGTAGTTGAGAGATATTGAATTATTGTAGAGTTATGTTGTTGATCTTAATACTGCACATGACTCATGGAGATACTTTATAGTGTAAGAAGCTTAATTTTTTTACCTTGTTTAATGCAATGGAGAATATTGGATGGATAATGGTGTTAGACATAAGTGAATCTAGTTCTTTTATGGTTAGCCTTATTATAGTTATTGTTTAGTTCATTATTCTATAAGATCTAGATCTATTTTATGCACTGTGGAATATTTATGATTAGTTATGGATCTGAATACATATTATCATCATCACACCAACATCCTGCATAAGTAACTATAAAGAGGGTTCTGGTACCTTTGTAGACTTCGGGTGATCACTCACCTCAGTTTGAGTAATGTGCCAGCACACCTAGGTTTTTCATAGTAGATTCTAGGCTGAATCATTGCATTTAGTGAAAGAGAATTCCTATTCATGTTCTGTATTTTCTATATCAAACTTAACTATGGATTTGGGCTTAAAACATTTGTATTTCATTTTGGTATGTCACATTGTATCTCACATTATATTTGATGGCAACCTATATGCTGGAATTCGTGCCCAACTAATGGTTAACTAATTCAATCGTAGTTCAATTTTCACATTTTGTATACCAAACCACTAAAAAAATTTACACATTTTCTTAAACAACATCCTACCCAGAAGAAGTTGTCAATGATCACACGATTAGAGGATTGACAATGGGCACCAAACTAATTTCTCTTTCCAATCATTATCTCAGAGAAAGGGCCGCCCCCGTAAAAACTTAACCTGAAACCATCCTTAGTTCTTGGCTTTCTATAGGGTACCTTCTATCAAACCAAAAACTATATTCTATTCACAAGTTAGTCCTAAATAGAAAAAGATGGAACATAAAATTCATCAATAGGATTTCATGTTCACTATTTTTTGTTTGATTTTTGTTTTGAGTTGTGAGGTCGTATTCTCCATTCCTTTCTTCCTTTCAGATTCCATAATCATAGTTAGTGTATTCCAACTTTTTCTGAGTGTGTTAGCGTCCATCATTTCCATACTCAAGTTTCTTGGTTGGTAGTTTAGCTGATCTAAGTTACTAAAGTCACCTTTGTCCATCTTTTCAAATTTCACGGTGACTGGCATCGGTCTAATGACCATCATCGGTTTACTCATCTGACCATCATCAATTGACCTGACCATTGTTGGTTTCCTATTTTATTTTTTTCATTTTACCAAAATTAGCACTCATCACATTTCTATTCTTTCTAGGGTTTCTCAGATACATCGTCATACCTCTGAGTCTTTGAAATCAATGTCAAATCAATATTTTTCTTCATTTTCATCAATTATTGCCACATTTGCAAAGCTTTTGGTTTTTTACAGTAACCGGTATCGGTCACCCTAACCATAATCAGTTACCCTTTGTCACTGAAATGAGTTTCCCAACTGCCGTCGGTTCCTGTGTTTTAATTTTTTAGTTAAAACAATGACCAATTTTCACCTTCTGGAACTATTTTCTCCTTTCCTTATATTCTTCTATGTCATTTACAGAGATCAAATTATAAATTCAACACTAACCCACATGGTTTTGACTCGTAGCCAAGCCAACACCCTCATATTCCACACTAGCCTTTAGCCACTCTCACCTAGCCCATCGCCACCTTCCATTCTATCACCCATGGTTCCCAGTTAGCCTATCACCATCAGTTGCAGTGACGAGGATTTCACAAAACTCCTTGATCAAAACCTCGTTGCTTTACAATATCACTTATCCCATTCATCCACTCATGACTCATCTGGGAAACTTATCTATGACATGCCCGTATCCATCCCACCTATACTTGCAGCAACTTCTACCTCTGCCACTACTAGCATTTCTCTGATTTCCTCCACCTTACCACCCATTATTTCTCATCTTGACCTTGCCTCATCAATATCTGTTGTACCTACAACTTCTATCACACCCACAGGGTCCATCGTCCCTACAACACCCACCATTCCTACATCTACCACCCTTAGTACAAGTGTGCCCATGTCATCCACTACCTATATACCTATCGCATCCCATCCACCTTTGGTGTCAGCATCCCACACTCCCTTCCAAAACCTCATCTTCTCTATCCCCTAGTATCTTCCACCAATCACCACTAGGGTCTTTACATCCACCCCACCTACATATTGTAACACCCTGAACTGTTGTTACTTTCTCCTAAGCATACAAGTGTTGATATGTGATTTCTTGTATAAGGATGTGTTCCTCGATTAAGAAATCATGCTTGATATGTACTGTAATTTCTTTGCAGATTGCAGATCTTGACTGAGTCAGAATATGATTAGACTCTTTTATCTATTTCATTTTGTATCTGAGTTTAATCTGATCTCGGAATAAATTATAGAGTTATCCATCTATAAGATCTAGTCTTAGATCAGTGGAATTGATCCAAGTATTGCTTTAAATTTGTTCATGATGAATTAGATCACAGACCTTGAACAGGTTGCAAGGTATGGAAGCATTGATTAAGCTGGTCAGGAGTATGACTCAGGCTGATCTTGTGAAATAAATTGGTTCCCGATATGGAAGTATATCTGGAAGGTCTCGATCGTGGACCAGGTAATAATTCGTTTACATACGATTCTGCAGTAGAACAGGAGCTAACCCTGTTCAAGAAGGTATGATACAAGTCTTTTCTGAGTTTACAGAACGTAGACCTAACTGGAATTATTAATGGTTAGTAACCTAAGAATAAACCTAACCTAGGGGTTAGATTAGTGTTAATCTAACCTAGACCTAGGCTATGTGTTAATGTCCTAAGTTAGTATCTATGTGTAATATGGTTAGAATATGGGTTACCCTAAATTCTAACCTAAGATACTAACCTAACTAATGAGGAGAATGGAAAGGGGCCTATGGAAGGGGGTGCGAACCATGGGCGGCATTTTCTATGACATTTAATGCATGGATAAGGATGAGGGAACAGTCATGGCGGAGGTTTAAGCAGCAGCTAACCTGTTCTGACGTGGCAGGTCGCTAAGTTTGGAAATGAACTTGAGTTTTCGTTGGACTGTCGCCAACTCTGGCGGTCGGTGGAAGTGGAGTCTTAGCGGGAAATTTGGTTTAATGGCATTCAATATTCTCGGTAGACGAGCTCGGAACTCGCGAGAAGGCATGCAAACGGGAAGTTTGTGGGGTTGTTTGGCTTGTCGTAATTTTCGGATTTCTCTCTGCTTGTTTACTGGTTCTTCGCACTAGTCCTCTTTGTGTTGCATGGCAAGTATGAACTTATCCAGCTCTTTTCTCTGTCATGGAGGATATATATGTGATGGAGATAGCGAAATTTTGTTGGTCGCTTTAACTTGGAAGAAGAAAAGGAAGTTTGAGCTCTTCCAGTGGTCTGCTTCGGAAATTTGATCAAAAATCCAGGCATGTTAGGCCCTAACCTTTAAATATCTTGTTGTCTTTCGAATGATTTCATTAGAACAACTCTGTTTTAATGATTTAGGAATTAGATGTTTATCTATGGATGTCTTGTGTGATTTTTCTTGATACTGTATATCTTCTGGTTCGAATCTTCATTATTCCTTGTTGGGTGTTTATTAAATTCGAACAGTGGCATTATTTCTTTGTGTATTCATTCTGGCTTAAATATGTGAGATATTTATTTATAAAGAGTATGAATGCTCTGCCTGTTCGGCGTGAGTGCATAGAATATACCTGTGTTAGGTATAGACCACTGTTATGTTGATGTTTTGTGGTTGCCGCTTCTTGTTGTGGAAACTGTATAGAAGGATACCGATGGATATTGTATGATTGATCAGTTATATTGATCCTTGGAAGCTCTGTCGTGGTTTTTGGGTGACAGTGGCTAATGATGCTTTTTGGGTTTTGTCTTGTCTTTAATTTGTTTGGAAATAGGTAACTGTTCTGTTACCGTAGTCTATACGACCCAGTGGAAGTTGTTCTTTCTTGTTATTGTGGTAACGGGATTATTTGTTGACTATATACATTATGATATATCTATGATTTAATTGAACGACTCAGTGGAGTCCTTGATCGAGTCGTATATTACTATCCACTGCTGAGAATATAGATTCATCCTTGATTTTTGTTATTTGTTTTCGTGGAATCCTGGTAGAGGTAACAAGTCTTTTGTTCACTGCTATTTGTAATGATTAATGGATATAAATTTCTTGGGTATGCATTTGCATTTCTTTGTGTAAGCTGTTCGAGAGTTTTGAAGAGGCTCAGTTGATTCCCTTGCCTTAAAATGGGTATTCGATTTGCTTACACTTGTTTTATTCTGAATGATTGCCATAGTTCGCATAGAAGGATTCATCAACTAATTTCATCTTACGCTGTTGTTGGGTTCAACGGTTATGGGTATAAACCCGTTAACAGTATACAGTGTGAATATATGGATTTATAATGGTTGTAATCTGCACGACTCTGAGGAGTCGATTGAATGATTTATATTTGTAATTGAGCCGTTGTTCAAGTTGAATATATTAAATAGTTTGTGATTGATGAACCTGGGACTTGAAGGAACAACACGTACTAAGGCCTCTGTTATTTTCTGGAATTACTTTTGTATTGCATGGATTTTGTTGTACAGATTCTTGGGTGTAATTTTATGTTCATTCCTTGCAATCTTGTGCGAAAAATTGGCAATCCACTATTGTTCGGGTTTAGAGAATTATGGAAATTAACCTGTATCTTCTATTGTCTCAGTTGAAACTTGACTTGATATACTGTTGTTTGATATTGGACATTTTGTCTGAGTAATGGTCTATATCAAGTAACGTGACTCTGTATAAGTGAATCGTGAGTACTTTTTGACCAACTCCGATTTAGCACAGATGTATATACAGGATGATATGTTCCTTTCTGATTTCCTAATAGGATGCGGTAGTGTATATTACGGCATTTGTAAGGTAATCTCTGTATGGTCTTATAGAAGCATCAATTGCTTAATGTAAATAATTCTATTGTTGACAGCGATATGCTAGAGGTTCCTGATTTCGAACTTGGTTCGAAAGCCTTACTGTGTTTAAAAGGAACTAGTATTGGGCTTAAGGTTGATATATGGATTGTTGATATGATAGTTGCTGTACAGGAGTTTTGCTGTGTTTCTATTTCTTGATTTAAAAGAGTGATCTTTCTTGTGGCTTGTCTGTCTTGTTCATATACAAACTGGTTGAATGTTTTCATATGTGAAAGCAGTACAGTAATGAACTAATGTGAATGGAAGTATGAATGATTTGGTTCTTTCTCTTCTTTTGCTTAATTGAGGATATATGTCTATTAGTGGGAATTGTTTTGTAACATATTGGAGGAATCCCGAATTGTTATGATATTTCCCTTTTTGGATGAATGAAACAATCTGACCAATGTTGTGTTTTTGGATTCAATGATTGTTTGTGTACATTCGTTCCTTGATTTCTTTTATTATTTGATGAAATATTAGAAAGTGATTAAGACTATTTTGTAACAATGTTAGAGTTACATATTTGTAATCATTTTGTATTACAAGGGCATAGTCTGAATATGTTTACTTATGTGGATATCTGATCTCATTTAAACAGGGTGTTTAATGAAAACAATTGATGGATTGCAATTGTTTTAAAAGTTAGTGCTTATCATGCTCAGTTCATTGAACTGACTCATGTTGACTATTTTTGTAGATGGTTGCCGTAAGAGATAAAAGCAATGCAGATCTGACAGGTTGAACAGATTTTTTAATTGATTTATAATGAATTACAGCTTGATTTTATAAATGTACTATATGTGAAAAGATGTTTCTTTTCCGTTGAGCATTGTATCAAGTATGTTGTTGCATAAAATGTAATTGTATAGTTTTGAAAGGAATGAAAATAAGTGTTTGATACTTATGTGTTGTATTCTATTTCTGATAGTTGACCTTCTCCGGTCTATATACCAGAGTGGCAACGTTATCCTTGTGTAATATGGATACTTTTGTGATTAACAATGAAAGCTTATAAGGAAATGAGATTGAATTCTTATGAGTGTTTAGTAGTTCTAATTTGTTCTAGCAAAAGCAATATTGGATTTAAATAATTGTCTTTCTAGAAGATAGGTTAAAAATGAGCCTAAGGAGAACGCTAAACAAGCTGGATTAAATTACTAATCCCTAGTCCTAAGTATAACAGGACAATATTAAATTGGATTCTTAATCATTTATATCTTTATACTAACAAGTATGATATAAATTCAGTTAAGAGAACTGATATACAATCAAATGGAGTTCAGATGGCAATCTCAAGTAAAGGTTATGAGGTTTTTGTCCAATTCTGTTGCTTTAGAATCAGATGTATTCTAATGACTCCTTGATGAGAACTTGACCTTAATACCTCTACCATGTAATGGGTTTTATAGAGGAGGGTCGTCTTAAGACGAAGAATCTAGGGATCGGGAAAGGCTAACCTTAGGGAAAATTCTTTAAAGTAATTTAAACTCAAGTGCGTAACGCATGTTATTAAGTAGATCTTTTCGAGGCGGATTTAAAGGTTGACGACACAAGACAACTGCAGGGTTGTACCTCCGAGAAGATTAGGATCTTCTCGAAGTTACAACAATGCAGACGACTTATGGCGACACCCTTTGCATTGATCGCTAAGATTTACACTTGATTTCACACGAGTTACTCAGGGTCCGATTAAGAATGTGGTCATGTTATAAGGCTGCCTAGGAGATTCGGGGTATCATGACACACTGGTTGAACTGCAAGGTTGGACCAGTATGTCACCATATCCCTAATCCTCATGGGCATCCATATAACATTATCACCTTATTAATCTGCCTCCGAGTGAATCAGTTGTGAAAGGAAGGACTGGCAGTAGTCAGTGTAGGACATTCTATATAACATATGAATGGGGTGAAGGGCGTATTCCAGATTGACGAGTATGCCGTTAAGGAATAAAAGACATAAACAGTATGTTTCAAATCTTTGGCCAAAGTATCGCAAGCTGCTGATTGCATTGTCCTAATTCACCTAGTCTAAGGGATGAGATGCCGATGAATAATAGTAACAATTATTCAGTTAGATTCCTTGGACAGAGCATTCTGAATCCCAGATTAGGGAAGAGAACCGCAAGAGTAATGTGTTAAATAAAAACACCAACTCTTATTAATCATGAATAGATTGGTAGGTTACCGAGTCATGGAATGAATAGATCGGAGGTGCTCCGAGTCATTACAGCGGCATATGGTTGTCTGTTATATGAATGGTTATTGATTTGTGAGTTCTAAATTATGTATTTAGAACCAGGATGCAATTATCAAAAAAAAAAAAAAAATTCACTTGTTCTAAAGTATAAAATGAGGATGTTACATCTTGGTATCAGAGCTGAAGGTTGCAGCTCTTGGACCTATTGAGTCCATAATCTGATAAAAACCTGATTTTTCTTGTAACAGAAAATGGTTAGAACAAGGGGAAATGTTGCGAGTAATGCTCCATCTAAAGGAGGAGCGGCAACATCCCAGAAACTTGATGAGATCCTTGCTGCCCTGTTGGACACAAGAGATCGCTTAGCTGTACTTGAACAGCAGGTGATGGGGAATGAGGAGGATGAAGGAGCTGATAATAATAATCAGCAACCTCCTGAGGACAACCCCGACATGGGTGTTGATATTAATGCTGGGAATGTACCTGTCCAACCAGAAAACAAAAAGGCCAGATTGGCAGCGGAACTCACTAATGATATAAAAAGGATAAGTCCAGCTAAGTATGATGGCACCACATTAGGAGATGGAGCTGAGAACTGGCTCAGCGAAATGGAGAAGTACTTTGCAATAAGGAACTTCTCAGAGGAAACCAAAGCTATTTGGGGAGCCTATCAGCTTTCTCACGAAGCATCTTCGTGGTGGGATAGCCGAAAAGCTGAGCTAAACATTGATGAGACCAATATTACTTGGGATCAATTTAAAGGCTATTTTAGGCAACGTTGGCTGCCACAACTTTTCTATGATCAGAAAATGACAGAATTTCAGAACTTAGCTCAAGGGAAGCTAACGGTAATTGAATACTGGGAGCGGTTTACAAAACTCCTCAAGTATGTACCGCAGTATCAAACTGACGAAAAGTTCAGGATACGGAAATTCATCATGGGATTGAATCCTGTGATAGGGGGAGAGGTCGACGTTCACAGTCCAACCACTATGGAAGGAGTTGTTGAAAAGGCCATAAGGCAAGAACAGAAATTAAAGGCTATTTCTGCTCATAAGGAGGAAGTGCGGAAGAAGACTGCAAACCCTTCTTCAACCTCTCTTGCACCCAGAAAAGGACCATGGAAAAAGTTTGGAAACAAGAGTAAGTTTCCAGGAGATAACAATAAGAAAGCAACAGTAAATAATCCTGCTGGAAACGTAAAGGATAATTTTGCTAAAAATTATAATAATGGGCAGAAGCCCTATGGAGGACAGCGTGACAATTATAAAACTGGAGGCAATTTTGAGCCTAAAAAGGGACCTATAGGAGGCTGCTACAATTGTGGTAAAGATCACTACGCAAATCAGTGCCCTTTGAAGAAGGATGATCGTAATCAGCAGCATAAGATACATGCTGCAGTAGCGGACAAACAAGCTGAAAAGCAAGTGACACCTATAGAAGTTCCGGGTAAGTTATTCGGCATACCTGTCACTATTCTTTTTGATACAGGAGCTACTGAATGTTTTATATCTAATAAACTAGCTTCTAAACTTAAAAGAAAAGCTAGAAAAATGGATAAATTTTGGACTGTAGAGTATGGTAATAACTCTGTTCATACAGTGAGTGAGTGTCTTTTTGGGGCAGTCCTTGATTTACTTAACTTCTCCATGGAGGTTGATCTCTATGTTGCACCTTTGGGATCGTATGATATTATCATCGGTGTCAATTGGTTAGCTAACCATAAAGCAAAGGTAGATTGCTATGAAAAGAACATAAAATGTTTAGATGATCAGCTGGAATCAGCATAGATTCAAGGTGTGAAACGAGAAATTTCAGTTAGAAAACTGTCAGCTATGCAACTTAAAAAGGCTAAAAATAAAGGATGTACCCTTTATGCGGTAAATATATCTGAATCTTCAGAAGAAGATGATGATTTCATGGAACAATTCCCTCTGCTACGAGGTTTCAGGGATGTTTTTCCTGAGGAATTACCAGGGTTACCACCCAAGAGAGAATTTGATTTTACCATTGAAATCAAGCCTGGAACGGAACCTATTTCCAAAGCACCTTATCGGATGACTACTACAGAGTTAGTTGAGCTTAAGGCACAGTTACAAGAGCTTTTGTCTAAAGGATTGATTAGACCAAGTGTTTCACCTTGGGGAGCACCTGTGATATTTGTGAAAAAGAAGGATGGAACACTAAGGCTGTGTATTGATTATTCGGATGTTGAACAAAGCAACAGTCAAGAACCGATATCCACTTCCTAGGATCGATGATCTGTTTGATCAGATGCGTGGAGCAGCAGTGGTTTATTCTAAGATAGACCTTCGATCTGGTTATCATCAGTTAAGGATTAGAGAGGAAGATATTCATAAAACAGCTTTCCGAACAAGGTACGGACATTATGAATTCACAGTTCTACCCTTTGGATTAACTAATGCACCCGCACCTTTATGAATTTAATGAACAATATCTTTCAAGAATACCTGGACAAGTTTGTACTTGTATTCTTGGACGATATTCTCATTTATTCTAAAAGCGTTTGAGGAGCACAATGAGCATTTGAAGATAGTTTTGGGAATTTTGAGAAAGAGAAGTTGTATGGTAAGTTATCCAAATGTTCTTTCTTTGATTCAGAAGTTCACTATTTGGGTCATGTTATAAGTAAAGAAGGAATTGCTGTAGATCCTTCAAAAATAGTGGCAATAACTGAGTGGCCTGCACCAAAGAATGTGCATGAAGTAAGAAGCTTCATGGGTCTTGCTGGTTACTATAGAAAATTTGTAAAGGATTTTTCTAAAGTAGCTGCACCAATAACTTCATTGCAGAAGAAGGATAAGAAATTCATATTTGGAATGATAAGTGCGAAGCGGCTTTCAAAAGTTTGAAAGACCAGTTGACTTCTGCACCTATACTAGCTGTACCAGACCCTAATGGGAGTTTTACTGTTGTAACGAATGCTTCTGGGGAAGGCCTTGGAGGTGTTTTTGCTACAAAATGATCAGGTCATAGCATATGAAAGTAGAAAACTTAAGTTACATGAGCTGAATTATGCCCCTCATGATTTGGAACTTGCTGCCATTGTTCATGCACTTCAAGTCTGGAGACACTATTTACTTGGGAAACCTTTTGAGTTGAAAACTGATCACTTAGGACTGAAATTTTTTTACTCAGCCCAATCTGAATGCCAGACAGAGAAGGTGGTTAGATTTTTATCACAATATGACTTTGATATTAGCTATATCAAAGGGAAGGAATAGAGTAGCTGATGCTCTAAGTCGTAGGAGGCACATTTCTGCTCTTATAACATTAAGAACTCAGTTTAAAGACGAGGTAAAAAGTGCCTCAGAATCAGATGCATACTTTCAGCAAGTAAAAGCAGCGCTTGCTGCAGAACCTAAGGATATAAGGTATAAAGGTTTTCATTTTGATAATGAAGGAATCTTGCGTTATGAAAACAGGGTATATGTACCTATGCTGAACGATTTGAGAAAGAAGTTGTTAGTTGAATTTCATAATTCACCTTTCTCTGGACACCCAGGTATCACAAAAATGCTTGCTGATTTAAAACAGCAATACTTCTGGAAAGGTATGAAAAAGGATGTAATTAATTTTGTGACTCATTGTCTGGAATGTCAGCGGGTGAAGGCAGAACATATGCACCCTGCTGGACTGTTATATCCTCATAGCATACCGCAGTACAAATGGCAAGTAATAACCATGGATTTTGTACAAGGACTACCTATGTCCAGGAAATAAACATGATGTTATCCTGGTAGTTGTAGATAAACTGACCAAGGTAGCTCATTTCATCGCTGGAAATCTAAAGGATGATTTCACCAGTGCTGGCCAAAAGATTCGTACACAAAATTTTCAGATTACATGGTGTACCAGAATTGATTATATCTGACAGGGATCCTAGAATGACGTCAAGGTTTTGGCAAACGCTTAAACGCAGCTCTTGGAACGAAACTAAACTTCAGTTCTGCATATCATCCGAAACGGATGGACAAACTGAGAGGGTAAATCAAGTGTTGGAGGACATGTTGCGAATGTATTGCATGGATCAACAGTATAAATGGGAAGAGTATCTTCCATTAGTTGAGTTCGCATACAACAACACTTATCACTCATCTCTTAAAATGGCACCATTTGAAGCACTGAGATGCTTTCTCTTATGGATGGTTTCTCCGGATATAATCAAATCCTCATCGCACCAGAAGACCAGCATAAGACTTCCTTCATAACTCCTTGGGGGACCTTTTGCTATCGTGTCATGCCTTTTGGCCTTAAGAACGCAGGAGCAACCTATCAATGAGCAATGACGTACATCTTCCATGATCTCTTGCACAAAACTGTGGAGGATTATGTTGAAGATCTCCTCGGTAAGTCCAAACGCCGTCAGGATCATCTTTTCATCCTTGCACCTCTCTTTGAGAGGCTTATCCGCTTCTGTCTTCGTCTAAATCCAGCTAAGTGCATGTTTGGCGTTCTCACTGGTAAACTTTTAGGTTTTATCATTTCCATCAGGGGCATTGAAGTCGACCCCGCAAAAATAAAAGCTATCCTTGAGATGCCTCCCCCTTCTAACTTAAAGCAACTCCGCAGTCTCCAAGGACGTCTTCAGTCAGTGCGTCGTTTTATCTCCCAATTATCGGACCGTTGTCAACCTTTTCACCATCTTCTCCGTAAGAATGTTCATTTCGAATGGGATGAGCATTTCCAAAAGGCCTTTGATGATCTCAAAACTTACCTTCTTTCTCCACCCGTGCTTACACCTCCACGCGAGGGGGAGCCTTTCTATCTTTATATCTCTGTGACTGACCATGCTCTGGGAGCCATGATCTCGCATCGGGACACTTGTGGTAAAGAACAAGTTGTCTATTACATCAGTCGCACCCTCCATGAGTATGAGACACGTTACTCCGGAGCTGAAAAACTATGTTGCGCTCTCTTCTTTGCAACTTCTAAGCTTCGTCATTATCTCCTTAATCATAAAACTTACATTGTCACAAGTGTCAATCCACTTAAGACAATCCATGCAAAGCCTTATCACAATGATCGTATCACTCGTTGGCTTATGCTCATGATAGAGTTTGACCTCGAGTTTATCCCGCAAAAGGCTATCAAGGGTAAGGTTATTGCAGATCAATTAGCTGATGCTCCTCTTCCGGACACTCGTGGCCCCCTTGCTCAATTCCCCGATGAATACATCCAACAAATTGATTTTGGTCTATCTCCATTTAAAGTAAAACTCTTCTTTGATGGATCCAAATTCCAGCAAGGGGGAGGTGCGGGTTTCGTGATGATTCCTCCTTGGGGTACACCTATCCCAGTCGCACATAAATTAAACTTTGAGTGCACCAATAATATGGCTGAGTACGAAGCTCTTGTCTTAGGTCTTCACAATGCCATTAATCTCGGTGCTCGCCATATTGACATCTTTGGTGATTCTGAACTCATCGTTAACCAAGTCACGGGTGTCTATCAATGCAAGAATGATATCCTTCAGAAATATCGCGACATTGTTCTTGCCCAACTCCAATCTTTCGATAACTTCACTATCCAAGCCATTCCTCGTACTGCAAATCGATTCACGGATACCATGGCTTCTTTAGCCTCCCTTATCCCTCCTTTTACCGAAGACTCGCGTCTTTATGTGGCTGTGCAACGATTAGATCAACCATCTTACCTTCAACAACTAACTTCAATCAATACTATCACAACTCATTCTCAGGATGAATGGTATCAACAGATAGTTGATTATCTATCCCATTTGGTCCTTCCTCCAGATCTGACTTCCAATGGTAGAAGGTATTTTGTCCAACGCGCCAATCGCTATATTATTCTAGGCGGCCTCCTTTACAAACGCGGCTTTGATGGTATTTTTCTTCGATGCCTCAAAACCCATGAATCTTCTAAAGCTATCCAGGAAGTCCATGACGGTATCTGTGGTGGACATTTTAGTGGTTTAGCTGTAGCCAAGCGCATCTTACGTTTGGGATATTATTGGCCTTCTCTTAATCGAGATTGTTGTGAATACACTAAGAAGTGCGTCAAGTGTCAGCAACATTCCAACCTCACGCACATCCCTAGTCAGGCTTTGCAACCTGCGGCGGATTTGTGGCCTTTTTCGCAATGGGGTCTTGATCTTATTGGTCTCATCAATCCTCGTTCTTCACAGCGTCACCATTCTATCATTACTGCCACTGAGTACTTTACTAAGTGGGTAGAAGCTATCCCTCTTTCTTCAACAAAGGCTAAACCCATAGTTGATTTTGTCTATCAACACATCATTTGTCGCTTTGGCGTTCCACACAAGCTAATCACAGATAATGGTAAGTCTTTCAAAAACGCTGATTTGCAGAATCTCTGCAATGCTTTCAATATCAAGCTCAGTTTTTCTTCTCCATACTACCCTCAAGCTAATGGTCA
Source organism: Taxus chinensis (assembly GCA_019776745.2). Lineage (NCBI taxonomy): Eukaryota > Viridiplantae > Streptophyta > Pinopsida > Cupressales > Taxaceae > Taxus > Taxus chinensis. The sequence continues at coordinate 150,566,400 of CM034155.1, read as the reverse complement.
AGCCGAAGCTTCCAATAAAACTTTGCGTAATATCCTCGCAAAGGTAACTAGTCGAGCTGGTAGGGATTGGCATCTACATATCCCTTTTGCTCTCTGGGCTTATCGGACTAGCATTCGTACTCCTACTGGTGCTACTCCCTTCTCTCTTGTCTATGGGTCTGAGGCTATCCTTCCTTTGGAATTCCAAATCCCATCTCTCCGTGTTTCTCTCAGAGAATTTGTCTCCGATGAGGATTATCGTCAAAATCGTCTAGCACAACTTGAACTATTAGATGAGCGGCGTCTTAACGCTCTTGATCATCATCAGGTCTATCTCGAGCGTGTCAAACGTGCTTATAACAAGCACTTGCAAAATCGTGACTTCAAAATTGGTGATCTTGTTCTTAAGGAAAATCAAAATGTCACTACACTCGAAAGAAGTCAACGTGGTAAGTTTGCTCCCAACTGGATGGGCCCCTACGTTGTCACTCATAAATATGGGTCGGGGGCTTATCGTTTATCTTCCATGGATGGTGTCCCTGAAGCAGAACCTCTTAATGCCTTGCATCTACGGCCCTTCTATTGTTAAAACCTATCTTATACAAATCTAGTCGCAACTCAGATCTTTCATCCGTCCTAATAACCAGTCATCTACTTTCATGGTGATTTGAAATTGTGTGGTTCTCCGCCTATTGCCTCGTCTACCTTAAATATGAGTATCGCGGCTCTACTCATTGCACGTTTCTTTTGGATATGTTCCTCCTCATGGTAGGAATACCTTAATCACCACTTCATCTGTCCCAAGTACTTATCTTCATCGGATCTACTCGGGTCATGAGTGCATGTTCTTCTATGTTCTTTTCCCCCTCATCTGATCTATCTAGGTCTGAACTCAGCTTCTTCCAAAAAGTTTCAAAAAAAAAAAAAAATGCTATCCAAAAGATAGACTGATCCCTTGAAGGACAGCTATCCATACATTATCAAGTGAATCAAAAAGAAAATAGACCATACCCTCGAAGGATGGCTATCATTAAAATTCACAATACAGACCGCTCCCTTGAAGGACGGCTGTTTCTCAAAGAAAAATTCAAGGCTTCTTCTAATTAATCGGCCTTCCAGTCAGTTTATAGCATCACTGAAAGACTTCCCGCATCGATCAGTCTTTCCATATAGAGCAAACTTCCCGCATTGATCAGTTTGCCTATCTGCCAAAGTCACGAAGCTGAGATTTAGGACCTTTTGTCGATCATATGGAGAATCCTATTTCCCCACTATGGACATGTACTCTGTCCCTTGTAGCTTCCAACAAGATACTTACTTACTTTTCTTTCCGCTTCTATCCTAGATCTGGTTTGCGACTAGTTAGTGTCAGATTTATTTTAACTTTATTTAGGGCCTTGTATGCTTGGTCTTTTGGTTCCCTTTCTGGATTTTATCTATGGTCGGTTAGAAGTCCAACTTATCATTTTTCTTCTTCTCCGAGTATCTTCTCTTCTAAGTCACGTTTGTTTCCGCTTTCATCTTTGGCTCTTGCAAGGAGTTTTCCCCATTTCTTTATCTTGCATCCTGTTAAAATTGACATTTCACATGTTAATTTAATCAAAATTTATCTTCTATCAAAATTCATCTTATCTATCAAAACTCCTATCTGTATTCATTTCTCCTTATAATTACATCCATATATCCAACACATTTATCTATCTATCCATCAAAATATCGAAAAATACGTACATCTCAGGTACATGACATCTATTTATATCTAATCCATACATCAAGTACATCTGTATATCTATCCATCAAAATATTTAAAAGCTATGTCCATCCAAGATACATCACATCTATCTATCAAAGTTAAATCAATCTATCTAATCACATCCATCTATTATCTATCCATCTATATCTATCCAATCACATCTATTTTTCAATCTATCTAATCACATCTATTTCCATCACCCATCAGTCTATATCTCTCTAATCACATCTATTTTTCTATATCTATCTATCCATGTATATCAAAATCAAAAAGGCATGAAATACAATCATATGACCAATAACATGATGAATCTATATATATACATGTGTATTTTTTACAAAAAAAAAAGGGTGGCTTCTAGTCGAGCCATCTATACAATGCCTTCCAATCGAGGCTACATCATAATCCAAGTACACAATCTACCAAGTCTCTATATCGTAAAATCAGAAGCGTGGAGGACACTGTCCCCTCCACCCTCCTCTGCACCCGGCTGTCTCTCCTGACCGCCGCCTATCGAGCTCGAAGCACCTGCTGCTGGAGGTCTCGGCCCGCCTCGGTCCCTCCCAGTGCTCCCTCCGCCTGAGGCTCCGCTCGCTATAGCTGTCGCTCCTCTCCTCCTCGCCCCGTACCGAGGCACGTCTGGGGCATGCTGTGCTAGAGCATCCTCATAATATCTCACCTCAGCAAGGAGAGACTGGTATGTGCTCAGACTCACCATCCCCGGTGCTCGTAAAGGTGCTGCTGGTGCTGCTGGTGTTGCTGGTGCTGCTGGCGCTGCTGGTGATACCCCTCCTAGGGTCGTGCCCTGTGTACCAGACTCTGATGTGGCACCAGTCTCTCCATATTTGGCCCTAAGGGCCTCCCTGTGCCGAAAGTAGCGATCCCTCTGCTAGATCGCTGTATCACGCTCCTGACGAGCGGTGTCTCTCTCCACTATCAGGGAATCCCTCTCCTCTGTCAAGGCCCTGATCTCCTCCAGAGCTACCTGATGCGTCTGTACCAGTGTGGCATGCTCTCCCTCTAATCTGTCTAGTGTCGCAGCTATGTCCTCCTCACCAGCATCTATCGAGGGCGGGAGATGTCGTGGAAGCTATGTGTCATACCACGCTGCATAGCCCTCATCCACCCCCGCGTCATCATCACTGTCCGTGGAGGGTGGAGCCTCTCTCAATGGGTCTGCCGGGATCAAAATCGGCAAATCTGTCTCTCTGCTATCCCGCCTATATGGCGTATATGTGGCCGGCACTGTCTGGACTAAGCCGAACTGCCTCAGTATCCGCATGAATGGGACTCGCTCCCACATATCTGGTCTGCGACCTCTGACCACTCGGCTCCGTCTCAATCCTACCAAGTGGGCATCCTGACCAACCCATATCGGAAATGCCCGATATGGTCTCCAGATAACCTGATCTGGTGTAAGCGTCCTGAAACGCTCCGAATACCACTCAGCTGATCTACCTGTGTCTCCTGCGGCCATGTCATCCCACCATCTCCGAAATCCATAGTCCACACCCCCCACTGCTGCTGGCATCCACGGAAGCCCAGATGGCCTAATCACTGCTATGTGCTCATACGCCCAGCAATGGAGCACAAAGCTAACGTCAATCCCTGTCCTCTGACCAGTGGTGTACATCCATAGCTCATAATAAATCTGAGCTATCAGGGCATCAGCGAAGGCAAAAACCTGTCTGTACTGCAAGATGTCGCACACGCAGTCTAGCAGTAGCAATGGGAATCTCCCACCTCCTGAGTCTGGCAAGGCAAAATAAGATATAGCCATCTGAATCAGGGTTATCCGCCTGCTCCGAGGGCTATCCTGTCTATACTGTGAGGCTATCCTCACTGCCCCAGATACTATCTCCGAGTCATCTGATCTGTCTCTGTACAATCGCACCAGGGCCCTCTGCTGCTGCTCCCGAGGTGTGATCTCGATCGGGTCCCCAGTAATCGGTAATCTGAGGATCCTGAATACATCCTCATGGGTGATCGTCATCTCACCCGTCCTAAACCAAAATGTGCACGTGTGGCTGTCCCACCGTCGCACTAATGCCCGCATGAGTTCCACATCCCGTGGCACTCGTCTGTAATATCTGAAACCCTCGAGCCTGGCTAGCTCTAAATGCTGCCAGTCTGCATCGGTCACGTCAGGAAGGATCGTCTCCAATAACTCAGGGATGGCATCCCTCATATGAAGAGCCTCTCGTGCCTGCATCCACGACATCACAAGCATAATCAGTCTCTCTGTTCTATAAATCACATCTTCCAAAACCATAACATCCAAAACTAGAAGAAAATGCTAAACATCTATCAATCGGCGTCGATTTGGTCAAATCGGCGTTGTTCATTATAGTCGGCGCCGATTACTACCAATCGACGCCGATCCAAGAAAAACGACGCCGATTCTACCAATCGGCGCCGACTGACAGGCCAGGCGTAAACCAGACCCTGGCCTCCCATACGCATGAAGACTCAACAAAAAAAATATATAATAAAAGTGGGTTCGAAAATGATCACTTACCCCAGGTCGTGTCCTCCTGCGCTTCTGTCCGCTCCCAGAGGCTTCCATTGTGCTCAAATCTCAAATCTATCTCTCTCTGAATCAATCGTCACGTTGCAAATAAATCCTTTACGTTTTCCGTTCGCATATTTATATGCGTCTGGATTGGTCGGCGCCGATTTTTGGGGTCGACGCCGATTGGTTTGATCGCCGCCGATTTTTCATGTCTGTTTGCCATAGTGTTGATGCTTGGCTTTCTCATCTATCTGATCGTTGTTGTGTGCTGAATCTTGCTTTTTAGCACATCTTTTTGATATCATCGTCTCTTTCGGGTTTGTTCCCTTTGCGTGGGACACTCGTCTCTTTCGGCAACTTAGAGTTAAATGGGTCTGTAGGCACTAACGTCGTCTCATGAGGAGACCGGCTAGTTTGCCTTACCAAAGTGTTCCTCTTTAGATGCTGGTTTTTTTTTTTTTGCGGTTCTCCGTGCACTCATGGGTCTGTAGGCACTAACGTCGTCTCACGAGGAGACCGGCTAGTTTTCCCTACCAATGTGAGTTTCTTAGGTTGCTGCCCTTGTGTTTATTTTTATGCGTCCTCAATGATCAGATCTACTCCAGACATCTGACTGGGGCATCCTGCATTTTTCATCTACCTCTTTCAAACTTGGGATCTTTTGTTCTATCATCCATCCCATCCCTAGTTTGAGGGGGATCGCATCATCACTCATTCTTCCCTTCTTCCATCTCCTTGTTTTTGTCGCATAACCTTGCTTATCGCAAGTTACTTGACAAAAAGGGGCAAAATGTAGACACTTAAAATTGGTTATCCAATTTAGTGTCCCTCACATTTGTTTACCTGCTTAGGTAACCTGGGGCACGTTCGCGTCACCAACTATCCCCTAGGGATAGTTTCCCAATTTGTGATTTAGTCACTTACTCTAAATTTAATTCATCACATCACATCTCACCCATGAGTAATTAAAAATTAAATATTTAATTACGCTTCTTCCCATGCATCTTAATCACTTATCTCCCCCAAATTTATTCTATCTATGCATCACGTCCATTTTTAATCTTCCCTAAGCGGGATATTTCCCGTGGTCAGGATAAGTCTTGTCTTTCTCGAAATCAATCAATTTGGCCATCTCGGGAGTCTTTTCCGTGATCGGCGCCGATTATAAAAGCAGGTCCATAGCTCAGTTCGAAGGACCGAAAAAGAGACTAACGAGCGAAAGAAAGCACTCACGCACGAATAGAGAGCGAGAGAGATACAGGTTGCAAGAAGGAGAAATCTTTTTAGCATCATTTGTCTCAGTTAGGGCAGATCCTGTCCTAATCAATCCCTGAGAGGAGCACCGTTACTCTGCCCGTATCATATCAACATCACACACCACCGTCTATCATCTGGTGACTCTGTTCCAGTGTCTCTCCATCTTCGGCACATCCTGCAGACTACATTCACCTTCCAATCCCCGAATCTCATCGCACAGTCCCTGATTGGTCAGTCTGCCTTCAGTTGACACTGATCTTATCCAGTCGATGCCGATCAGTCCCAATCGACACCGATCGCATCAGTCGCCACCGATTATACCCAGTCGACGCCAATTTCACTGCAGACAGGTAAAAGGTCACAGGTAACATAAATCCAGCATTATTTCGCAGTTCCCTGTTTTCTGTACTTTCTGCCTGCTGTTCAGTTTCTGTTTTATTACTGCAATCAGAAAATCTAGTCTTTATTTACATCTTTTATCATGTATGCTTCTTTTCTTTATTGAAAACGTGGACTAACATCTGCCAAGGAAGCTTATCGCTTCCCGGATCCGCTTCTCGGGCAGTCCACCCAAATATCTTCTAACGCAATCTTTTTCTGTCAAGCACCGGTGTTTTGCAGGTTACTCGGATCTATTGTGCAAATTGCTCGTGTGCGCCCGTCTTGTCTACATCAGCTTCCTCATCCGTCTACATCTTCATCAGGTATCGATTTCATTGGAGTTTTTCAGGGTTTTTGTGTTTAGTTTGGTGCATTAACTTGGACAGGTAACAAGCGCAAAATTCTTGATCTACAGTTGTATGGTAAGTTATCCAAATGTTCTTTCTTTGATTCAGAAGTTCACTATTTGGGTCATGTCATAAGTAAAGAAGGAATCACTGTAGATCCTTCAAAAATAGTGGCAATAACTGAGTGGCCTGCACCAAAGAATGCGCACGAAGTAAGAAGCTTCATGGGTCTTGTTGGTTACTATAGGAAATTTGTAAAGGATTTTTCTAAGGTAGCTGCACCAATAACTTCATTGAAAAAGAAGGATAAGAAATTCATGTGGAATGACAAGTGCGAAGCGGCTTTCAAAAGTCTGAAAGACCAGTTGACTTCTGCACCTATTCTAGCTGTACCAGACCCTAATGGGAATTTTACTGTTGTAACGGATGCTTCTGGGGAAGGCCTTGGAGGTGTTTTGTTACAAAATGATCAGGTCATAGCTTATGAAAGTAGAAAACTTAAGTTACATGAGCTGAATTATGCCCCTCATGATTTGGAACTTGCTGCCATTGTTCATTCACTTCAAGTCTGGAGACACTATTTACTTGGGAAACCTTTTGAGTTGAAAACTAATCACTTAGGACTGAAATATATTTTTACTCAGCCCAATCTGAATGCCAGACAGAGAAGGTGGTTAGAATTTTTATCACAATATGACTTTGATATCAGCTATATCAAAGGGAAGGAGAATAAAGTAGCTGATGCTCTAAGTCGTAGGAGGCACATTTCTGCTCTTATAACATTAAGAACTCAATTTAAAGATGAGGTAAAAAGTGCCTCAGAATCAGATGCATATTTTCAGCAAGTAAAAGCAGCGCTTGCTGCAGAACCTAAGGATATAAGGTATAAAGGTTTTCATTTTGATAATGAAGGAATCTCGCGTTATGAAAACAGGGTATATGTACTTGTGCTGAATGATTTGAGAAAGAAGTTGTTAGTTGAATTTCATAATTCACCTTTCTCAGGACACCCAGGTATCACAAAAATGCTTGCTGATATGAAACAACAATACTTCTGGAAAGGTATGAAAAAGGATGTGATAAATTTTGTGAATCATTGTCTGGAATGTCAATGGGTGAAGGCAGAACATATGCACCCTGCTGGACTGTTATATCCTCATAGCATACCGCAGTACAAATGGCAAGTAATAACCATGGATTTTGTACAAGGACTACCTATGTCCAGGAATAAACATGATGTTATCCTGGTAGTTGTAGATAAACTGACCAAGGTAGCTCATTTCATCGCTGGAAATCTAAAGGATGATTCACCAGTGTTGGCCAAGAGATTCGTACACGAAATTTTCAGATTACATGGTGTACCAGAACTGATTATATCTGACAGGGATCCTAGAATGACGTCAAGGTTTTGGCAAACGCTTAACACAGCCCTAGGAACGAAACTAAACTTCAGTTCTGCATATCATCCAGAAATGGATGGGCAAACTGAGAGGGTAAATCAAGTGTTGGAGGACATGTTGCGAATGTATTGCATGGATCAACAGTATAAATGGGACGAGTATCTTCCATTAGTTGAGTTCGCATACAACAACACTTATCACTCATCTCTTAAGATGGCACCATTTGAAGCACTTTATGGAAGAAAGTGCAGAACCCCTGTTAGTTGGGACAATGTTGAGGATAGAGTGGTAATTGGACCAGAGATTCTCACAGAAATGGAACAGCAAGTTAAGATGATTCATGAACGATTAAAGGAAGCAGCGGATAGACAGAAGAGCTATGCTGACCTTAAGCGGGTTGATAGAAAGTTTGAGCTTGGTGATAAGGTTTTCCTGCGTGTTAAACCCAGAAAGAGTTCTATAACTTTTGACAAGGCTGCCAAGTTGTCACCTTGATTTGTGGGACCTTTCGAAATTGTCGAAATAATCAATCCTGTAGCTTATCGTTTAGCATTGCCACCTGCTTTATCTCGCATGCATGATGTTTTCCATATTTCTTTGCTTAAGAAATACGTTTCAGATCTGTCACATGTTTTAAATTGGAATTCCTTGCAGGTCCAAGACCCAGGAATAATCGTGGTTAAACCCACACGAGTGCTGGAAACTCGCCAATTGCATTTAAGAAATCGTGATATTCAGCAATGTAAGGTCCAGTGGGACCAGTTTAGCGAAGAAAGTGCAACTTGGGAAAATCTGGAAGAGATGAAAATTGCTTTTCCTTCTCTTTTTCAACAGAATGAAATCTGTTGATAAAATATACTTTTATGAACTGATTGTTTTTAAGTATTTATGAAAGCCAGATGAAGGCAGACTTTATTCAGGTTGAATAAAATGTGTTGTGACATTGATTTCTGAAACTATTCAAATATGAAATAGGCACATTATGTGTGTATTGATAAGTTGATTGACCTGAAGGTTAATTTAATATGTAATTCATCGGGACGATGAATCTTTTTAGGAGGGAAGCATGTAACACCCTGAACTGTTATTACTTTCTCCTAAGCATACAAGTGTTGATATGTGATTTCTTGTATAAGGATGTGTTCCTCGATTAAGAAATCATGCTTGATATATACTGTAATTTCTTTGCAGATTGCAGATCTTGACTGAGTCATAATATGATTAGACTCTTTTATCTATTTCATTTTGTATCTGAGTTTAATCTGATCTCAGAATAAATTATAGAGTTATCCATCTATAAGATCTAGTCTTGGATCAGTGGAATTGATCCAAGTATTGCTTTAAATTTGTTCGTGATGAATTAGATCACAGACCTTGAACAGGTTGCAAGGTATGGAAGCATTGATTAAGCTGGTCAGGAGTATGACTCAGAGTGATCTTGTGAAATAAATTGGTTCCCGATATGGAAGTTATCTAGAAGGTCTCGATCATGGACCAGGTAATAATTCGTTTACATACGATTCTGCAGTAGAACAGGAGCTAACCCTGTTCAAGAAGGTATGATACAGGTCTTTTCTGAGTGTACAGAACGTAGACCTAACTGGAATTATTAATGGTTAGTAACCTAAGACTAAACCTAACCTAGGGGTTAGATTAGTGTTAATCTAACCTAGACCTAGGCTATGTGTTAATGTCCTAAGTTAGTATCTATGTGTAATATGGTTAGAATATGTGTTACCCTAAATTCTAACCTAAGATACTAACCTAACTAATGAGGAGAATGGAAAGGGGCCTATGGAAGGGGGTGCGAACCATGGGCGGAATTTTCTATGACATTTAATGCATGGATAAGGATGAGGGACCGGTCATGGCGGAGGTTTAAGTAGCAGCTAACCTGTTCTGACGTGGCAGGTCGCTAAGTTTGGAAATGAACTTGAGTTTTCATTGGACTGTCGCCAACTCTAGCGGTCGGTGGAAGTGGATTCTTAGCGGGAAAGTTGGTTTAATGGCATTCAATATTCTCGGTAGACGAGCTCGGAACTCACGAGAAGGCATGCAAATGGGAATTTTGTGGGGTTGTTTGGCTTGTCGCAATTTTCGGATTTCTCTCTGCTTGTTTACTGGTTCTTCGCACCAGTCCTCTTTGTGTTGCATGGCAAGTATGAACTTATCCAGCTCTTTTCTCTGTCATGGAGGATATATATGTGATGGAGATAGTGAAATTTTGTTGGTCGCTTTAAATTGGAAGAAGAAAAGGAAGTTTGAGCTCTTCCAGCGGTCTGCTTCGGAAATTTGATAAAAAATCCAGGCATATTAGGCCCTAACCTTTAAATATCTTGCTGTCTTTCGAATGATTTCATTAGAACAACTCTGTTTTAATGATTTAGGAATTAGATGTTTATCTATGGATGTCTTGTGTGATTTTTCTTGATACTGTATATCTTCTGGTTCGAATCTTCATTATTCCTTGTTGGGTGTTTATTAAATTCGAACAGTGGCATTATTTCTTTGTGTATTCATTCTGGCTTAAATATGTGAGATATTTATTTATAAAGAGTATGAATGCTCTGCCTATTCGGCGTGAGCGCATAGAATATACCTGTGTTAGGTATAGACCACTGTTATGTTGATGTTTTGTGGTCGCCGCTTCTTGTTGTGGAAACTGTATAGAAGGATACCGATGGATATTGTATGATTGATCAGTTATATTGATCCTTGGAAGCTCTGTCATGGTTTTTGGGTGACAGTGGCTAATGATGCTTTTTGGGTTTCGTCTTGTCTTTAATTTGTTTGGAAATAGGTAACTGTTGTGTTACCGTAGTCTATACGACCCAGTGGAAGTTGTTCTTTCTTGTTATTGTGGTAACGGGATTATTTGTTGACTGTATACATTATGATATATCTATGATTTAATTGAACGACTCAGTGGAGTCCTTGATCGAGTCGTATATTACTATCCACTGCTGAGAATATAGATTCATCCTTGATTTTTGTTATTTGTTTTCGTGGAAGCCTGGTAGAGGTAACAGGTCTTTTGTTCACTGCTATTTGTAATGATTAATGGATATAAATTTCCTGGGTATGCATTTGCATTTCTTTGTGTAAGCTGTTCGAGAGTTTTGAAGAGGCTCAGTTGATTCCCTTGCCTTGAAATGGGTATTCGATTTTCTTACACTTGTTTTATTCTGAATGATTGCCATAGTTGGCATAGAAGGATTCATCAACTAATTTCATCTTACGCTGTTGTTGGGTTCAGCGGTTATGGGTATAAACCCGTTAACAATATACAGTGTGAATATATGGATTTATAATGGTTGTAATCTGCACGACTCTGAGGAGTCGATTGAATGATTTATATTTGTAATTGAGCCGTTGTTCAAGTTGAATATATTAAATAGTTGGTGATTGATGAACCTGGGACTTGAAGGAACAACACGTACTAAGGCCTCTGTTATTTTCTGGAATTACTTTTGTATTGCATGGATTTTGTTGTACAGATTCTTGGGTGTAATTTTATGTTCATTCCTTGCAATCTTGTGCGAAAAATTGGCAATCCACTGTTGTTCGGGTTTAGAGAATTGTGGAAGTTAACCTGTATCTTCTATTATCTCAGTTGAAACTTGATTTGATATACTGTTGTTTGATATTGGACATTTTGTCTGAGTAATGGTCTGTATCAAGTAATGTGACTCTGTATAAGTGAATCGTGAGTACTTTTTGACCAACTCCGATTTAGCACAGATGTATATACAGGATGATATGTTCCTTTCTGATTTCCTAATAGGATGCGGTAGTGTATATTACGGCATTTGTAAGGTAATCTCTGTATGGTCTTATAGAAGCATCAATTGCTTAATGTAAATAAGTCTGTTGTTGACAGCGATATGCTAGAGGTTCCTGATTTCGAACTTGGTTCGAAAGCCTTACTGTGTTTAAAAGGAACTAGTATTGGGCTTAAGGTTGATATATGGATTGTTGATGTGATAGTTGCTATACAGGAGTTTTGCTGTGTTTCTATTTCTTGATTTAAAACAGCGATCTTTCTTGTGGCTTGTCTGTCTTGTTCATATACAAACTGGTTGAATGTTTTCATATGTGAAAGCAGTACAGTAATGAACTAATGTGAATGGAAGTATGAATGATTTGGTTCTTTCTCTTCTTTTGCTTAATTGAGGATATATGTCTATTAGTGGGAATTGTTTTGTAACATATTGGAGGAATCCCGAATTGTTATGATATTTCCCTTTTTGGATGAATGAAACAATCTGACCAATGTTGTGTTTTTGGATTCAATGATTGTTTGTGTACATTCGTTCCTTGATTTCTTTTATTATTTGATGAAATATTAGAAAGTGATTAAGACTATTTTGTAACAATGTTAGAGTTACATATTTGTAATCATTTTGTATTACAAGGGCATAGTCTGAATATGTTTACTTATGTGGATATCTGATCTCATTTAAACAGGGTGTTTAATGAAAACAATTGATGGATTGCAATTGTTTTAAAAGTTAGTGCTTATCATGCTCAGTTCATTGAACTGACTCATGTTGACTATTTTTGTAGATGGTTGCCGTAAGAGATAAAAGCAATGCAGATCTGACAGGTTGAACAGATTTTTTAATTGATTTATAATGAATTACAGCTTGATTTTATAAATGTACTATATGTGAAAAGATGTTTCTTTTCCGTTGAGCATTGTATCAAGTATGTTGTTGCATAAAATGTAATTGTATAGTTTTGAAAGGAATGAAAATAAGTGTTTGATACTTATGTGTTGTATTCTATTTCTGATAGTTGACCTTCTCCGGTCTATATACCAGAGTGGCAACGTTATCCTTGTGTAATATGGATACTTTTGTGATTAACAATGAAAGCTTATAAGGAAATGAGATTGAATTCTTATGAGTGTTTAGTAGTTCTAATTTGTTCTAGCAAAAGCAATATTGGATTTAAATAATTGTCTTTCTAGAAGATAGGTTAAAAATGAGCCTAAGGAGAACGCTAAACAAGCTGGATTAAATTACTAATCCCTAGTCCTAAGTATAACAGGACAATATTAAATTGGATTCTTAATCATTTATATCTTTATACTAACAAGTATGATATAAATTCAGTTAAGAGAACTGATATACAATCAAATGGAGTTCAGATGGCAATCTCAAGTAAAGGTTATGAGGTTTTTGTCCAATTCTGTTGCTTTAGAATCAGATGTATTCTAATGACTCCTTGATGAGAACTTGACCTTAATACCTCTACCATGTAATGGGTTTTATAGAGGAGGGTCATCTTAAGACGAAGAATCCAGGGATCGGGAAAGGCTAACCTTAGGGAAAATTCTTTAAAGTAATTTAAACTCAAGTGCGTAATGCATGTTATTAAGTAGATCTTTTCGAGGCAGATTTAAAGGTTGACGACACAAGACAACTACAGGGTTGTACCTCCGAGAAGATTAGGATCTTCTCGAAGTTACAACAATGCAGATGACTTATGGCGACACCCTTTGCATTGATCGCTAAGATTTACACTTGATTTCGCATGAGTTACTCAGGGTCCGATTAAGAACGTGGTCATGTTATAAGGTTGCCTAGGAGATTCGGGGTATCATGACACACTGGTTGAACTGCAAGGTTGGACCAGTATGTCACCATATCCCTAATCCTCGTGGGAATCCATATAACATTATCACCTTGTTAATCTACCTCCGAGTGAATCAGTTTTGAAAGGAAGGACTGGCAGTAGTCAGTGTAGGACATTCTATATAACATATGAATGGGGTGAAGGGTGTATTCCAGATTGACGAGTATGCCGTTAAGGAATAAAAGACGTAAACAGTATGTTTTAAATCTTTGGCCAAAGTATCGCAAGCTGCTGATTGCGTTGTCCTAATTCACCTAGTATAAGGGATGAGATGCCGATGAATAATAGTAACAATTATTCAGTTAGATTCCTTGGACAAAGCATTCTGAATCCCAGATTAGGGAAGAGAACCGCAAGAGTAATGTGTTAAATAAAAACACCAACTCTTATTACTCATGAATAGATCGGTAGGTTACCGAGTCATGGAATGAATAGATCGGAGGTGCTCCGAGTCATTACAGCTGCATATGGTTGTCTGTTATATGAATGGTTATTGATTTGTGAGTTCTAAATTATGTATTTAGAACCAGGATGCAATTATAAAAAAAAATAAAAAATAAAAAAAAATTCACTTGTTCTAAAGTATAAAATGAGGATGTTACACATATACATATTACCAACATCCACCTATTTTCTCTACTGCTTACTTTGCATACTACCCCTCCACCTCCATTCCCTCTCACATCCCTCCATCACAGTTTTTATACGTAGCACCGCCACACACTAGGATACCATCTAAATCATACCAATCTTATTTACCCGCTCATACTTTAGGGAGTGCCTTGTCATCACAACCCACCAATGACCTAAGAAAAATGATGATGGACAAGATGCAGACATTGGAAGCATTTGTCTAAGGTTTGCATAACTCTTTAACATATGAAAATATTTGTAATTTTCCTATTCACCCATCCATTCCTATTCAATTGTACCCTACACGTCGGGAAATGCCAAAATTCAATCGGTTCAATAGAAAAGAAGATCCACAACAAAAATTGTGGTCTTTTAAACATGTATGCTACCTGATCGCTCATGACAATGCATTTCTCCTTCAGACATTTCTTATGTCATTGATGAGACCCAATTTGGATTGGTATAGTTCTTTACCTAGGCATTGTATCCTCTCATTTAACTAGGTTGCTCAGGATTTTCTTAACCACTTTTCTATCGATATTGTTAAGAAAGTCACCATGACTGACTTATATGCCACATGCCAGTATGAAGATGAATCTATTATAGATTTTGTTTCTTAACGGAATAACCTAATTAACCAACTTACATTCCAATTACCTTAGATAGAGTTAATAATATTGTTTACTAGGGCTTGTTCCAGATATATATCACCAAATCTCTAGGTCTAGACCTTCCACACCTTTGATGAGGCATTTACCATGGTCCAGAAGCTAGAAATTTGTTTCCTTAAAGAAAATAAGCTACAACTGTGTAACAAAAAATTTTCGTTCAAATAAAATTATAATTCTTCTTCCAAACCCCAAAATACCTATTATAAAACCAAGGGGTCTTCCAACATGGTTATTTTAAAATATAGCCTGTCTAATCCATCCAACCAAGAAAAACCTAGGTCTAACCTTTCCCCCTTTCAAAACTTTCAGTTTAGAAGAGAGCAACACAAGTATGGCCCCATAAGAGATCCTTACTCTATCATTTTATAAAAACTCTTAAAAGATGGAGCCATTACCATTCCACCCATAAAACCACATACTAGTTTTGACCCTTCTCTCTTTGTGCCCACATGATACACTAAAAATGATTACTGCAATTACCATCACGTTCGAGGTCATAGTGATGGTAATTGTATCACTTTAATAAAAATTAGCCAAGAAATTTTAGATAAAGGAGATCTCATCTTGGACAATTTGAATGCACTGGATAACTAGAACCTTCATATCTTCAAGAAGCCATTCCTAAATCAGATCCCCTCATCCAACCAAATCAGTGATTCCTTAGCCAATGACGGTAATATCTACGAGGTTCATGTTGTTTTTGACATATTACTAGTGCCTTCTGCACAGTTTCCTCCCACTTCATCTATTGAATAAATTCTTCCATGAGCTCCTTCATCCACAAAGGAACATGTTCCATCTACTCCTTTACCCATAGAGGAGTTTCCCTCATCTTCCCCTGCACCCACGGAGGATTCCACCATATATGCCAATGCAGTTTCCCCACGCACCTCTCAATCTGACAAACAACCCACAGTATTAACTCTCCTACCCATGGGAGAGTCATGATTACCTTACTATTCACCAAAATAAGAACCTACCTCATCGACCTTGCCTTCTCCCCAACATGTGGATGACCCATTGATAGTGTCCCTTTCGGTCAAAGACAATTCTCCATCGGATTTCAAGAATCCACTTGATTTTATCTCGTCTCTTTTATTCATAGATCCGGAAGCTAATCACTTCCTTGTTTAATAGACACCATATTTATTTACATGAATCACCACAAAATCAGCATTGTTTCCTTCTATTTCCATGCCATTCTCACATTTGGCGGACTGCTTAGACTACATTAATCATTTCATGCTTTGGGGGTGCCTTCAAATGTCTATTTTAATTCAAATGCAGATTTCATCCACCGATACTTCTACCATTTACACAAAAGTGTTTGGAGCAACCAAATACATCATACATAAAGTAGTTGTAACAACATCCTCCACATCACCCTCACCCACACCAACACCTCTACCATTACCTCCACAACCACCTGTGCTTAAACCACTTACACATTCACCTGTATCTAAAGCTACCCGTACTTTGGGAGTCATGCTGATATCAAGCCTAGTCCATCCCCCTGTCAAACTAGATTTGGCCACATCCTCACAGGCCAGCACAGAGACTATTCCCCCACCTAAGAGAAGGAGCCAACCTCTTAGGTCGCATACACCAGCTTCACCCACTACTCCTTTGTCACCTTTACCACTTTGATCTATCTTGGGACCCCACCCATAAACCTTGGCCAAACAACCTCCTACCCAAGGTAAACCAAAAACACATCAACCTACCTCCTCCTCATGAGCCCCTATTACACCCAACCTACCTACACAAAGTATGACTTCTCCATCACCTACATCCTTTTTACCATCTATACCCACACCACTTCCAGTAGCATCATCACTACCCATGATATTCCCTTCTCTTCAGCCAATACCTTCCACCTTTCCTCTTCCAACAAGCTTTACCGCACCTCCCTTATCACCTTGGCTAACCCATCCTCTTTTACCATCTTCCTTCCCTTCTACATCACACACTCCTTCTTCACCTTTACCAAAGAAGGTATAACCAAAATCCAAGAGTCCACTCCCCTCCAAAGAGGTAGTCAAACCTACAACACCTTCAATCGCTAATTCATCTGCTACACCTTTACCCAAGAAAGTACAACCAAAACCTAAAACAATGTTACCTATCAAACTAGTGGTCAAACCTATTCCACCTCCTATGGTGCCTCTCCTAACAACATCACTCACACCTCCATCTCAACCCACACTTACTTCACATTGTGATCCATTGCAATGGTCTTACGCCAACATCTTAGCAAATATTTCCTTAGAAACCTTTGTCATCACATTTCCACCACTTAGACCTTACAACCCACTCAAACCTAAACCAGTAAGGTTTGATGATATAAACATTTGCACCTACCATCGTGTGTCAGGGCATGATGTAGAAAAATGTAAGGCTCTAAAGACTGTTCTTCCCCAATTATGTCCTCTTGAAGAAAACTTTGACGATGATGATATTTTAGATGAGGACCATGTTCCACTTTCACCTATCACCACACATCCCCGGTCCTTAGACTTATTCAGCAACCTTCACCTCCACCTCCATGACCCTTTTACCCTCTTCCAACCTTCGTAATCAATATGGTCCACATAAGAGAGTTAGCCAAACCTCCACCAAAATTTCAATGTGTTCATTCTTTACACTCCACCAGTACATACCATCACCATACTTTTACCCATCCTGTCCTTACACCTATCATGACTCATCTTCCCCCTTACCCCATATTAATATGGTTAACATTACAACTCGTGCCCAGAAAGACAAAGGAAAGGAGAAAACAACAAGCCCATCCGCCAATTATGTGCCCAATATACCATCTGCACCTACACAAAAAATTACCATCTGTGGACCCACATAGCTTATTTTTGATGGGGTATCCCATCATACAATGATTAAACAATTACACCAATCTCCTCTCAAAATGTCATTGTATGACCTTGTCCAAACCTCTGAGTCTCATCGACATGCCCTCATGGAGGTTCTACAATCTATTGAGGTTTTACCTAATGACCAACTCTTATGGAATCCATGATCATTGCTCACCATGTGGCTTCTCTCACCACTTCATCCCCCTCTTCACCCATTACCATTCGTCAAGTAGCCACTCTCAGTTTCTCTGATGACGAGATTGTACCTCTCCAAACATATGATCCTAATCCCACCCTATTCATCTCCATCTACATTGATAATATATGTGTTAAACATGTTATGATCGATGGTGGTGCCAACATCAATATTATCTCCTCCCATTGCATGCATACATACCAAATGCATAACACCCTTGCCAATTGCATGCATAATAACCTAGTTATGTTTTTTTCATTCAATGATGCCATAACTTCCACCTTTGGCACCCTCATTCTCCACATTCGTGTGGGCCCCCATACTATTCCAAAATTGTTCTATGTCTTATGGGGGGAATTCCAATAGAACCTATTGCATGGTTGAACTTTGATCTGCGTCATGGGTTATGTTCCTTCAACCTTACATCGTTGTGTAAAATTTGAACATAAAGTACATAACTATACCATTCCAACTGACCCTTCACCATTCAAAACTTGTAACATGTTTTAAAGACATAATGATGTCGTTATACCAGTTAAGGAATCTACCACCGCTGCCACATTTCCTTCACCCATGGCCCCATCCACCAATGTTGTTGACGAGGGCCATCAATCCTCTTCATTAATAATTTCAACCTAGGGTTGGTGTTTGAAGGTTGTATGCAATAAGAATAGAAGATCTTGGAAAAAAAATCCTTTAAACACAATCCAAACTTGCATAAAATAAATCACACATGCAAAAATTTAAAGACGCACTTGCAGAAATCACAGAAAAGTTTTTCCAGGACATCTATAAACACACTTGCATAAATAAAACACATGCATGACGCACTTGCAAAATATAAACACACTCAAACCTTGCATGAAAGAAATCAAACTTGCGTAAATGAAATTATGAAATTAAAAATAACTGAAAAATAAACAGACACCTACATATTCACAACAGAAATTTTACTGAAGAAGGATTACATAACATGAAATCAGAATTTTACAACAAAGGAGAATGACAAAAATAAAGAAATGAATATAACACATTGATCAATATTCCTTGGAATGAGTGGACAGCTCATTCCTTGGAAGAATGCTTAATTCATACTTTTAATTAAAAACATGCAGAATGATTTCACTCAGAAGATTGGAAAGAAAGAGAAGATCTTTATTTCTTGGGAGGAAAAATATACATATCTTAGTGTGGAAAGTTGAATTTATAATTCATGCATCCGACCAACTCATTATTTTAGGAAATACATTCTGATTTTATCTTTATTCCAATCCTAACAACCAAGATCTCCATCTCCACAAAAGATAGAGAGAGATATATTATTAGAGTCAAAGTCTAATCTAGATATTATTAGAGTCAAAGTCTAATCTCAATTTTTAGGAAGATTTGCTCCCAAATCTTATCATTTATTTTGGTAACAAGAATCACAGTGCTTTTATTCTCCTACATTATTGGAAGGAGGTTTTTCCTCAAAATATGATTTTGACAAAATACCTTTCCCAGATTTCCATTTGACTTTGTTTTTTTTATTATGGAACTTTTGGCGTTTGTCTGATACACTTATTCCTCAGATTGCAGTTCACTAAACATTAGATTTATCCTTATTGCTAAAACCTATACAAAATATGAATGATTTTTTCGTTAAACACATTGCTATGAACAAAAACATCTCTCATATTTTCTATTTGACTTTTATGTTTCTATTTGTGGAACTTTTGATGCTCAAATGATACGTTTTTTCCTCGGACTGTAGTTCACTAAAAGTTAGATTTATATTTATTGGTAAAAATTGTAGAAAATATGAATGATATTTTCGTTAAACACATTTCTATGAACAAAAACCTCTCTCATATTTTCCATTTAAATTTTTTGCTTTTGTTTGTTGAACTCTTGATGCTCAATTGATACGCTTTTTCCTTGGACTACAACTCACTAAAAGTTAAATTTATCCTTATTGGTAATACCTATAGAAAACATGAATGAGGTTTAAGTTAAAAACATTTCTATGAACAAAAACCTCTCTCATATTTTCCATTGGATTCTCTGATTATTCACAATTCCTCAAAAATTGTCAATTTGTTTATGCAGGTTCCGGAGCTAATTCCAATGGTTACAAAGCTAACATTACTTTGTTGATGCATGTTATAGAGCTAACTCTAATGGTTCTAGAGCTAATTTTACTTTGTTTGATGAAGGTTACAGATCTAACTCCAATGGTTTTGGAGCTAACGTTACTCTATTGATGCTAAGTTCCAATGGAAGCTAACTCCAATGGTTTTAATGATTTGAAGCTAACGTTATTTTGTTGATGCAAGTTCCAAAGCTAACTCGAATTATTTCGGAACTAAATCTGTAAGTTCCAAAACTAAAACTGCAAGTATCAGAGCAAACTCTAATTGTTCCAGAGCTAACTAAAAACAAATATAACTTTTGCACACCATATCAGATTGAGATGATTATTTTTTTGAAATTACATAATTTTTCAAGAGGAATCTGAATATGAAATCATATTTGAGTTTCGATATACTATCCATGATCAATTACACTTTTACCAAAACTATCATTATCTTTCCTTTATGGCCTGCATGCACAAGACTTTGCATCTTTCCTAAATAATCAATAGGATTAGTCAACAATATATATATAATATTTATAAAGAATGAAAAATATATATATCATATATTCTATCTTCAATAAACTATAAGTTCCAAGATTACATTTAAATCCACTTTCAAAGGTAACCTGGAAGGACCAAATAATTGTAATTCAAAATAATTGTATGGCCTCATCAGTTGCCGCTACCTCTCCCACACCTAACCCCTTTATTCCCACTACCTCCATAGCCTCTATAGCTAACCAATGCACTAACCCATCTACTTCTCAACTAACCAATGCTTCTTCTTCTAGTGATTCATCCATTCTAGTTACCCAAATATCAACTACCGATCCCTTAGAAGGTGTTTTTCAACATCTCACTCTGGGGGAGTACCACCTGTACAACATCGACACATTCCTTACTCCTCAAGAGTAGATAAAACTTCACCAACATCCTTGCTATGTTCACTACATAGGTGAGGTGTTCCCTTATAGTCCTCCCCACCTTTGCTCCAATTTAACATATGGGAGACTTGATACTTCTACTTACTCACCCGAGCCACCTTCCCAAACTTGACCATTTTCATCCGAAATCTCTCACCAATCACTGCTTCACCCACTCCTTCATCCATCGTTGTCTATGGAAGGGATTTGGATTTGGTTTCTATGAACAAGGCTGTCATACTGTCATCTCATGCACTACTTGTAAAACATAAAGAATGTGGTGGTATTGGCTTTGTCAAACCATCTCTGAAGAAGGCCTGATTTGAACTCATTGAGGATGATAAACCTTCTTCACCCTATTCACGAACTTCACCACCTTCACCGATGGATTATATGGATCCAGAATCCATTCCTCCTAACTTTTTGTTTTTGTGAACACCATTTCCTTAGGACCTCTAACTTCTCAATGAGATGGTGAGGCTCCCTCGTCTCTTCCCTTCATGTATCCTGACATGATCGATGATGATATACCTTCTATTAATGTCATTCAATGTTAGGATGATGAGTCTATTCTCACATACATTGGTGTAGAAGATTCGTATATTCATTGGTCGTTACCTTCTGAGACAAAAACCATGTTAAATAAGTCGACCATTGAAATCAATATTAACACTCAGGACGACCCGCACATTCTAAAGATAGGCCAATCTTTAGATGCTATTAAACAAGAAGATTTTCCTTATTTCCTTTGGGATCATAGCAATTATTTTTCTTGGTCCTATACTGATATGCCCAATATCAACCCAAACATTATGGCCCACAATATCGTCACTATACCTAAATCCAAACCCATGAAATAGAAGCTACGGAAAATGCATCCTCACATTTCCCTTCTTGTCAAAGAATAATTCCAGCGCCTTCTTTTGGTTTCCTTCATCCTACCCATTGATTACCCTCAATGGATCTCTAATATTGTTCCTATCACAAAATAAATAGGACTCCACATTTACATGGATTTCCACGACCTTAACTTGGCTTGCCCCAAAGACGATTTTCCTCTACCTAGTATTGACCAACTAGTTGATCTCACCGCCGGCCATGAGATGTTATCACTCATGGATAGTTTCTCAGGTTATAAATAAATATTACTTGCCCCAGATGATCAACAAAAAACCACCTTCATCACTCCTTGTGGGACCTTCTGCTATTATGTCATGTCTTTTGGCCTTAAAAACACTAGTGCTAAATATCAGCGGGCTATGACTTATATCTTTTATGACATTATGCATCACATATTGGAAAATTATGTTGACGATCTTCTTTCCAAATCCAAACATTGGTTTGAACACCTTACATTCCTTAAGGTCATATTTGACCATCTCATCAAGTACTGTGTTCATCTTCAACCTAAGAAGTGTGTCTTCATGGTTCTCTTTGGAAAGCTCCTTGGTTTTATCATTTCTTTGTGTGGCATAAAAGTTGACCCTACTAAAATCAAGGCTATTCTCAATATGCCTCCACCTACTAACCTTCGTCAACTCTATAGTTTGCAAGGCAAGTTACAATCTATTCATCGCTTTATTTCACATCTTTTCAACTATTGCCACCCATTTCATCATCTCCTCAAAAAGGATGTCTCCTTCAAATGGGATGATGAATTCCACAAAGCCGTCAATGCCTTAGAACAATACCTCCTCCAACCACATGTGCTCATTCCAGCTAAAGATGACCAACCATTTTACCTTTACATTTTTGGCACTAATCATTCCTTGGGTGTCATGTTCACTCATCATGACGAGCAACACAAGGAACAAGAAATTTATTATATAAGTTGTACACTTTTAGACTATGAGACTAGATACAATCACACTAAAAAAATCTTGTTTAGCCTTAGTTTTTTTGCCACTATACTTTTCCATTAACTACTTGACCACAAAACCTTTGTTGTCACCAATATTGACCCCTTACATTACATGTACATCAATCCCTACCAACATCAATGTGTTGCACGTTGGCTCATGCTTCTAGTAGACCTAGAACTTGAATGTATCCATCAAAAATATGTCAAAGGAAAAACCATCACTGACCATGTCATAGACTCACCTCTCTCCATGAATCAAAATCCTATAACTTCGATTTCCTAGATGAATCCATTGCCACCCTCTCTTTGTACAATACCATTTACTAGATGACCTTATTCTTTGATGGTTCCAAATGTCAACGTGGGGGTGGTGCCGGAGTTATCCTCATTCCTCTTGATGGTGAGCCTATGCCATTATCTTTCAAACTAGATTTTGATTTTACTAACAATATTGTCGAATATGAAGCACTCGTATTAGGTCTTCAAACTTTCATCGCTTTAGAAGTTAAATCAATTAATATCTTTGGTGATTCCCAATTGGTTGTAAACCAAGTTAATGGTATATACCAGTATCGTAGCGAGATACTTCAAAAGTATAAGCATCATGTTGACATAATTTTGACTACCTTTAACCGTTATGAACTTCAAACCACCCTACATTCCACTAATAAATTTTTGGACACCATGGTCTGTCTTGCTTCTTAAATTCCCACTTTGCTCTCTGACTCAAAAAAAAATTAACAATACAAAGGTTGTAATCACCTCTTATCTATTTTGAGATGTTAACTTTTTCAGAAATATTTAAACTAACCCATGTGACATTTTATATAATCAGTTTGATGACTACCTTTCCCTTTCCGTTTTGTCTCCAGATCTTACTCACAATGGGCAATGAGCCTTCCTTAAAAATGTCTCTCATTATGTCATCATGGGTGGTTTTCTTTATAAACATGGCTTTGATGGTATCCTCTTACGATGCCTTACCAGTTCTGAAATTACCTACACCATCAAGGAAGTTCACGATGAAATTTTTGGGGGTCACTTCAATGGTTTGGCTATCGCTAAATGCATTATCTGCATGGGCTATTATTGTCCAACCCTCAACTGTGACTTTTGTGACTATGTTAAGTGTTGTGTGAAGTTTCAGCAACATGCTAATCTTCATCACACCCTTATTCATGACCTATAGGTCACACATGACCTTTTGCCTTTCTATCAATGGGGTTTGGATCTTGTCAGAGAGATCAATCCTCATTCTTCCCAACGCCATCAATGGATTATTACCGCTACTGAATACTTCACTAAATGGGTAGAATCCATGCCTCTCATTTCTATGAAAGCTGATTAAATATGATAATTCATCAACCATTATATCATTTGTCACTTTGGAGTTCCTCACTGCCTCAACTCTAATAATGAATAACAGTTCAAAAATAAAACCTTATAGAAATTCTATGATGCCTTCAGCATTCAACTCAACTTTTCTTCACCTTACTACCCTCAAACCAATGGCCAAGAAGAATCAACCAACAAAACCTTAAACAAAATTCTTATGAAAGTAGTTGACGATACTGGAAAATATTGGCATACGCACATTCCTTTTGCCTTATGGGCTTATCGCACTAGTATTCGTACCTCAATTGATGCCACATCTTTCTCTTTGGTCCATGGTATAGACACTATTTTCCTCTTGAATTCCAAATTCCATCTCTTCGTATCTCACTTAAATACATGCTCAACGATGATGATTTTCCCAGGACCATTTGGCACAACTTGAGTTATTAGACGAATGTCCTCTCAATGCTCTCAATCACCTCCAAATATACCAAAAACATATCAAATGGGCCTATGATAAATTTTTGCATGAATGAACCTTCTAGGTCGGAAACCTTGTCATGAAGGAAAATCAACATGTAACAAAAGAGGAGAAAATTAAACGGGGAAAATTTTATCCTAACTGGCATGGACCCTATATCGTTACTTATACCTATGAATCAGGTGCTTATCATTTGTCTTCAGTTGAAGGAAAACCTAAACCTGAGCCCCTCAATGCCTTGCATCATCTACCATTCTATTTTGAATAAATTCCTATATCACCTTCCATCTATTTCAACATTCATCCCTTGAGCATCATTCACCTTCCATTTACCTATTTTTAGGGTCAACGATTAAACAAGAATCGTGTGATTACCCATCACTTTTTCAGCCTTATCTTCAATATGAGTATCACGTCTCTACTCATGGCATGATTCTCATGGATATTTTTTTTCTTTTTCAAATATGGAACCCCATGGTTATTCATCACTTAAAAACTCATCTCTCATAGCTAATCCCTGTGTACTATAGTTTGTCTTCATAATAGGAGCCTATCCTTCTCTATAGTCTTGTCCATGACCAAAAAGTCCAAAAAAATAAACGGGACTTTAAAATTCAAAACTCCTTGAGTATAACTTCTTGCAAAAAGATGACTCCCTTAAAAAGGACATCTAATCTTTATATCTTGCTGCTATAAATAGATTGTTCCCTCGAAGGAAAGCTATACAAAGCTAGCCACATTGTACATAGTCTCTCTCTCTCTCTCTATATATATATATATTCTGAAGCTCCCCACATCAATCAGCTTCATGAATACCTCAGGGAGATATTCTACTCATCCCACATAGAATTCCCACATCGATCAGTCTATAAAAACAAAAGTAAAAACAAAAAGCTAAATTTGTGTCATGTACTTGTCTATTTTGATCTCGGGTCTCTTGCCAAAAAGGCATGTTGTTGTGAACCAGGTTACCTAAACCAACCTTATTTCACCTTACTACCTTGCCTTACTAACCTTATACCTACTCAAGGGACGTGCCACAAATGTGACATTTCGTGATCATGTGACCTTCTTCACCCATAGAACAACCAATCATGCAACGTCGTTAGGGTCTTACGTTCATAATTCAATCTTTGGTATGCTAGAATGGTATTGGTCCTTCTCAATCAGGTGACACTTTTTTCTCCTCTAACCGTTTACCTCTTTTCTTACTTCTTGATTCTCCTTTATAGGACCAAAACTTTGATCACCTACATTCTAGGAATTCATCTTTCACCAAACTCAACCATACCTAAATGACCTAGACTCAACCATGCCTATGACCTAGACTCAACCATGCCTATGACCTAGACTTGATCATGCCTAAAATCAACCAACCCATTCTTCTACCTCATCATATTCTTCCCTAACTTATGGGAGAACTACATCGTCCTGAGGACTCTTTTCACCGAGGCTATGTAGCTATCACCCCGAGGGCAGGGGCCCTTGGATTTTAGCTTGGCCACTCTTTACCCTAACCATTTTCCCCCTTTTTTTTCTATTCAAATTCTACCTTAGTTTTCATTTTACATAACATTTGAAAATTAAACAAACAAACATACATACATACCTACCATTTCATCCCAACATACATATACATCATCATTTAGTCAACATTTTCCATACTACCAATAAATTGGAAAGTTTTAAACCCAAACACATGACCTATACTACCTCTACATTTCCTTAACTCTCCTTAAGGACATGTTATTTACCTATACCTTGGCATTACCAGTGCCCTAACCTACATACCTTGACCTAAACCACCTTTGGTGACATTTGAATTCGTGTACTCACTATACCTTGTGATGTTGTTACCTATGTTGTTTAGCCTAATGATCTTACCCTGCCTATTGTCATGTTTTTTATCCTGACCAAACATTTGGTGTACCAGATCATACCTACACGTTCCTGAACCTAACCTCAGTTGTGTTTCCAGACCATATCCTTTACCCTGGATACCTGAATCACTTCCACCTCATTTGGATAACCTATCAACCTTAGATGATGTTGAGTTTGAAAGTTATTCCACCTGGTATTGTATCACAATCTATATGTGTGCGTGCATTCGACTGTCATTACCCATTACCTAATATGACCATTATCCATTACCCAACATGACCATACCCTTACCTATAACCAACCTACCCTCATTTTCATCACTTACCCATGTATCAAACCACTCACTGACTCCATCTAACACATCATCATCTCCTAGTTTGAGAGGGATCACCTCCACCCACACTTGGGGCAACCTCACCTTTAGCATTACTTGGGGAAACCCCACTCTCACCTATATTTGGAGTAACCACTTCCAGTTTTTTTCAGCATCACTTACCAATACAAGATACATGACAAAAGGGGGCAAATGTAGACACCAAATTTGGGTCACACTCCCCTTGGTCCCCTTTAATTAATTAACGTAACATATTCACCTAACCATGACCCCTTAACCCGTATTCATATTAATTTAATTACTTACAATTGAATTAATGTTCATCCTCACATTATTAATTAATTTAATTATTTTAATTAAGTTAATTTACACCTCACCTAGACACCTCACCATGCACTTATTCTTAGTCTATTAATTAACTAAGACTAAGTCTTCACTTATCTTAACCAATTGGGAATTAATATAACCCTAAAATTAAAGACCTATTCCTCCTCCAACAACACTCCCACTTATCTAAGTGTTAACCCTCACTTGAGACCCAGAATGACAATTAAAGCACACCAAAAATAGAAAAGATTTGCCTATTTTTGGAAAACCTAGGATTTCCCACCTAAAGTGATGCTGGTTATACCTCAACTGACATCAGTCACCATAACCATCATCGGTTACCTTATATATACTTTTGTAACCTTTTATTGAGGTTGGTTATTTTTGAGTTCTGAGAGATCTATTACATTCAAGCACAAACTAGAGACTTCTCAGCATCCAAATGATGAAATAAGTTCAACCACAGTCCTAAGAAAGCACATGATACTCATCCAAAGGTGTTAGAATATTCACGGGAATGTTCCGGGAGTATTTCTATGACATTGATCACAAATTTATTCACGAATCAACCACTGCCTTCATTCATCTACCAAACCTACAAATACAAGTAAGTGTATTTGATTTTCATCATTCTATACTTATTTAAAGTGTAAGTTCGTTATACTTTGTTATTAAATCTTATTCTTTCCTGCATTCCCCCATTCCCACCTTCTTACCAATCTACCAATCCCACCACTTGTGACCTTTTAGCTCTTCGTATTTTACCTCTATGCATTCTTGAGTCTTCTTGACATTATTACAAACCCTACCATCCTCCCTTCATCCTATATGCAATCACAGAGAAGTCCAAATCTACCTTGTATTTAATCACCACCAAATTTCCCCTACTGATGCAATTTTTCTTAATTGTCCTCGGTTTTTCCTCTTCACCTGACCAACATCAGTCTCTGTGTTATCTTATTCACTTAACCAACACATCCTCAAACCTCCTCAAAACATCCCCAAACCTCACAAAATCTCATCCAAACCTAATTCCCCACCTACAACCTCACAATAGACTTTCCCAACTCTTTGTACAAACACAGAGGGAGCTTGGACACCCATTTTTGACATTCTATTATTTCCCACAGTAACCGATATTGGTTATACCATAACCAGAATCAGTCATACCTATACCGACATCGGTCACCCTGACCTGTGTCGATCTTTGTGCCTGGTAAAATTGTCGATCAGCAAGCTTACTAATCACCCAAAACCAACTCAAACTTCACCAAATATTACCCAGACCCTATATGTGACCCTTAGACCACCTGCATAGCTTGCAACTTGACCCAGGACCTTCACAAGTTTAGTTATCAAGCATTTCATTGAATTGACACAAATAGTAATCTGAGATACCTAAATCAGAACACTAACAATTAGATTCTTTTATTTGCATGTTTATTTATTTCATATTGAGTTATATATCAGTGGATTGACAAGTGTCGAGGAAGTATCACAATTCTTGGATATAGCTCGTGCTAGCTAGTTCACTTACTTTTTCTATTAACTGTATCTTTTGGTCTTGTTTTGTATTACAGGTAGTTCCTCCTAGCCAAAAGGAAGCTCACACAATCAACATTGGATCGGAAATTAGAAATGTGCACACTTAACCTCCGACCAACGTGATAATAGGTACTCATCCTTAACTATTTACCATATCTGTTTCATATCACACAAAAATTGGGTGAAACACTTACACATATAACTACAGTGGGTATGAGATGTAGTGCGACGCTTAGTTAATAAGTCCACCATTGGGGAAGCTAAGGTCAGTTCAACCCATTCATATGCATTTTTATTTTTTAGGTTTTGATGTTTGTTTTGGGGTCTTATAGGTATTTATTTCATCTTGGATTATTGGAGACATCTGGCTTGGGATAACGAAGCTAATACAACAAACAAAGATATTTTTAGACCATTTTCCAAACCAGTGAAGATCAGTTTTAAAGCTTTTACATAGACCAGGGCACCTAGATTACAGACCAGAGTGCCTACAAGTGACCTAGTCCCTCTCTAGGCACTCCTGTCCACTTAGATCATCTAGATCCATCCTTTTTGGGACTTATTCATAGTCGCTCTTACTTTTGTATTTTCTAGTCATCACTGTGACACTGTCCTGTGAGCATCTATTATTCAGCTGAGTTATTTCCTCTTTTATTTTACACATTAGGGTTAGCATTTCATTTTTCATAGTTTTTTACCTTACTTGCATGCTTCCTTTTACTGTATTTACTTACTTTATTTACATTTATTGATAACTTATATTAATTATCCCCACACTACATAGTTAGTTAAATTTTTATTTAATCACGAACCAACATAAGGCTTCATCCTTTGAGAAATACATAAGGCTTCATCCTTCTCAAGGATATGTATTGATGCACTTGGCTTCATTAGGGATATAATAGAACTTGGTTTTTATTATTATTATCCAAGTTAAAATGGATTCCTACAAAATATAGAGGCTACTACCTAACAAAAGTAATGGAGCTTAGTGGTCGCTAAGCATTTTCCATGATAAGTAACAATATGGATTATGTGTTATAAATAATCTATGTTATGAGAAATGTATAAGGCTTGTCCCTTTCGAGTGTATACAGTGCATTGTAATGACTATTTGAGATAAGAAACCTTTACTCTAGTTTTTCAATTAGAGAGGAAACAATGAGAAATGATTTTCCTAAATACTTTCTGAATGTTGGTATTTTCTACTAATTTGATATTATTGATTCTTCACATCGCTATTTTTTCCCGTAAGTTCTCCTAGGATTTTTTTAATTCTACCATAGGATTGAATAGATAATTTTACTACCAAAAAGGAAAATGACATAAATGCACACAATGAGATTTTAAAAATTTCAATTTCAATTTATGAGGTACAAAATACAACAGGCATTCACTCCATTCTTTGGAAAACCTCAAAAAAAACAATCATGACTAAGTTATGAGGGAATTTTAATTCATTCCCTTGAGATTCAATAAAGAGTTGGTTGAAAATGTGTGGATAACTCATGCATGATAGGCTACAACAACTGGCCTTCTTTGTCAAAACAAGTGTTATTAATGCAAATAATGCTAAGTTGAGCTCCTCTTCTTTACATATTCTTCAAACTAAGAAATGTCAATTCTTCACATATTTTTATTCTACTTCCATAAAATATACTAACTAACTAATGTTCATATTCATTATTACATGTATTATAATTATTTAACATAACATTACAAATAGTTATGATTAACAACTGTTAGTCATATTATTACAGTCTATACAAGCCTTGAATGACATAAAATAATCTATAATGTAATTTTCCTTTCCATTCGTATTCTATAGCATGTTGAAAGTTTTCCTAGTGACCGCTAACCTACAAATATCCATTTGTAATTATTTTTAATCTATGAAAATAATGACATTAAGATACAACATCTCCTTGCTATTGCACTATTGAAAAAATGAATTAATCTTTCCCAATTACATATGAATTATTAATTTTCTTAATTCCTTTTTTAGGTAAGATTTCTTTCCCTACTCGCACTCCGTTCATGAAAATTCATTTGATTGAAGGAATAGAGGGTTGGAAGAAGAGAGACGACGAATGGTTTGTAGAAATGCATTCCCCTGAAAACTATCACATTGATTTGTGGTTATTTTTTGTTATAAAGATGTTGTCCAATGAAGTCGGTATGGTTCTAACTTCAGAAGTTATTGATAATTGAACATTACGTATTCAGGTTGAACACATTAGATTTAAATGAATAAGTTTTATTCTTGACTGGAGTTGGAAGTTTCCTTGTTCAGGAAACAAGAAATGAAGGCTTCCATAGAAAGTAATACGTGTTCTTATTCTAAATATGGTTGAAAATTGGGTATGTTCATACACTCAGACAAAATAGGTTATGAAAATTCCCTTGAAATTCAAAATGGCATGAATTCGGTATTCAAAAAATTATATAGATTCAAAAATACCTCTTCTATTTGTCATTATTTTAATAGAAAAGATTTACTTTCTCCATTGAAACATGTAATTCTATTTACAATGCTAAGGTGATCTTTTTTATATAAATTATAGATATATCCCTCTAATTCAAAGTTACAAGGTCTAATAATAATAATAAATTGGTTGTATTATTGAAAAACATGACCAACATATTTGAGAAGGTAGAATCTTCAACCGTTGAACAATTTAAATTATTTTTGTTCAATGGTGATATTTTTCCAGTTGAAGTTTCTAGGTTGTAGCACCTAGAATATAAATACCATCCTGTACAAGACAAGAATGTTGACCTTCTTATCCATTCAATGTTGATTAATGTTACCCCTACATAAAGGGATGCAATTCTTCTTCCCTTTTTATATTCTACAAAGGAACTTGTCTAAATAGAGAATTCAAATGACCTGAAAAAGGATGATGTGCAGTTCTACATTCTTGATAGCCAACATACCATCTGTGCCGGGTCAAAGCATATAACTGTATCCCACTTTTTTAAACTTTCAACAAACTATGTCTGACAACCAAAACATGACCAAACACATATAAAATGACCAAACATGCATTTTTAAGAGGCTATAAATACCAAGGTGCAGGGCATTCAGAATTTACCTATTTTTTTAAATTTTTATAGTATTTTTAAATTATTTATTTACTAGTCAGATTTGAAAATATTTATGGCCACAAAGTGGGACACACTTGTATGTTTTGACCATGCCCAAATAAAACTTAGCTAAAAAAAAATACAAGTCATTACATACTGTGGTGCAGTTTAGAAAGGCTCACATTATATCTTCAAAAATTTCTAACGAATAAATTATTGATATTTACAAGCAACAAAATGAGGTAAACAAAAATTAGATTGATTCCAATTTTATTGATGTATTTTACAAGGCTCGAATGATTTAGAGATATCTAGGATGTCCTCGGAGGCCCGGAGTGGGAAACAAAAAGATAAATGAGTGCAAGGAAATGAAACTTAATTTTGATGCATTTGTATATAAAATTTAATTTTTGTAATATGCAAAAAGTAAATATACTATTTCTTCTTTCAATGCAAATTTTTGAGAAGGAAATTCTTGTTATTTTTAAATTTTCTAATATATAGAGTATTTATAAAAAATGTACATTACTATTATTTCCTAAGGACATATAGACAAAATGGACAACAACCTTTGATTTTTTTAAATCATGTAGGATTGCTT
This sequence comes from Taxus chinensis, assembly GCA_019776745.2. NCBI lineage: Eukaryota > Viridiplantae > Streptophyta > Pinopsida > Cupressales > Taxaceae > Taxus > Taxus chinensis. The sequence goes on along the minus strand of CM034155.1, from coordinate 150,534,270 downwards.
GTTCTCATTTTAAGGATAACCAACCTAAATTTCATCCAAATTCATTGGCAAGGTTCATGAATAATTCCTTCATGTCTGCAAGAGGAATGGCCAATGAGGAAACTATCATTACTAGAAGATAAAGGGCAAATCAGAGAAATTATGGCTAATTAGCTCTATTGAGGTAGAAATCATAGAAAACACTTTTGAATCTTACTTCTAAAGAGTAAAATATGATAGAAAAATGAGATGAAAAGTTATAAAATATTTGAAAAATAAATATCTGGGTAATATTATATTGGTAGAATACACTAAATCTAATTTTATTCTAAAAATTTCAATCTCCATACATCTCACAACTACCAGTTGTGTGTACTCTTAGGAGATGAGAATAAATGGAAAAAGAAAATTTGATTCCCAAAGAAGTTAAAATTGATCAAGAAGAAAAATGCTGAAGTGGCAAAGCCTAGTGAAAGAATTATAGATAGCTACATGATTTCAATGGAAGAACAAATTCTAGCAAGGATGGAAGACACATAAGATTTTACATGTAAATGTGCATATCCAATCTAGCTCTAGTCTATACTATCATCTATTCTGTCAAATAATCCATGTAATGTAGAATGTGTGATCACAAATTTCTATAATTTGTCTAGTGTAATAAATTTTCATGCAATAATGGACTTGTTTACAGTTGTCAGATATAGTATGTTAAATTGTTTTATTATTGTGCTTTTACCTATTGCTTATTCAAAAATGTTAAGAGAGACGACAAAAAAGTACATGCAAAAACTTAAAGACAAGGGGGAATCAATTGTGGAAGGGTGTTACAAATTTTATGAAAGTAATGGAAAATTTAAGATCATGTGTCTTATGTACATAATAAATGATGTGCATAATTTTGATGCCAACGATAGTGATAGAGAATAAATCATCATTGATTGGATGAAAAAACTTCCACAAAAATTTGTGAGTGCAAGTAATATAGGCATAAGAGGAAATACACATCCTTTTCTTTACAAGAGATTTTATGAGTTTTGGTCTCATATGTTCACTCGATCTCTTCTTTATCGATAATAGTACTTTATGAAAGTAGTGTTGCCATTGACTACTTTGGTTGACATAGGTTTACCCGCAGTTTTTATTGTTCAATCGCATGATCAAGAAATATTTTTTAAGCATTAAGATTCTAATTTGAAAAATTTATGTTGATTTAGATAACATTAAAAAATTATATTATTTTAATGCCTTTGAACTGATACATACAATATTTATGCAAAAAACCAATAGATAGAGAAAGACAATGCCTCTTCTTCTCCACATAAAAAAAAGGAGATGATGTTGTTCTTAACATGTCACAACCCATTCAACTTGTTGTGTTATATGTCAATGACCATACATCCAATAAATCTATATAAGGTGAGTGACATTTATTAGTTATATAAATGTGTCACTACAATAATTTTCGATTGTCATTTTTTACATTTATTTAATAAAACTTGATTTTTTTTCAGATTTGATGCCAAATGGGGAGGTTTTTGGCATGTCACACACAAATTCATAGATAGAAAATGATATTCGAGTCATGTGTAATTATAAACAAAACCATTTGTAATCCCCACACAATTATAGGAACATATAACAAAGTGGTTTATTTGTTACATGTATTAGCCTAGCGATCGCTAACATACATATATTAAATTGATCTATTTTGAATTGAATAATTTTGTTTTTAAATTGGTTAATATTAAATTGTGGACAGTTGAAAAAAATATATACTTCTATGTTGTTGGCCATTTGTGACTGTTAAGCTCATCAAAGAATGTCAAGACAACCACTGTCCAAATAGTAATGGCTTAGCCTAGCGGTCACTAATATACATCTATAAATTTGTAATATTTTCCAACAAAGAGTACTGCAATATATACAAGAAAGTTGTATCATGAATTTAATTACGTCGACATAATATTTATTTTCAATTGATTAATATTTTTTGAATGGTTAAAATTAAGTTGAGGAGAATTGAAAATAAAATTTCCTCTATGCAATTGTCCATTAGCGGTCGCTAAACTCATCAAATACTATCAACCCAAACATAGTCCACACATTAATGTATTATCCTATCATTTGTTAATATGCAACTATAGCTATGTAATATTATCGAAAAAAGAGTATTATATTGTATAAAAGAAAGTTATATCAAGTATTTTTTATTTTGACATCAAATTTATATTGAATTGATTTTTATTTTTTGAAATAGAATGCACATTGAAAGAACCTCCAGAGGGGGAATGTGATGGAATCCAATTTAGAATCTCAATCAATAAGTGTTGACCTATGGAATTTTTGATTATTTTAATTGGTTAATATCAAATTGTGGATAATTGAAAAAAATCTTTTGTGTAGTTGGACAAAAGGATTATTTAATTATATTAGATTTGGACAGTTTTATATATGAGAAAAACTAATCCCATAGGGAGATGGAATTCAAGTTTGGTAAGGAGACTATCAACTTACGAGGTGGCCTTAAGGAAATTTGAAACCTATTATCAGAAAAATGTGAAGTGGGATTTTGGTCTAGGTATCTCTCTTCTGTTGAATTTTAAAATTTGATAAAGGCTTTGAATAAAAATAGTAGCTGAATTGAAACTAATTCTTTTTTGCAAAAAATAACATCGCTCTCTAGAAGACAAAATTATAGTAAAAGATATCCAAAATATTTGGAGTATAGATGATATTGTTTTTGGCTCTACATACACATTGTGTATTAGAATAGGCCCAAAGGGAAACCCTCCAGGAAATATTATAGTGGGGAAGAAAGTAATTAGATAAAATTGTTTCAAAAGATATGTCGTTGATGACTAATATATACACAAACATATCACATATATTGTCTTAGGGTTTGATTGTTGTAGAGGGCATCAAAAAATTGCAGAGAATAAAAATTATATAACTATTAATTATTTCAAAATGTTTATTACAATGATATTCATTTGTACATTATTATGGACACTCTTTATTTTATATGTTGAGATTACAAATATAAAAGTTGGCAGTATGTATATCTTCACTGTGATTAAGTTCATATTATAGTTTTATAAGTTTTTTGTGTGGATTACCCAAATAAAATATTATCACATTAATATGTTGAACTATTTTTAATCACTTTTTGAAGCTTATATTAATTATGAGTTGTTTTTATATATCCAATTGGGAAGCCTAGGAAATTACTAGTTTTGGGAGTTGAAGGTTTGTTGTATGGAATTTCTGGTATTGGTGACAAAATACCTCATAATATGATTCTGTATTTTAGATCCAAGAATACTTAATAATTTAAATAAGAATTTAGTGCTTAACTAATAAGAACTACATCAAGATATTTTGATGTTTCCTGATGGTCTTCATTTGTGGATTCAACAATGGTGAAGTACATGTTCATCAAAAAAATTATTTGGCTGCAAGATACCCACTTCAGGTTCATTTGGGGATGCCACCAATGTAGGCTCAAATAAAATACTAGTTAGCAGATAGTAGACATTTTTGGTAATGTACATGGTGAAAACAATATAATTTTGACTGATGATGTGAGATTCTTGTCACATGAATTCAAAGAAGAAATTACTCTCAAAACCCCGACATATTGGATATTTGATGGAAACTATAAGAATGATTCAAAAATTTACTATGAATTATGTCCATGGTTGAAACATGTAGGAGAACACAATAACGTGTGTATATCATTGAAAACTTTCAAACACACCATTGGCCTTTGAATTATATACTTTTATTTCAAATGCAATAATCTATGTTACATTTATATGGAATAAAATAAATAGCTTAAAGTTCTTAAAGATTGACAGTGTGTAATCATTTTTTTGACACTTTTTTTTACAAAAAATAAAATTATTTCTAAGGGAGAGGAGAAAATCATCAATCATCTACCAATTAAAAATGATTTTTCCTAGATGTAGATAGTTTAGTTTTCAATACATTTTAAAATTGATAAAAACCCTTATTCCAAAGAAAAAATTAAGCCTAGCGGACACTAGCATGTATAAAATAGAAACATATATTGTTTATTGTTTTATAGATCGATGTTGGCTTCCCTGAAATCATAAAACAATTTTTTCCCAGTTCTGCATGGATTAATCTTAAATACATTTTTAAAATTATAAAAACTTTAATGCAAATCAAATAATAAGCCTAGCAGCCACTAGACCATACTAAATAGAAACATGTTATGTTTACTGATTTGTAGATCCATGTTGGCTTCCCTAAAATCATAAAATGATTTTTCTAAGATCTGCATATGTTAATCTTAATGAAATTTTAAAAATCATAAAAACCTTATTCGAAAGAAGAAATAAAGCCTATAGGATGCTAGTTGATATAGAATAGAAACATTTTTTGTTTATTGTTTTGCGGATTGTTACTTTAGAGATTTCTTGTTTATTATTTTGTGGACATCGACAAGAATGTCAAATTTTAATGACATGATGCCTTCATTCCTACGATACATAATATGGCTTGGAGGTTGGACATATTCAAGTTTATATTCACACGGAAAAAATTTCATCATGATCAAATGTACAAATTATTGAGGTTCCATGAATCCCAACATATTTCTCAAAAATCTTAGCACTGTTTAGAGAAATGGTAATGCATATTACAATTGTAAAAATACACCTATTGAAAATGTGGCCTATGCAGATAGATGAATTGTGGCCTTATATTTCAACTATTGAAGGATGTGGATAATGATGTGGAGACGTCCTCGATGACATTAAATCAATAACCCAATTATAATTATGTAATTTTTCACTAAATTTACTTGAGAACACCTTTCTGTATAATGTGTGTGACTATATTTAGTAATGATATTTTGTATAATGTGTGTCTATGAATCAGTGGAAGAATTTATTCAAAATCAAGCCAATGCATGAGAAAATATTTATGATGCAATCCATTTTTTTATTACGCTGACCTCCCTCACACGATTTGAGGTACTACTTAATTGAGTTGTGCTTTCAAAAATTCCCTCACTTGTTTATTCATGTTTCTCTTTGTTGTTTTCCCCTTCCCCCTCATGGTATCTACCTATGTTCTTTTTTATCCTCTTGCACGGAAAGAAACCAAAAATGTATTTCCTCTCTCTTGGGTCTACCTCTCATCTATGCAATGTATTCTGCATAGGCTTCACACCATTTATGAATGTGGTTGAGAAAGTAATGAGGGTGGATTATCTCCATAGAGCACTGGGAGAGCTCATGTAAACTTTGGGATTGTAGGCGTCTTCAATTCAATTGGTCCTGGTGTTGTGTGCAGATAAGGTAGTGGTCATAGTAGTCACATCCCATTTCATTTACACACGTCATTGTGTGGGTTTGGCTAAAGCTCTAGCGGAAGTACGCCTTCCTATTCTCTTTATCAATCTTTTTCCTTATTTGTCTCCTTTCTTAGGTTGATAACAGGATTTTTGATGCCATGGAACTAAAAATATAGGCCCTCCTTCAATTTTCTGATTTTATTCAATGCATATATTGATCCGATGGGACGTCTATCTCTAAAGTTCCATTCTTGGACTTGGTCTCATTCACGAGACCTACCCCACTCCTTCCTGATCATGCGTGGTACAGTTCAAGACTGTATTACTGACTCATCCTTTTCCTTTCTTAGGAAGATTACAATGCTTGGCTCAGCATACTAATTAGAGGTGGAACCCCAGGTTTCTCATTCATTCCCCCTCTATGTCTTTGTGTTTTTGGGCTCTATGTTTTTGCAGGCCTTGTTATTCATGTTACATTTTACACTTGTTATTTACATTATTTCCTACTAGTTTTTGGTTTGTATGTATCCCTTCATTAATAAAATATTCTGATACTTGTAGGGTGGGGACCCATTAACCCTCTAGTTCATAGATCCAGTCAAAAGCGTTTAACTATATAAAAAAGAAAATTAGGTAATTTGTCCCTAAATTCATTTGAGGACAAATTTATGTCTAATGTGTGTAACTATCTTAATAATGTTATTATGTATAATATGTGTGACTATCTTTAGCAATGTTATAATACAATAAAATTTAAACAATAATAGATATGTTAATATATACAAAGCTGTACATAATATTTTTATTATTAGTGAATTCTAATGTGATTAATGTTAATTTACCTAGATAAGCTACACTAACATTACCTTGTGATCATTACTTTTTAAATCTCTTACTAATTATTTTTTAAATTCATATAATCCTCTCGACTTCAAATTGTCTTATGCACAAATTTTTCACATTGGTTTAAGGATCTTAAGGAATTGAAAAATCTTAACCACCTCAACAATTAGTGCATTCATAGGTATCATGTAAATAATTTAATTTTTCTATGATTTATTCTGTGAATTTGGGATCCCAACGTGTCAAATACTTTTATAAAGAAATTAAGATAATTCTTAAAATTATTTAAAACCATAATTCTACCTTTAGAAAAGGAGTTTTACTTTATTTAATATCTATGCTTAAATACAAAAATATATCCTCCTAATAAGGGGAGTAAGGAGAATTTTAATTATCATTTAAATAGTCAGGTGTGGGAGGAAAATTTCCTTAGTGATGTCATGTCCCTTCTTTCGGGACTAAGGATGGTGGAAGGTGATGCAAGGGATTAATGATGAATTCCATTACATGCAAGTATAGATATTAATAGGATGTTAATGTTTTTGTAAGGGGATATCTTCTCTTAGAATCTGAGTTCTAGCTCATGCCCTTACACGCGTGTGAAGTGAATTATGGAGGGGGTGTTATAAGAGGTGTTTGGCATGTGTTCTATATCACCTCTGTGAGTCTATTTTGGGAAAGTTTAAGTGGTAGGGATTTAGAAGCTCTAGTTGGTGGTTTTCACTTTGACAGTATGAAGAATGTGGATATATTGAAAGTTGGTCCAAACCGTAAAAGGAAAATAGCCTTAACTTGGAGAAGCGAATAGAGATTCCTTCTCTATTTGAATGGATGGTAAAATTATGAATTCTGCCATGAGGGGTTGGTTAGAGAAAGGGTGATCTATTGTTATAAAGCTTCAAATAGGATGAAGAGGCAGCCATATGCGAAAGGATGAGGAAAATTATGATTGACCCAAATAAATTAATTGGCGGAAGGAATGTGTTCGATATGGCCCAAGGACTGTGCATGAACAATATCCTATTTAATTCTTCTGGATAATTTATTCTGTACAAATAATTTGAAGGGTTTAAGGAGCACCTAGTTAGCATACAATTTCATATCCATGCTCTAGCTAGAGGTTTACATGATGTTTCAAGTGGGATGAAAGATTTAGCGGAGAATCAGGGGGTGGTGATTCCGGCGAGCACAAAGGTAGAAATTCTTGAATGTTTCGTGGAGCCATGCTTCTTCTTCTATACAAATCCTGGATAATTTGGATTTGGAAAGTATTGTTGAGATGTCCTTGGGTGGGAGAATGGAATGTTTGGTTTGTATGTGTCCTATCTCAGAAGATATCTACAAGTTTTTGATCCTAGTTGCGTAAGGTTTGAAGCTACTTATATTATATGGCATATAATGGCATTGGAGAATTTATATTTTATATTGAGGAATTAGAATAGGTATGGGGATGTAAAAATGCTTGCAGATCTTCCCCCATGAATGTTGTATGTAATTTTCATGATAATGTTCCTTCTCACATTATGAGTTTCCATCAATAATCATTGATATCATGGGTTGGAGCCTTGTGTATTTTTTTTATAGGCTAGGGCCTTCTCCCTATGTATTAATAGAAAAAAAATACAAAAAGTATGAAAAATTTTAATCTAGGATCATATCCATATTTAAATATTAAAATATTTATGGAATGGTTTTACAGTTAATTTGATATTTATATTTAAATATGAAAATATATCTATAATGTTTTTACATTTAGTTATATTCTCAGAGTCTAGATCGTTTCCCTCTGCTAGTTTCTTCAGATTATCTTTAGTAATTCTCTAGTTACAATGAGGTTCAATCACATCATAGTAAATGAACCTGGAAGTGTCTCACATCTCTTAAATGTCATTATCCTAGTGATCGTTATCCCGTATAAAAAATAAATATCATTGGTTTATCATGTTGTAGACCAATCTCGGCTTCCATGAAATCATTAAAATATTTTCCCAAGATCTGCATAGTTTAATGTTAATGACATTTTAAAACTAATAAGAACCTTATTCCAAAACAGAAGTTAAAGCCTAGTGGCCGCTAACACGTATAAAATAGAAACATGTTATGTTTATTTTTATGCATATCAATGTTGGATTTCTTGAAATCATTAAAAGATCTTCCTAAGATCTTCATAGTTTAATCTTAATGACATTTTAAAATTAATAAGAAACTTATTCCTAAATAAAAATCAAGCCTACTAGTAACTAGCACATATAAGATAGAAACATGATCAGTTTATTGTTTTATAGACCAGTGTCGAATTCCATGAAATCATTAAATTTTTTTCCCAAGATCTACATAGTTTAATGTTAATGACATTTTAAAACTTATAATAAGCTCATTCCAAAGTAGAAGTTGAAGCCTAGAGGCCACTAGCCTCCATAAAATAGAAACATGTTATGTTTATGGTTTTGTATTTTACAGATTAATGTCCAGATTTCATGTGATTTTGGATTTTTGTACAAGAAATTCTAATATATGTGATTTTGGAGTACAGTAAATTCCAATATATGTGATTTTGGATTCCAATATATGTGATTATGGGTTCTAATATATGCATATTTAAATCTAATATGTGTGATTTTAGAGTGCAGATAATTCTAATTTTTAACACTTTGGAATCCAAAAATAGTAATATTGGATTCCAATATTGGCTATATTTTTTAGCTTCTTGGATTGGAATAAGTCCATATTTAGTGAAATTAGCATATTGAATCTGGACTTATTCCAATGTGAAATGAGGCACCTCATTTAAGAAGGACTCATTTCACATGTAACTAGGATGAGCATGTAGGGTTTAAAATTCTATAAGAACAATTGCAAGAGGGTAGAGTAAGAAGCTATTTTCTTGGCTGACAGGGGAAACCTACAGTTGGTCCCAGGGGGAATTCAAAGACCCTCTTTACCAAGGACATATGAAGAATTTTATAAACTAATAATCATGTATATAACGCTTGAAGGAAGGCTACATAAAATTAACACATACCACCTTGTATTCCTCAATTATTTCATGAGAAATTTTTTGGTGAGTTTCCCCTTCTATATTCTAATGTCTCTAGAAATTTCCATTAAGGAGGTCTATAGTGGAAAGATATCCCATCCCTTCATCAAGCTGTAATTTTTCTTATCTATGTTCACCTTAAGGCTAATATCCCAAGTCAAAACCCATACCTTGATCCTCCTACTCCCAACACCTGAGTGCTGAGGAGAAAATCCAAAAAAAGTTCAACCTTTAGAGCAGCCTAACACTAATCAGGAAGGGTTGTAATGGGATATGGCAGCCCATTTCCTTCTCAACCTGGAAAAAAAGAGAAAAATAGAAAATGATATTGGCGAGCCAAGTATGGGTATGTAAGAGGGATCCCTTAATGGGATAAAAAATGACATAACTAGCTTGAAGGGAAACATAAATAAAATTCATCATGAAAAAACTGATAATAAGTTCTAGATTGGAATAAATGACAACCTGGAAAAAATGGAGCACAAGTACAACCTTATGGTAGAGGTTTTTTCATATAAATGAGATTTCTAAAATCCATCATCAAAGAGTTGAATAATATTGATAACAAGGGTAAAATTAAGGATGATGACAGGAAAAAGGAGATTGAGGAGTGTAATATTGGGGTGTGGAGCCTCTTTTTTGGTCTTCTCGAATCAGTATTGAAGCATGGATTTTGAATTAGGAAGATTAAAGGTCATGACCATTTCTTTTCCAGCCATGGGAAGATGAAAGGTCATGACAATTTATTTTCCAGCCATGGGAAGATGAAAGGTCATGAATTTCAAACTTCTAGGGTCAGATGTTAGACTTCTTAAAGGATTTTAATCCTATAAATAGAGGTGTAGGGTATCTTGAAGATATCTAGTGTATTCAAGAGGTCTTGAGTCTTAGTGATCAAGGTTAAGAAATTGGGTGCCAATTTTGGTTTAGATGTGGTTTAACATCTTTGGAATTCTTTTGTGAGTTCATAATTGAGAGAAGACTATGAGATTTGTTTTACTCTTGTTGATAATAAAATATGAGAAAGTTCTTGGTGGATGTAGCCCACATTGGGTGAACCACATTAAATCTTGTCTTGTCTTCCTTTGTGAATTATTTATTTATGTTGTTATATTTCTTCATGTATACTTCTGCTATATAGTTTCCTACTACTGTGATTTGAGGAATTATTTCCACATATTTGTTCTCTAATTACTAACAACTGGTATCAGAGATTTGGTTGGTTTTTTGCTGAAGTGGTAAATCACAGGGAAAGTTTAGCTTGAGTGGGAGCTATGGCGGATGAGGGAAGATCAAGGGTTGAGGAGTGAAATGGGCAGAACTTTGGTTTGTGGAAGATTCAAATGGAGGATTACTTATATCAAAAGGACCTCCATGTTCCTTTGGCTGGAAAAGAAAAGAAACCTATAACCATGTCAGATGAGGATTAGGAGTTGCTGGATAGAAAGGCACTCGGGACAATTTGGTTATGCCTTGCATCTTTGGTTGCTTTCAACATATCGCAGCAGAAGACCATAGAAGGTCTCATGAGTGCGTTGGGGAAGTTATATGAAAAACCCTCTGCCTCTAATAAAATATTTTTGATGAAAATTTTATTTAATATGAATATGTCTAAGGATGGTTCTATTACTGATCATTTGAATGAATTTAATACGGTTGTGAGTATGTTAAACTTAGTAAAAATTGATTTTGATGATGAGGTCAGGGATTTGTTGATTTTGTGCTCCTTGTCAGATAGCTAGGACAACTTGGTTATGGTTGTAATTAATTCAATATCTAATAATTCAAAGCTAAAGTTTGAGGATTTAATAGGTGTGATCATTAGTGAGGAAATGCAAAGGAAGATCACTAGAGATTATTTTACTTCTGGAAATGCTTTGATGGTGTAGAGTAGAGGGAGACAAAAGAACAAAGGGAAAGGTAACCATGGGAAGTCAAATGATCACAGAAGGTCAAGTTCGAAGAGTAAGTTATAATGTTGGCACTGTGGGAAGGTTGGTCATGTTAAGAAATATTGTTGGGATCTTCTAGATAAGAATAACAAGGAGGAAACTAAAGAGGTAAATGTGGTAGTAGGTAATGTTTGTCAGGATTCCTTAATTCTTTCTTTAGATAATATTGTTGAGTCTTGGGTTTTAGATTCAGGGGCTTCTTTCCATGCCACCCCACATAGACATTACTTTACTGATTTTGTTCAAGGATATTTTGGACATGTATATCCTGGTGATGATGAACCAAGAAGAATAGTAGGGAAAGGTTGTGTTCAGGTGAAAATGCAGAATGGGAACACATGGCTACTTAAGGATGTCAGGCATGTGCCTAAGTTGAGGCAGAAATTGATATCAGTGGGTCAACTAGGTAGTGATGGCTATACGGTTAGTTTTACAGTGGATTCTTGGAAGGTTACTAAGGGAGCTCTTGTGGTTGCAAGAGGTAAGAAAACTGGTAATTTGTATTTAACTAGTGGTGCTGATTATTGTAATTTAGTTGTTGTAGATGGAGATGCAACTTTGTGGCACCAGAGACTCGATCATATGAGTCAAAAGGGAATAAAGGATAGGTTTCCTAGATTACAAGAGTTATATTTAGACTTCTGTGAGGACTTTGTTAATGGAAAACAGAAGTGGGTGAGATTCCTCAAGGTTGGACCTACCAGGAAGGAGAGTAAGTTGGATTTAGTGCATACAGATGTATGGGGGCCAACTAAGATAAACTCTATTGGTGGTTCATGTTATTATGTCACTTTCATTAATGATGTAACTAGAAAAGTTTGGGTATATTTCATTAAAAAGAAATAAGATGTGTTTGAAACCTTCAAAAGATGGAAATCCTTGGTTGAGAATGAAATAGGTATCAAGTTAAAATGTCTTAGGTTTGATAATGGAGGGGAGTATTGAAGCAATGAATTTCTTGATTACTATTCGGTAAATGGGATCTGCAAGAAAAGAACGGTTCCAAATAATCCACAGGAAAATGGAGTGTTAGAGAGAATGAACAAGGAAATTATGGAGCATGCTAGATGCATGAGGTTACATGTGGGTCTACCACTCATGTTTTGGGTAGAAGTAGTGAGCATAGTTGTTTATCTGATTAATAGATGACCCTCTATGGCTTTGGATGGAGGTACACTTGAGGAGGATTGGTCTGGTAAGAAAATTGATTACTCATTTCTTAGAGTATTTGGATGTGAGGAATTTGTTCACATTGATAAAGATGATAAGACTAAGTTAGAGGCTAAGTCTAAGAAATGCACCTTTATTGGATATGGCGGGATGACTTTGGTTTCCATGTTTGGATTCTTAAGGACAAGAAAAATATTTCAGTCTAGAGATATTGTCTTTAATGAAAAATTCATGTATAAAGATCATTTGCAGGAACAAAAAGAGGAATCAAAGAAAGAATAAACAATGTTAGAGGACATTTCAGAAAACAAGGTGTCCAAGGGGCCGGTTCAAGTGCAGCATGTTCAGGCACATCCAGTTTAGGAACCTACTCATCAGGAACCCAAAACTCCTGAGGTGAGAAGGTATTCTAGGGTAAGAAGGGAACTTGAATGATTTACTCCATCTTTGAATTATTTATTGCTCACTAACAATGGAGAGCTAGAGTGTTTTGAGGAAGCAATTCAGGTGGATGTTGAGAAGAAGTGGGAGTAGGCCATGGATGAAGAGTATAGATCTCTTATGGAAAACCAGAATTTGGATCTGATGGAGCTACCTGAGGGCAAGAGAGCATTGCAGAAAAAGTGGGTGTATAGAATCAAAGAGGAAGATGGAGGAAGGAAAAAATATAAGGCCTGGTTGGTGGTTAAGGGATTTGCACATAAGAAAGGTATAGACTTTGATGAAATGTTTTCTCCTGTTGTTAAAATGACTTCTATTAGAATTGTTCTTGGTTTAGTAGTAGTAGAAGACCTGCACTTAGAACATTTGGATGAGAAGACTGAATTCCTTCATGGTGAGTTGGAGGAGGAATTGTATATGTAGTAGCCATAGGGTTATGAGGTCAAAGAGAAGGAGAGATTGTGTGAAAATTGAAGAAGAGCTTGTATGGCCTAAAACAAGCTCCACGGAAGTGGTATAAGAAGTTTGATAGTTTTATGTAGGAACAGGGTTACTCCAGGTGTCACTCAGACCATTACGTGTACATCAAGAAGTTTCTTAATGGTAGTTATATTATTTTGTGCCTATATGTGGATGATATTCTTGTTACAAGGAAGAACATGCATAAATAAAGGTACTCAAGAAGCAGCTAGGTGACTCCTTTGTTATGAAGGATTTGGGGGCAAAAAAAAATCCTTGGTATGAAAATAACTCAAAATAGGAAAGAGAGGTAGCTGGTGTTATCTCAAGAAGAGTACATACAGAAGGTATTTGAGAGGTTTAGTATGCAGGATGCTGAACTAGTTAGTACCCCTTTGGCAGGTCACTTTAAATTATCAAAGGAGCAAATTCCTAAGACTAAGGAGGATAAAATCCAAATGTCTAGGGTACCATACTCATCAGCGGTTGGTAGCTTGATGTATGCTATGGTATGTACTAGGTCTGACATTTCCCATGTAGCGGGAGTAGTGAGAAGGTTTATGAGTGATCCAGGTAGAGAGCACTGGTAGGTAGTGAAGTGGATCCTTCGGTATTTGAAAGGGACCATGGGAGCAACATTGTGTTTCAGTGGATCAAACACTACATTGAGTGGTTATGTAGATTTATACATGGTAGGAGATTTTGACAGTAGGAGGAGCATGATAGGTTATGTATTTACGGTTGGTGATCCAATGGTGAGTTCGATTTCATGGTTACAAAAGGTTATGGCTTTGTCATCCACAAAGGTTGAGTATGTTGTTGCTACAGAGGCAAGCAAGGAGATGATTTAGATACAACAATTATTTGATGATTTGGGTCATAAGCAGGAAGTTGGGAGACTACACAGTGATAGTTAGAGAGCTATTCATTTAGCGAAGAACTCCACTTTTCACTCTAGGACAAAGCACATTTAACTGAGATATCATTTCATCAAGGAAGCTTTGGAAGAAGATAAGTTGAATCTACAAAAGATTCATACCAGCCAGAATCCTACAAATATGTTGACCAAGGTGGTCACAAGGGAGAAGTTGAAGTTGTGTTTAAATTTGATTGGCCTTCATGGTTGATAATGAAGGTTTGAGAACTTTTCTTAGTAGGAAAAATCTCCAAGTGGGAGATTGTTGGGGTGTGGAGCCTGTTTTTTGGTCTTCTCAAATCATTATTGAAGTGTGGAGTTTGAATTGGTAAGATGAAAGGTCATGACCATTTATTTTCTAGCCATGGGAAGATGAAAGGTTGTGAATTTTTTTTTTCCAGCCATGGGAATATGAAAGGTCATGACTTTCAAACTTCTAGGGTCGGATTTTGGACTTCTTAAAGGATTGTAATCCTATAAATAGAGGTGTTAGGGTATATTGAATATATCTTGTGTGTTTAAGAGGTCTTGAGTCTTAGTGATCAAGAGGTGATCAAGAGTGATCAAGGTTAAGCAATTGGGTATCAATTGTGGTTTGGATGTGGTTTAACATCTTTGGAATTTTGTTGTGAGTTCATAACTGAGAGAAGACTGTGAGAGTTGTTTTACTCTTGTTGATAATAAAATATGAACAAGTTCTTGGTGGATGTAGACCACATTGGGTGAACCATGTTAAATATTGTCTTATCTTATTTTGTGCATTATTTATTTATGTTATTATATTTCTACATGTATACTTCTGCTATATAGTTTCCTACTACTATGATTTGAGGAATTGTTTCCAAATATTTGTTATCTAATTCATAACATGCAAAAACCATATGAATGAGGTTATTAAGATCTCTTCACAAATTTCAATCACTAATAATTGTTTATGGTTCCCTTCTGTTTCTTTTTCTTTGCACTGGACTCTATGTTGTTTTGTTATGGTAATTGAGTTGGTTCTATTTTGGTTTTGAACTAGTTTTGTGTTGGTTTGGTCTATCTACACTATTTTTTGTTTGATATTTGGTTTTTTTTTTCTTGAAATTCTAACTAGTTGTATCTGGATTCTAGATCTTGTGTTGTAATAGGGGGAACACTTCCAAAACCCTCTCTTTACCAAATATCTAAAAGTATATTTTTCCATGTAGGAATATACATGCACTGTTACAGTCTTGTGATATTTTCCACAAGAATTACGATGTCCAAAATTTCCCCCTCTTGTAGTGCACAAAAATGAAGAATGTATCTATGTTCTCTAATATTTTTGATGCACATACCCATGATACAATTGATTACCATTTTATAGATCATATTCATGAGACATGTGTGACTAGATTACGACAAAACACTATAGGAAGTAGTTCTCAGGAATAGGAATATAAACCTAATGAAGGAAACAACAATGGAGATGGTGGGTTCTGAGGTGGATATAGGAGAAGAGAACGTGGTGGTAGAGGAAGGTTCACATGTGCGAATTTCTATACTTGTGGGTACCTAGATCACTACCAGTGTGAGTGTCCCAAAAATATGGTATGCGCATACTATGGAAAGGCACATAGGGTTGAGGATTGTCCAAATATTTATGAATAGATGTAATAAAATAAGAATATGGAGAAAGGTACAAGGATGATCAAGATAAAGTGCATGAAGAATGAACAATGGGAACCTAAAAATATGGTTTATTTTAAGCACCATCGAGTTATAAGCACCACGCATGAAAAAGCAACGTGTGTGTGAAGCCTCTTAAATTAAATCCCCTTATCATAATAAAATACATTATACACGTAAATTTTTTGGATGTGGCTCATCAGAAATAGGTCTACCAAGAAACCATGGGTGTCATCAGAGAATTGTAGGGTGATATCTAGTGTCTGAAGGAATAGTTGCATGAAAGGGAATGCATGAAGAACACTGAGCTTCCATAAAAGGATGTAGATGATTTGAAATAAGTGTGCATGATACTGTGGAAGGAAAACATCATTATTTTTCTTGGATAATGTCTATATGAGAAAGTACTACATGTTGGATTTTAATGACAACGTCAGATCCTACGTACTAATTTACCACCTCAGGACCATGAGTTTAACAAGGAGATTACACTTGATCCAGTGATTGACAGTTGGCTCGTGAGTAATATTCTAATTGACATGGGCGTAGAGGTTAATGTTCTAAATTTGGATGCCTATAATCATATGGGGATACCATAATTATAAGTGCCATCCAATTTACTTTATATGGTGAATAAGAAAAGGGTAATTCCTATTAGGGTGTTGAAGGATGCTTTAATTACTATTAAAGGATCCAAGTTTACAAGATATGTTGAAGTATTGGAGCTTGCTAAGGAAGAAAAATTCCCAATATTATTTGGACGTCCTTAGTGCTATGTGAATAATGCATACCTATGTTTCAACAAAAGATATATTATTTTTGAGAACAAGGAATAGCATGTTGTCATACCCATAGATTATGTGAAGTGTGCACCATAAATTAAGCTTGTGAGTGAAGAAGAACTTAATAGGATTTATGTATGAATAATGCATGACCCCGAGAATGTGGAACAAACTAAGTAAGGTGTATTTAAGTGGGAATACATGTAACTGTCAGTGAAACTACTAGTGTTGCTTGTGATAATTAGACCCATGGCACATATGAAATGGTTAGACGTGAGCTTAAGGGAAGAGTCACTTGGATGATGAAGCTACACATGATTAGGTGCTTGGGAAGAACTCATTTACCTAGGTATATTGAGGAGGAAAAACCTAACTCTTTCTTTCACACCATGGAGTAACATTGGAAGAATGAAGTAGATAGATAGAATATGATGGTCTACACATTGTGCGACATAGAAGCATGCTAGTGGAAGACACATAGGGATAATATTTTGGGATGACATGAGGTAAGGGTATCTATTTTTACTAGGTTTACTAATAATAATGTACCTTCTCTTATACATGAGTATCATGGTAAAAATCCTACTTTGGTACACGTCCACAATTGTGAGAGACAATGGGTGCAAGGTAAGAAGGCTATACCACCATATCTTTGGCTACATAAGTCCTTTACTCTACATAGATGCATGTGGGCTTGGTATGTACATATTGAGCTCAAGAAAGAGATTGTAAGTTGGCGAGAAATGACTATAGGTATAGCTCACACTTTTTATTATTTTTGAAATAAGCCACCAGTACATGAGGCCTTTCAAATCATGAAGTACATCACATTGGGGGATATTGTAAAGGTAGAGGAACTCATATTTGAGCTATTGGGAGAGACTGATATTGAGGCACATGAGGACATAGTGGAGATAGAAGAGATCCAACTAGGGTGTACATGGAGAGAAAAGGAAAATGGGAAAATGGTCTACCTCATTGATGATGAGGAAGTGGAAGACCTACACATTAAACATAAAAAGGGTACTTGTAAATTTATGGACTCCATAGATGAGAAGGAATGCACATACCATGTTTCTATGAAGTCAAAGAGGATAAATATTGGCATTGAGGATGCACCTAAAGAGGCTATTATTAGATACTATTGGTCAGAAGTAGAGGTTACAAAAATCATTGAGTTGTTGCACGACTTTCAAGACTTATTTTCAAGGGGATACCATGAATTTAAGGGCATACATACCTTAATGGGAGAAATTAATATTAAGTTGAAGGAGGGTGCACATCTAGTTCGTAAGATACCTTAAAGGATGAATCTAAACCTATACGAGAAGGTGAAAGAAGAGATTGATAAGATTCTTAAGTAAGGAATTACATAACATATTGAGGAATCTGAGTGGGTCAGCCCCATGATGATCACCATCAAAAAACATGGCCAAATCAGGATTTGTGTGGAATATAGGGTACTTAATGCTTCTTGTGTCATAGATCCTTTTCCAATGCCATTTACAAAAGAGATTATTGAGGGAGATGTAGCACGTAAAATCTATTCATTTATGGATGGATTTTCAGGATATCATCGGGTGCACATTACACGTGAGGATCTAGAGAAGAACACTTTCACCACTAAATGGGGAATATTTTCATACACTATCATGCCATTCGGATTAAATAATCCTCTAGAAGTATTCTTGCGCATAGTTGTGTAGACATTCCATGACTTCATCCACAAGTTCTTGCAAGTTTACCTGGATGACTGGACCATTTATGGGATTGTGAAATATCATGGTGATAATCTGAGATTGATGTTCGAGAGATGCAAGTAGCTTAGAATCTCTCTAAACCTTAATAAGTATATCTTTTCCACCCCCTTTAGTACTTTACTTAGGCACATAATTTGTAACTAAGGATTTTTGGTCGACCCTACTAAGATTGCAGTGATTTTGGGATTGGAAGAACATACTAATCAGAGTGAATTTCATATTTTCTTGGGGCATATTATTTAATCCATGAAGTTCATTAAGGGTTATGTAAAAATTTCCATGCACCTGGATTAATTACTCAAGGAAAAAGGAAATTTTTATTATAGTGACGTGTAGAAATGAGCATTTGAGACCTTAAAGGAAAAACTAACTACTGAACTAATATTTTACTTCCCTCCATGGAACAAACCTTTTCATGTAAATTTTGACACTTTTAACATGGATATTGGTACAGTCTTGGCACAACCAGAAGAGGGTACTCTAGATCATCACATATACTTTGCAAGTAGGAAGTTGACACCATCAGATCAAAACTATAAAATGATAGAGCACTAAGCGTTTTCGATGATATACACACTTCAAAAATTACAAAATTACTTATTGGCCACACCATTCATCTTTTATACGGGTCATATGGTATTGAATTACTTGGTCAAAAAACCTATTAAGCAAGGGTGCATCTGTCGCTGGATACTAATTTTTTAGGAATTTTATTATAGAGTCATGGTAAATCCATGCAATCAAAATCTTGGACCTGATCATTTGTAAAGGATCAATTTTGGAGAGGGCACGTAGAGTATTGAAGACCTTATGCTTGATGCATAACTATCCATATTGAACCATGCACTAGATGACTTGGAGGATATTTTCATATTTTTATGCACTGGACTGGTACCATAAGAAATGAAAACTTTGGAGAAGAAACAACTTGTTTTTCAAGCTATGCCATATCAACTCATTAGATCCATCAAAGATGAGGTGTTACACAAGTGTGTTCTTAAACATGAGTGTGGATCCATCATGGAGGAGGCTCATGGAGGAATATCTAGAGGCCACTATGTAGGAGATGTCATTGTGTGCAGGATTATTTTAGTAGGTCTATGGTGGGAGACATTGTACAAAGATAATAAGCATTTTTTCAAGTCATGCGATCATTTTCAGAGAATTGGAAATCCTAGAAATAGAGATGAGATGTCGTTAAGGCCTATAATAGGCTCGAAACCTTTTGAAAAATAGAAAATTGATGTTTTAGTACTTATTGCACCACCCTTGCGCAGTACCGACGTGCTACATCATCACATGTATTGACTATTTGAAAAGGTAGGAAGAGGTTTTAACTAAAAAATATTGCATTGTAATAACCATAACAAGGTTATTTTAGGAAAAAATTCAGCATGTATGGATGTCCATTAAGCCTCATAAGTGATAGAGGAACTCATTTTAAAAAAAGACTTATAATTTTATTGGCAGATTTTATGGTGGCACACCTTAACACAACTCTGTATCACCCCCAGGTGAATGGAATTGCTGAAGCTTTCAATAAAATATTGGGAAAAATATTAACAAAGATATGTAATCTTGGAAGAAATGATTGGGATGAAAAGGTATCAAATGTTCGTTGGGCATATATAATAACATATAAATGGTTTAATAAGGCTACACCATTTCAGTTGGTGTTCACAGTTTGGCATAGAGGATGTCTTACCCATGGAATTCATTCTATCATCCCTGTGTATTAAACATGCAGGAGGATTGGATGATGAACATGAATTTGATGAGAGCATTAAAAAATTTATGCAATTAGATGAGAGGCACATCATTACGTGTTGGATTCAGAAGAAAAAAAAACATGACATAAGGCTTATCATGACAGGAACCTCAAGCACAAGTCTTTTGTAGCTGGAAAGATGGTACTTCTTTATGACTCCAAGTTTGCACTCCATCTAGGAAATTTTAAATTCCATTGGTTGGGACCCTTTGTAGTACCCAAGATACTAGAATCAAGTGTATGTCAATTGCAAGCATTGGATGGCACCATGTTTCTTGGTTACTTTAATGGGAGTAGGAAGAATCCCTACTATAAATAAGATTCCTTTGTGTTTGTAATAAGGAAATATGTCCACTTAGATTATATTTCCATTTCATGTTCTTGTTTTTACTTATTTTGTTGTAATAAGCGCGATCACAAATGAGAATTTGATTACTATTTATTGATTTTATGCATAAAAGACCGTTCATACCTTTAGTCTGGGGTGGAACATGTACATGTACTAGTGGAAGAAACTATGTGATGTTTGTATGTCTATTAGAGTTGGTGCAGTGGTGTGCATGAAAATATGAATGAAACGTGCTTGGTGGATATATATTGAGAATGCACGAAAGTAAAGGAAAGTGTTATAGGTGCTTAAGGATGGAAGTGCTTGAATGATATTTTCTCAGAGTTGGGAAGCTACATGAGAAAGACATCGCATACTGTAAAGTGATGGAGAAAGTATTAGGATGGACTATTCATGTGAGGCGCAGAGGAATATGGTTTGCACCACATTAAAGTGCGCACAAGGATTCTTACATCCTGGAAAGTAGAAGCGTGCTAGAAGGTTACAAATACCATAATGGTTTAAATAGGTGGTAGGTGAGGAGTAATTAATGTGATAGATTTTCAAAAACTATAAATGGAGTGTGAGAGATTTCATTATTACATTGTGTTATGTTTGTGGAGCCTATTTTCATGTTAGAGTTTGGTACACCTTCCATGTGTTACACTCGGATATTTTTATGGTGGTCTTGCTCGTTGGTGAGCGGGTCAATGGGGTTCAGGGGGGTGAACCCCCCCTCCCCAATAGGGACTAGGGGGCGAAGGCCCCGAAGCAAATTTGGGTAATGGGTAACCGTTATGGGCTGTTTTTTGGGCCCATGGTTTTTCGGTACCCATTATTTTGTAAAACTGCCTCTTCAGCTACCTGTTGATGTACTATAAATAGATGGAAATACAATAGGATTTGTATGAGTGTGTTCTATGAAGGTGAATAGTGTGTGTGAATTCAAGTGTGAATTTGGGAGGGTTTGTTGAGCGCAGCTCCAAACAAGATCTGATTATTGTAATTGTGAAGACTATTGGCTTGTAATAAAATCTGAGCAAGTGTTCTTGGTGGATGTAGCCCACATTGGGTGAACCACATTAAATATTGTCTTCATGCTGTGCATATTTGATTTCTGTAATTCTATTCATACTTCTTATTATTGTGATTCTGAGGAATTATTCCACATTAGATATTATTGATTCCTAACAATTGGTATCAGAGCCTGGTTTGGTTTGCCGAAGTGTTGAATCATAGGGAAAGTTTTTAGCTTGAGTGGGAGCTATGGCAGATGATGGAAAATCTAGGGTTGATAAATTCAATGGGCAGAATTTCAGTTTTTATAAGATGCAGATGGAAGATTACCTTTATCAAAAGGATCTTTATACTCCGTTGTCTGAGAAGGTGAACAAACCCTCGAGCATGATAGATGCGGAATGGGATTTGCTAGATAGGAAGGCACTTAGGACAATCTGGTTGTGTCTTGCATCTTCGATATTATTTAATGTTTCAAAGGAAAAGACTACAAAAGATCTAATGGATGCATTAGGGAAGTTGTATGAAAAATCCTCTGCCTCTAACAAGATATTTTTAATGAAAATGTTGTTTAATATGAAGATGTCTAAGAATAGTTCAGTAGCAGATCATTTAAATGATTTCAATATGGTTGTGAATATGCTAGCTTTGGTTACAATAGAATTTGATGAAGAAGTTAGGGCTTTATTAATTCTGTGCTCTTTACCTGAAAGTTGGAATAGCCTGGTAATGGCAGTAAGCAACTCGGTTCTAGCTAACTCAAAGTTGAAGTTTGAAGATGTTGTAGGGGTGATTCTAAGTGAGGAAATGTGAAGAAAAAGATTTAGGGAATATTCTAATTTAGGGAATGATTTGACAATGGAAACTAGAGGGAGACAGAAGAATAGAGGAAACCGTGGAAAATCGAAAGATCGGGAAAGGTCAAAATCCAAGAGCAAGATTGTATGTTGGAATTTTAGAAAGTCTGGGCACGCAAAGAAGGACTGTTGGGAGCTTCAGGATAAGAAGAAACAACAGGAAGAAAACAAGGAGAAAAATGTGGCATCAGGTAATGTATGTCAGGATGCTTTGATTATTTCTTTACATAATATTAGTGAATCTTGGGTTTTAGATTCAAGGGCTTCTTTTCATGCTACTCCACATAGGCATTATTTTGTTGATTATGTTCAAGGGGATTTTGGGCATGTTTTTCTTGGTGATGATGAGCCTTGCAGTATAGTTGGAAAAGGTTTTGTTCAGGTTAAGATGCAAAATGGGAATACATGGCTATTGAAGGATGTTAGACATGTGCCTACATTAAGGAGAAATTTGATATTGGCGGGGCAATTGGGAAGTGATGGTTGTACTGTGATATTTACAGCTAACTCTTGGAAGGTTACCAAGGGTGCTCTTGTGGTGGTAGTAGGTAAGAAGGTTGGAACCTTGTATTTATCCACTAATAGTACTAATGATTGTAATCTTGTGGCTTCAGATGCAGATACAACATTATGGCACTATAGGTTCGGTCATATGATCCATAAGGGCATGGACATCATAAAGAAGAATTTTCCTGGATATACAAAAATAGGTTTGGATTTCTATGAGAACTGCATATATGGGAAACGGAAGTGAGTAAGGTTTCTCAAGGTTGGACCTACGAAGAAATAGAGTAAGTTAGAGTTGGTACATTATGATGTGTGGGGGATAGATTAGGTATCATCTTTTGGGGGTTCAAGCTATTATGTTACTTTTATTGATGATGCACCAAGGAAAGTTTGGGTTTATTGTATTAGAAACAAATCTGATGTATTTGATACTTTTGTTAAATGGAAAGCCTTGGTAGAGAATGAAAAAGGTCTTAAGTTAAAATTTCTTAGGTCAGATAATGGAGGGGAGTGTTGCAGCAATGAATTTGATGATTATTATTCTAAGAATGGAATCCGCAGGAAAAAGACAGTTCCAGGAACCCCACAGCAGAATGGGGTGTCAGAAAGGATGAACAAAACAATAATGGAACATGCTAGGAGCATGAGGATACATGCAAGACTGCCTCTTTATTTTTGGGCAAAAACGGTGAGCATAGCTATGTACTTGATAAACATAGGACCCTCAAGTTCCTTGGATAGAGCCATACCTGAGGAGGCTTGGTACGGTAAGAAATTCAATTACTCATTTCTTAGAGTCTTTAGATGTGAGGTGTTTGTTCATATTGACAAGGATGATAGGACCAAGCTAGGGGCTAAATCAGAAAAATGCACTTTTATTGTTTATGGTGGTGATGACTTTGGATTTAAATGTTAGAGTATTAAGGACAAGAAAATCATTCGGTCTAGGGATGTGGTATTTAATGGGAAATTCGTGTATAAGCAACAGTTTCATGAAAATAGGGAAGAATCCAAGAAAGAATATGTAGTGATAGAGGATCTTATGGATGGGATAGTGACCCATGAATCAGTTCAGGAACCTACTCAATAGGAACCCCAAACTCCTACAGTGAGGAGGTCTTCTAGGGTAAGAAAAGAACCTGAACATTTTTCTCCTTCTCTTTATTATTTATTACTCACTAATAGTGGAGAGCTAGAGATATTTGATGAATAAATGCAGGTAGATGCCAGTAAGAAGTGGGAGCAAGCCATGGATGAGGAGCATAAGTCTCTCATGGAGAACCAAACTTGGGATTTGGTGAAGCTACCGAAAGGCAAAAGAGCATATCAGAACAAGTGGGTGTATAGAGTTAAAGACGAAGAAGGAGGAAAGAAAAGATATAAGGCCCGGTTGGTGGTCAAGGGGTTTGCATAGAAACAAGGTATAGATTTTGATGAGATTTTTTATCCTGTAGTAAAAATGACTTCTATCAGAACTGTTCTTGGAATAGTGGCAACAGAAGACTTACACTTAGAACAGTTAGATGTAAAGACTACATTTCTCCATGGTGATTTGGAGGAGGAGCTATATATGCAACAGCTAGATATGCAACAGCCAGAAGGATATGAAGTCAAAGGTAAAGAGGAGATGGTGTGAAAACTGAAGAAGAGCTTGTATGGCCTGAAACAAGCTCCACGTCAATGGTATAAGAATTTTGATAGCTTCATGATGGAGCAAGGTTATATTAGATGTCATTTTGACCATTGTGTGTATATAAAGAAATATAAGGATGGAAGTTATATTATCCTATGTTTGTATTTTGATGACATGTTGGTTGCAGGTAAAAACATGTAGGAAATAAAAGTACTCAAGAAACAGCTAAGTGAATCCTTTGATATGAAGGATTTGGGGATAGCCAGAAAAATACTTGGTATGAGGATAACTCGAGATAGGAAGGAACGGAAGCTGAATTTATCTCAGGAAGAGTACATTACGAAGGTATTGGATAGGTTTAACATGCAGGATGCTAAACCGGTTGGGAATCCTTTGGTAGGCTATTTTAAGTTATCAAAGGAGCAGTGTCCCAAGATAGAGCAGGAAAGAAACCAGATGTCCAAGGTACCTTACTCATCAGCGGTTGGTAGTTTGATGTATGCTATGGTGTGCATTAGGCCTGATATTGCCCATGCAGTGGGAGTTGTGGGTAGATTTATGAGTGATCCAAGTAAAGAGCATTGGCAAGCAATAAAGTGGATCCTTCGGTATTTGAGAGGGACCATGGGGATAGTTTTTTGCTACAGTGGATCAGACACCACTTTACATGGTTATGTATATTTAGACATGGCTGGAGATGTTGACATTAGGAGGAGCATGACAGGTTATATTACCCAATTTAGTGTCCCTCTCATCCATTTACGTGCTTAGGTAACCTAGGGGCACGTTTGCGTCACCAACTATCCCCTTGGGATATTATCCAATTTGTGATTTAATCACTTACTCCAAATTTAATTCATCCCATCACATCTTATCCATGAGTGATTAAATATTAAATATTTGATTACGCTTCTTCCCATGCATCTTAATCACTTATCCACCCCAAATTTATTCTACCCATGCATTGCATCCATTTTTAATCTTCCCTAAGCGGGATATTTCCCCGTAGTCGGGATAAGTCTTATCTTTCTCGAATCGATCAATTTGGCCATCTCGGGAGTCTTCTCCGCGATCGGCGCCGACCCATATGGTCGGCGCCGATTTTCTAGGAGCGGCGCCGATTATAAAAGCAAGCCCAGAACTCAGTTCTAAAGACGGAACCGAAGAGACTACGGAAGAGGACGGAAGAGATTACGAACGAGCGAAAAAAAAGCGAATAGAGAGCGAAAGATACAGGTTGAGAGAAAGAGAGATCTTCTTAGCATCAATTGTATCAAATTAGGGCAGATCCTGTCCAAATCAATCCCTGAGAGGAGCACCGTTACTCTGTCCCTGTCATATCAACGTCGCATCACCATCTATCATCTGGTGACCCTGTTCCAGTGTCTCGCCAACTTCGGCACATCCAACAAACCACATTCACCTTCCAATCCTCAAATCCTATCGCACAGTCCCCGATTGTTCAGTCTGTCTTCAGTTGATATTGATCTTATCGAGTCGACGCCGATCAGTCCCAGTCGACGCCGATCACATCAGTCGTCGCCGATTAGACCCAGTCGACGCCGATTTCTCTGCAGACAGGTAAAAGGTCACAGGTAACACAAATCCAGTATTATTTCCCTGTTCCCTGTTTTCTGTACTTTCTGTCTGCTGTTCAGTTTCTGTTTTATTACTGCAATCAGAAAATCTAGTCTTTATTTACATCCTTTATCATGTATACTCCTTTTCTTTATTAAAAACGTGGACTGACATCCGCCGAGGAAGCTTATCGCTTCTCGGACCCGCTTCTCGGGCAGTCCACCCATATATCTTCTAACGCCATCTTTTTCTGTCAAGCACCGGTGTTTTGCAGGTTATTCGGATCTATTGTGCAAATTGCTTGTGTGCGCCCGTCTTGTCTACATCGGCTTCCTCATCCGTCTACATCTTCATCAGGTATCAATTTCATTGAGGTTTTTCAGGGTTCTTGTGTTTAGTTTGGTACATTAACTTGGACAGGTAACAAACGCGAAATTCTTGATCTACATTCTGGCACGCCCGGTGGGACCCAACCAAAGTCCCTTATTGGTAAGTTCACTTCTTTCCTAGTTTTGAACTTTGTTCCTTTTCTTCACTGATTTCTATCAGTCCTATTTGAGCATTTCTGTTCATCATTTCAATCTTGCTCTTAGGCGAAATCATTATCTTGAAATTTTTCTATTTTCTTAAAATAGAAGTTTTTCGTTTCACCATTATCTGGATGTATCTTTCCGGATCTTGTTTGTTGTTTGCTTGATCCTTTCTTGCGGAGCACTTTGCTTGTTCGTGGGATTGTTCGAGGGGAAGAGCTCAACAACGCGCTTTTTGAAGTCCACACACCTTGGAGAGCTAAAACTACAGGTATTCCTCTTTTTCGGTGTTTTCTCCTTTGTAGGATTTCTTTGTTGGTTGTCTATCACATCCAAACACTTCAGTTTTTGGTGCTTAAAAAGAACCTAATTGCATTTGGGGAAAGAACTTGTTTGACTTGTCTTCATCGAAATCAAACATTTCATTTTAAGTGCTTAAAAAGAACCTTTTCTTTGTCATTGCTGCATGCTTTTTCATCTAGTTTTAATTAGGCTGGAGAATTGATCAAAATCGGTAGTGACACTATTTGATTTTTATTTTTCACCCTTGCACACAAAGCCAAAATCACTAGGTATAAAGCATCTAAACAAAACTCCTTCCCTGGCCTCGCCTACTTGGAAGTGATATCCAAGAGGAAGAGCCTACGCGGTACTCGGGCCGCGCTATAAATTCACGAAAGATTTTGGTATATATTGGCAAAGCACCCGACTCCCTTATCGCAGCGGTGTGTGAAGTGCGGGGGTAGGCCCCTATATCAAGCCACGTACCGGTCTTTTACTGAAGTGCCTTCGGGACTCCTCACCAAACATTACCCAAACCATCCTTAGTTTGGCTATCTGAGTAGGTCCTGTTCTAAAAAGCCTTCCCTAACATTTTCTTTTCTTAAAAGCATCAAAATTTAAAGGAGATAATCACTTGCGCTGCTTGAATTGTTTGTGCATTAGTTAGGACAATCTTCTTTCTTGCTTGTTTATGACGGTTATCACCCGGTCGCAATCTAGGAAAATGGCCCAACAGGTTCCTTCTTCCTCCGAAATCACCACCAGCGTGGATGTTTCGGCACCCCTCCAATCTTCCTCGGGACCGCTGTTAGTTGGTTCCCCGTCATGGTCGTATAATCCCTTCTATCAAACCAAAGCGCCTCCATCACGTCCAGCTTCCCCTAGTCCCTCCGAGATATCATCTGGCTCGGAGTATGTTCCTCGCGGGGATCCTGAATTTCAGGCTTTCCTCGATCGCAATCCAATAGCCCTCATGGACTATCTAGTACACAAGTCGATCCAAATATCTGACCAAGACCCACCAATCCGACAAGTGTACAATTATCCTCGTGGATCATCCCAGGCCTCTTTAGAGCAGTTTGCACCATCTCTCTTGCCTCGAGCCACGGAGAAGGGCGAGGCCCCTATGCCTCCCTTTTCTCTTCCACCTACCATGTCGACTAATTCTCAATTAGTCTTACCTATCCCTAACACTGCAGTTACCTCGAATATTCCACAACCCATTTCTGAGAGGTCTTCTGCCCTTGCTATAGTAAATGCGTCTGCACATCCGCACATTGCCGTCAATTCGTCTATGCCCTCTATCGTTTCTCAAGGTCAATACCTCTTCATGAGCCAACCCCCTCCGAATAGGCAGTTGGCTCCTACTTCTCGTCCTCTAGGGGGTCTTTCTTCCAATATTCCAGCGACTGTGACATTCGCCCATCCTCTAGTATCGGCACCCTTGATACCTAATTCGGCAGTAGAAGGCCCCTTTCAGGTCTTGTTCCCCAACATGACCAATCCAACCAACACTCATATTCCTCAATCTATCCCGATCCAATCAACAAACATAGGAGTCCACCAATCACAGGCTCCATCCGTCACCCAACCTTTATTTGCTCAACCACTTATTATCTCGCAGCCTGCCTATACGCAAGCTGCCTCACAGCAAATACCCCACCCGGTGTCACCCAGAACACCTGGTTATTCCTCTTATCATCCTATCCAACAACAGATGAATCCCCCATCGACACCTCAACAACACCCACTACTTGCTTCTCATGTAGGACAAACCAATGTACCTCCTCCCCAATCGGATGTGGTTCAATTTCTCTTCAAGAAAATTGCAGACTTGGAAGCCTCCACAAAAGGAGCCCGCCCTTCATACTCCTTTGAAGAAGTATGCAATGAACCCATTCATCCTTCGGTGGCTTTTAAGCCTTATCCTCCCCAATGGGAACTTCCCAAATTCTCAAAATTTCATAGTCGAGAAGACCCCCAACAACATCTGCGAGCATTCAAACATGCTTGCTACCTCATCGTCCAAGATCAGGAGCTCATGCTCCGTACCTTTCCTATGTCTCTAGCGGGTCCCGCTTTGGACTGGTACAATAATATTCCTCAACATTCACTATTTTCTTTCTCTCAATTGGCCCAAATGTTTGTTGAAAACTTTTCAATAAATATTGCCCATAAGATCTCAATCACAGATCTTTACAACATTCGCCAATTCGACGATGAGTCTATTGCAGACTTTGTCGCTCGTTGGAGAGGGATAATCAACCAATTGTCCTTCTCCCTTCCTCAATCACAACAGATCGAGTTGTTCACCCGATCTTGTGCTAGTCACATTTCTTCCACGTTAAGGATCCAGACTTTTCACACCTTCGAAGAAGCCTTCACGATGGCACGCAAACTCGAATCTCGTGCCATTGAACAAGGAAAACTAAAACTTCGCTCCAAATCTAAACCCGATTTCTCTCGGTTCACCAAACCAAATTCTTTTCCTCCTAAAGATAAGAATCAAGGGTCCACCAATGCTATCGTATTAAAAACATCAAGAACCGATAGTACTCCTAATCAACCACCACGAAGAGACCCTTCATCTGCTCGAAAAGGGGCTTCATCATCTCGATCCTTCGCTCCATTGGGGGAATCATATGCCTCCATCTTAGAAAAAATGTTGGAAGTTCGCATGATCGAACTTCCACCCATTAGAGATATTGATGAAAGTCGAGAGCGTCCTTTGTGGTACAGAGAAAACGATTTTTGCCACTATCATAGAACCAAGGGTCATGACATCGAACGATGTCAGACTTTCAAAAACCTTGTCCAAAAATTCATTGATAAAGGCGAGCTTATTCTGGATAACCCAAATGCTCCCCCAAATCAAGCACTGGACGTTTTCAAACAACCCTTCCCCAATCATGCCCCAAATCATAATTCTTCAGAATCTCAAAAACCAAACACCCACATTATCAACGTCATTTCTACTGAAGAATCCGCTTCGGAAACCACGTCATCTACAAACACAGCAATCGAATCAGAACCCTCTTCCACTTCATCAATCACTGGGATTCCTCCATCTTCAGATAACCCACCTTTGAATATTCCTACATTGCTAAGCACGGAGTCATCTCTCTCCGCTCCTTTGTCCGATCTCCCATCCATACCCGAGACAGTGTCTTCCTCATCTGCCTCATCATCAGACATTCTTTCAATGCTCGAGGCAATCACATCCCTTCGAGTTTCCACTTCGGACACATCTACTTCTGTTGCTCCCATTCCCGCTGCAACTATGTCCTTGGTGAACATACCTATAATCGTGCCAACTTCGACGGAAGTGTCTTCGACTTTGACTCTTCCTATCTCTTTTCCTACGGTAGTTCCACCCCTGATCACTACACCAAAAGTGGTCCCTTCGCAAGGAACTTCTTCATCACTTACTTCTTCCATCACTAATGTTACTTCACCTATTCAGGAAAAATCGAAAGAAGTAGCACCAACATCTATACGCTTGGTTCCTGAACCTAAACCACGACAACCAAAATCTAACATTATACCATCAGTATCTCCCCATTTGCTTCCTCCAAAAAGGTTACAATCACCTTATGACGTTGAAGTTGTCACCATCCCTGAAAAAGGGAAGCCCATATTTCGGACCATCAAAACTCTTGGTGCTCTTCCACAAAAATCTCTCTCCACGCCTCATAAACGATTAGATTTGCCCGCTGAGAAGGCATCTTCTTCTACACACCTATCAAAGCCATTGTCTTCTTCTACAACACATTTCTCACCAATACTTCGAAAAGTAGACTTACCTACCAAAAAGATGCCACCTCTTCTATCAAGATCCTCATCTCCATTACCAAAAATCAAGACACCCTATCTTCCTCCAATTTCACCTATTTTGGGAGCTTCTTCCTCTTCTAAACCGACATTATCTAAATCATCAGTACATTCAACCAAACAACCCCCTTTGTCTCCAAAGACCGCAAAATTTATCACATCTCCATCACCTTCAAAGTCTATTTTAGGGGCTCCTCCTCCACCAAAGACAATCATGTCTCATTTACTCCCATCCCAAGCACCCAAGACTGCTCCTCCAAATGTCCAAACAAATAAGAGGATCCCTAATAAAACTGTTAAACCTAACATGCAAGCCCTCTTGCCTCGGCAGTCGGTTAATGTGAAAGAATCATCTCCATCATCTCTATCCCCATCTTCGTCTACCGGATTCTACACCGAAATCCTTCATCAACTTATCCAATCTTCAGCCATAACCCTTCCTCCGATTAAACCTTATAATCCTAAAGGAGTGAAACCTACCTGGTTTAACTCTGACCTGATTTGTGCTTACCACCGTACTCCAGGTCATGACACTGAGGGATGTAAAGCTCTTCAAGCCGTTGTCAAGAACCTTCTGGAAGAAAGTGACCTCTTGCTGGAGGAGGAACAAGTACCTCCTGTCACCTTAGCCCATCCAAACCTCAACCATCCACTCAGACCTCTAGTGGTTCCACTCCACTTGATCTTCCTCCTTCCCAAATTGACACAA
Source organism: Taxus chinensis (assembly GCA_019776745.2). NCBI lineage: Eukaryota > Viridiplantae > Streptophyta > Pinopsida > Cupressales > Taxaceae > Taxus > Taxus chinensis. The sequence goes on along the minus strand of CM034155.1, from coordinate 150,502,912 downwards.
TCCATATCGCCACTAGAACCCAACATTATGATAACCCATCTTCATCTTCAACATCTAGACCACGGGTTGTCATTTCTGCAGCCCCTGAAGGCGTGTCTCCTTCCTCATCAGCCCCACGACCCAAGGTCTCCATTCGTGCTGCACCTCGGGCTCAAGTTCCCGTATCCGTTGAGGAGAGTGTTATGAAACAACTCACCCAAGCTCCGGTCAAAATGTCTCTTTTTGACCTCATCCAATCCTCCCCACAACATCGCCAGGCTCTAATCGATAATCTGCGTCGCATCGCAGTAAATTCCGATGAGCCCCAACCCTTCGAGTTAGTTGTTGGACTGAATGGTCCATCAACCGCCATTTCTTTTGAGGATTCAGAAATTCCTCATCTTTCTTCAGAGGATTTGGAAGCTCCCCTCTTCATCACAGTCCAAATCAATAACACTACCCTAAAACGTGTTATGATCGATAGTGGAGCTGCTCTCAATGTCATCTCCTCCCACACATTCGAACAACTTAAGTTACCGAAGAATGTGGTGTCACCCCCACCTTTCGCCCTTCGATCATTTAACGATCAGCTAGCAGTCACTTTAGGAACTGTGGTCTTACCCATTCGAGTAGGTAAGAAGCTGCTTCATGAACTCTTCTATATTGTCGAAGGAAAGTTCCACTATAACATGATCCTTGGACGCTCCTGGGTTCGCGCAATGCATTGTGTCCCATCCACCCTCCATCGATGCCTAAAATATCAATATGAGGGCAAAATCTACACCCATCCAGGAGATCCTTTTCCTTCTGCGCAATGCGACATGACCACAAGGTCTGCCCCTTTAAAAGAAAATACATCTTCTCCAGATGGGGCTTCATCTTCTTCCATACCTGCAACCAAACTACCGGATTTGCAAAATCTGGAAGAGACATTGCAGCGTTTCTCACTAGGAGAGCTTCCTCTCTTTTCTTTCGATGCCCATCTCAAACCTAATGAGTATGGTAGACCAGACAAACAACCTGAATATCAAACAGGTCTCGGTCGCATCGTCACCATTGGTCTGCCCAATCAACAGACCAATTTCATCTACGGTGGTCTTGATACACCTCATTATCGCCCGGATTCTCCTCCTAGAGCCAAACCTTACCTAACAGGGTTTGATTATCTACAGAATCCCACGTTTGCAAAAACTTATCTATATCGATGCGCGTGGAAAGGTTTTGGCCTTGGAAAATACGAACAAGGTATACATGACCTCAAATCCATTCCCACTCTCATGCCACATCAAAAATTTGGTTTGGGATTTAAACCCATTTCAAAAGCCACCGTCACTATTCTTGATGAACCTCTTCCTACTGAAGAACCACCTTCCCCCACTAAATCAGAAGCATCACTTGATGTGGACGATGACATTTCCATCCCACCTAACTTTTTTTTTTGATCAATACCATTTCCTTAGGGCCGTTAGTCTATGAGACTAACAATCGGTCCACTTCTATACCATTAATCTTCCCTGAAATAGTTGGAGACGACTCTCCCACTATCAACACTATCCACTGTGCGGATGACGATTCTGTCCTCACCTATCTAGGGGCAGAGGATTCATATCTTCCCAAAACCATTCCTTCTGACACGTCTACCCTTCTCAACGAGGCCACTATCGACCTTAATATAGGGACTTCTGAAGACCCTCGCATCATTAAGGTCGGCCAATCCCTTAATCCACAAGAATTAGGGGACTTTACCACTTTCCTTTCCAAACATCGTCAAGCCTTTGCTTGGTCATATGAGGATATGCCAGGGCTCGATCCCGATATTGTGGTCCACAATATCGTTACCCTTCCCAACATCAAACCAGTCAAGCAAAAACTGCGTAAAATGCACCCTAGAGTAGCCCTTCTTGTTAAAGAAGAATTACAGCGCTTGCTCTCGGCTAACTTCATCCATCCCATCGATTATCCGCAATGGGTGTCCAATGTAGTACCAGTAACTAAGGCTACTGGGAAGATTCGAATTTGTACCGATTTCCGGGATCTTAATCTTGCCTGTCCAAAGGATGATTTTCCTCTTCCTAATATCAATCAACTCGTAGATTTAACTGCGGGTCATGAGATGCTTTCTCTTATGGATGGTTTCTCTGGATATAATCAAATCCTCATCGCACCAGAAGACCAACATAAGACTTCCTTCATAACTCCTTGGGGGACCTTTTGCTATCGTGTCATGCCTTTCGGTCTTAAGAACGCAGGAGCAACCTATCAACGAGCAATGACCTACATCTTCCATGATCTCTTACACAAAACTGTAGAGGATTATGTTGACGATCTCCTCGGCAAATCCAAACGTCGTCAGGATCATCTTTTCATCCTTGCGCCTCTCTTTGAGAGGCTTATCCGCTTCTGTCTTCGTCTAAATCCATCTAAATGCGTGTTTGGCGTCCTCACGGGTAAACTTTTAGGGTTTATCATTTCCATCAGGGGTATTGAAGTCGACCCCGCAAAAATAAAAGCCATCCTTGAGATGCCTCCCCCGTCTAACTTAAAGCAACTCCGCAGTCTCCAAGGACGTCTTCAATCAGTGCGTCGTTTTATCTCCCAATTATCGGACCGTTGTCAACCTTTTCACCATCTTCTCCGTAAGAATGTTCATTTCGAATGGGATGAGCATTGCCAAAAGGCCTTTGATGATCTCAAAGCTTATCTTCTTTCTCCACCCGTGCTTACACCTCCACGCGAGGGGGAGCCTTTCTATCTTTATATCTCTGTGACTGACCATGCTCTGGGAGCCATGATTTCGCATCGGGACACTTGTGGTAAAGAACAAGCTGTCTATTACATCAGTCGCACCCTCCATGAGTATGAGACACGGTACTCCGAAGCTGAAAAACTATGTTGCGCTCTCTTCTTCGCAACTTCTAAGCTTCGTCATTATCTCCTTAATCACAAAACCTACATCGTCACAAGTGTCAATCCCCTCAAGACAATTCATGCAAAGCCTTATCATAATGATCGCATCACTCGTTGGCTTATGCTCATGACAGAATTTGACCTCGAGTTTATCCCGCAAAAGGCTATCAAGGGTCAAGTTATTGCAGATCAACTAGCTAGTGCTCCTCTTCCGGACACTCGTGACCCCCTTGCTCAATTCCCCGATGAATTTATCCAACAAATTGATTTTGGTCTATCTCCATTTAAAGTAAAACTCTTCTTTGATGGATCCAAATGCCAGCAAGGGGGAGGTGCGGGTTTCGTGATGATTCCTCCTTGGGGTACGCCTATCCCAGTCGCACACAAATTAAACTTTGAGTGCACCAATAATATGGCTGAGTACGAAGCTCTTGTCTTAGGTCTTCAAAATGCCGTTAATCTCGGCGCTCGTCATATTGACATCTTCGGTGATTCTGAACTCATCGTTAATCAGGTCACGGGTGTCTATCAATGCAAGAATGATATCCTTCAAAAATATCGTGACATCGTTCTTGCCCAACTCCAATCTTTCGATAGCTTCACTATCCAATCCATTCCTCGTACTGCAAATCGATTCGCGGATACCATGGCCTCTTTAGCCTCCCTTATCCCGCCTTTTGCCGAAGACTCGCGTCTTTATGTGGCTGTGCAACGATTAGATCAACCATCTTATCTTGGGCAACTATCGTCAATCAATGCTGTCACAACCCATACTCAGGATGAGTGGTATCAACAGATAGTTGATTATCTATCTCATTCGGTCCTTCCTCCAGATCTGACTTCCAATGGTAGAAGATCTTTTGTCCAACGCGCCAATCGCTATACTATCCTAGGTGGGATTCTTTACAAACGCGGCTTTGATGGTATTTTGCTTCGATGCCTCAAAACCCATGAATCATCTAAAGCTATTCAGGAGGTCCATGACGGTATCTGTGGTGGACATTTTAGTGGCTTAGCTGTAGCCAAGCGCATCTTACGTTTGGGATATTATTGGCCTTCTCTTAATCAAGATTGTTGTGAATACACTAAGAAGTGCGTCAAGTGTCAGCAACATTCCAATCTCACGCACATCCCTAGTCAGGCTTTGCAACCTGCGGCAGATTTGTGGCCTTTTTCGCAGTGGGGTCTTGATCTTATTGGTCTCATCAATCCCCGTTCTTCACAGCGTCATCATTCTATCATTACTGCCACTGAGTACTTTACTAAGTGGGTAGAAGCTATCCCTCTTTCTTCAACAAAGGCTAAACCCATAGTTGATTTTATCTATCAACACATCATTTGCCGCTTTGGCGTTCCACACAAGCTAATCACAGATAATGGTAAGTCCTTCAAGAACGCCGATTTGCAGAATCTCTGCAACGCTTTCAATATCAAGCTCAGTTTTTCTTCTCCATACTATCCTCAAGCTAATGGTCAAGCCGAAGCTTCCAATAAAACTTTGCGTAATATCCTCGCAAAGGTAACTAGTCGAGCTGGTAGGGATTGGCATCTACATATCCCTTTCGCTCTCTGGGCTTATCGGACTAGCATTCGTACTCCTACTGGTGCTACTCCCTTCTCTCTCGTCTATGGGTCTGAGGCCGTCCTTCCTTTGGAGGTCCAAATCCCATCTCTCCGTGTTTCTCTCAGAGAATTTGTCTCCGATGAGGATTATCGTCAAAATCGTCTAGCACAACTTGAATTATTAGATGAGCGGCGTCTTAACGCTCTTGAGCATCATCAAGTCTATCTCGAGCGTGTCAAGCGTGCTTACAACAAGCATGTGCAACACCGTGACTTTAAAATTGGTGACCTTGTTCTTAAGGAAAATCAAAATGTCACTACTCTCGAAAGGAGTCAACGTGGTAAGTTTGCTCCCAACTGGATGGGTCCCTACATTATCACTCATAAATATGGGTCTGGGGCTTATCGTTTGTCTTCCATGGATGGTATCCCTGAAGCGGAACCTCTTAATGCCTTGCATTTACGACCCTTCTATTGTTAAAATCTATCTTACACAAATCTAGTCGCAACTCAGATCTTTCATCCGTCCTAATAACCAGTCATCTACTTTCGTGGTGATTTGAAATTGTGTGGTTCTCCGCCTCTTGCCTCGTTTACCTTAAATATGAGTATCGCGGCTCTACTCATTGCACGTTTCTTTTGGATATGTTCCTCCTCATGGTAGGAATACCTTAATCACCACTTCATCTGTCCCAAGTACTTATCTTAATCGGATCTGCTTGGGGCATGGGTACATGTTCTTCTATGTTCTCCTCCCCTTCATCTGATCTATCTAGGTCTAAACTCAGCTTCTTCCAACGAGTTTCAAAAAAAAAAAAAAAAAAAAAAAAAAAAAAAAAATGCCATCCAAAAGAAAGACTGATCCCCCGAAGGACAGCTATCCATACATTGTCAAGTGAATCAAAAAGCAAATAGACCATACCCTCGAAGGATGGCTATTACTCAAAATTCAAAATACAGACCGCTCCCCTGAAGGACGGCTGTTTCTCAAAGAAATATTCAAGGCTTCTTGTAATCAATCAGCCTTCCAGTCAGTTTATACACTTGTTAGCATCACTGAAAGACTTCCCGCATCGATCAGTCTTTCCATATCAAGCAAACTTCCCGCATCGATCAGTTTGCTTTTCTGTCAAAATCATGAAGCTGAGATTTTAGACCTTTTGTCGATCATATGGAGAATCCTATTTTCCTATCATGGACATGTATTCTGTCCCTTGTAGGTTCCGACAAGATACTTACTTACTTTTCTTTCCATTTCTATCCTAGATCTGGTTTGCGACTAGTTAGTGTCAGGTTTATTTTAATCTTATATAGGGCCTTGTATGCTTGGTCTTTCGGTTTCTTATCTGGATCTTCTCTATGGTCGGTTGGAAGTCCGACCTATCATTTCCCTTCTTTTCCGAGTGTCTTCTCTTCTAAGTCACGGTTGTTTCCGCTTTCATCTTTGACTCTTGCAAAGAGTATTCCCCATTCTTGGCTCTTGCATCAAGTTAAATTGACATTTCACATGTTAATTCAATCAATTTATCTTCTATCTAATTGCCTCTTATCTATCAAAACACCTATCTATATTCATTTCTCATTACAATTATATCCCTACATCAAACATATCTATCTATCTATCCATCAAAATCTTTAAAATATGTACGCCTAAGGTACATTATATCTAATCTATACATCAATCACATCCATCAATCTATCCATCAAAATGTACATCCAAGGTACATTATCTCTATCTATCAAAGTTCTATCCACATCTACATCTATCATCTATCAGTCTATATCTATCCAATCACATCTATTCTATCCACATTTCAATCTATCTATCCACATCTACATCTATCATCTATCAGTCTATATCTATCCAATCACATCTATTCTATCCATATTTCAATCTATCTAATCACATCTATTTCTATCATCTATCAGTCTATGTCTATCCAATCACATCTATTTTATCCACATTTCAATCTATCTAATCACATCTATTTCTATCATCTATCAGTCTATATCTATCCAATCACATCTATTTTTCTATATCCATCTATCCATGTATATCAAAACCAAAAAGCATAAGTACAATTATATGCCAAGTAACGTAATGGATCTATATATACATATGTGTTTGTACAAAAATGGGTGGCTTCCAATCAAGCCATCTATACAATGCCTTCCAATCGAGGCTACATCACTATACAAATACAAAAGTCTATCAAATCTCTATATAGTAAAATCCGAAGCGTGGAGGACACTATCTCCTCCACCCTCCTCTCCACCCGGCTGTCTCTCCTGGCCGCCGCCTACCGAGCTCGATGCACCTGCTGCTGGAGGTCTCGGCCCACCTCGATCTCTCCCAGAGGCTTCCATCGTGTTCAAATCAGAAATCTATCTCTGTCTGAATCAATCGTCACGTTGAAAATAAATCGTTCACGTTTTCCGTTCGCATATTTATATGCGTCTGGATTGGTCGGCGCCGATTTTTTGGGTCGACGCCGCTTTTTGTAGTCGTCGCCGATTCTTTTGGTCGCCGCCGATTTTTCATGTCTGTTTGCCATAGTGTTGATACTTGGCTTTCTCATCTATCTGATCATTGTTGTGTGCTGAATCTTGCCTTTTGGCACATCTTTTAGATGTCATTGTCTATTTCGGGTTTGTTCCCTTTGCGTGGACACTCGTTCTTCAGCAGCTTAGAGTTAAACGGGTCTGTAGGCACTAACGTCGTCTGATTTATGGACCGGCTAGTTTTCCCTACCAATGTGTCTCTCTTTCGATGCTGACTATTTTGCAGTTCTCCTTACACTCGCGGGTCTGTAGGCACTAACGTCGTCTCATGAGGAGACCGGCTAGTTTTCCCTACCAATGTGAGTTCCTTAGGTTGCTGCCCCTGGTGTTTATTTTAATGCGTCCTCAATGATCAGATCTACTCCAGCTATCCAACTGGGGCATCCTGCATTTTTCATCTACCTTTTTCAAACTCGGGACCGTCTGTTCTATCATCCATCCCATCCCTAGTTTGAGGGGGATCACATCACCACAAATTTCTTCTCTTTTTCCATCCCTTTGTTTTTGTCTCATAACCTTGCTTATCGCAAGTTACTTGACAAAAAGGGGCAAAATGTAGACACCTAAAATTGGTTACCCAATTTAGTGTCCCTCTCATCCATTTACTTGCTTAGGTAACCTAGGGGCACGTTTGCGTCACCAACTATCCCCTTGGGATATTATCCAATTTGTGATTTAATCACTTACTCCAAATTTAATTCATCCCATCACATCTTATCCATGAGTGATTAAATACTAAATATTTGATTACGCTTCTTCCCATGCATCTTAATCACTTATCCACCCCAAATTTATTCTACCCATGCATCGCATCCATTTTTAATCTTCCCTAAGCGGGATATTTTCCCGTAGTCGGGATAAGTCTTATCTTTCTCGAATCGATCAATTTGGCCATCTCGGGAGTCTTCTCCGCGATCGGCGCCGACCCATATGGTCGGCGCCGATTTTCTAGGAGCGGCGCCGATTATAAAAGCAAGCCCAGAACTCAGTTCTAAAGAACCGAAGAGACTACGGAAGAGAACGGAAGAGATTACGAACGAGTGAAAAAAGCGAATAGAGAGCGAAAGATACAGGTTGAGAGAAAGAGAGATCTTCTTAGCATCAATTGTATCAAATTAGGGCAGATCCTGTCCAAGTCAATCCCTGAGAGGAGCACCGTTACTCTGTCCCTGTCATATCAGCATCGCATCACCATCTATCATCTGGTGACCCTGTTCCAGTGTCTCGCCAACTTCGGCACATCCAACAAACCACATTCACCTTCCAATCCTCAAATCCTATCGCACAGTCCCCGATTGTTTAGTCTGTCTTCAGTTGATATTGATCTTATCCAGTCGACGCCGATCAGTCCCAGTCGACGCCGATCACATCAGTCGCCGCCGATTAGACCCAGTCGACGCCGATTTCTCTGCAGACAGGTAAAAGGTCACAGGTAACACAAATCCAGTATTATTTCCCTGTTCCCTGTTTTCTGTACTTTCTGTCTGCTGTTCAGTTTCTGTTTTATTACTGCAATCAGAAAATCTAGTCTTTATTTACATCTTTTATCATGTATGCTTCTTTTCTTTATTGAAAACGTGGACTGACATCCGCCGAGGAAGCTTATCGCTTCTCGGACCCGCTTCTCGGGCAGTCCACCCATATATCTTCTAACGCCATCTTTTTCTGTCAAGCACCGGTGTTTTGCAGGTTATTCGGATCTATTGTGCAAATTGCTTGTGTGCGCCCGTCTTGTCTACATCAGCTTCCTCATCCGTCTACATCTTCATCAGGTATCAATTTCATTGAGGTTTTTCAGGGTTTTGTGTTTAGTTTGGTACATTAACTTGGGTTGAAGTTGGAGAAGATTCATACTAGTCAGAATCATGTAGACATGATGACCAAGGTGGTCACAAGGGATAAACTAAAGCTATGTTCATCTTTGGTTGGCCTTCGCGGATGATAGTGAAGGGTTGAGAAGCTTGCTCAGTGGAAATCAGTCTCCAAGTGGGAGATTGTTATGTTTGTGGATCCTGTTTTCATGTTAGAATTTGGTACACCTTCCATGTGTTACATTCGGATATTTTTATGGCAGTCCCACTCACCGGTGAGCAGGTCAAGGGAGTTTGGGGGAGTGAATCCCCCGAAGAAAATTTTCATGGGTGTTTTATTAACCCATGGATAATGGGTAACCGTTATGGGCTGTTTTTTGGGCCCATGATTTTTTAGTACCCATTGTTTTGTAAAACCACCTCTTCGGCTACCTATTGATGTACTTATAAATAGATTGACATACAATAGGATTTGTATGAGTGTGTTCTATGAAGGTGAATAGTGTGTAAGAATTCAAGTGTGAATTTGGGAGGGTTTGTTGAGCACAGCTCCAAACAAGATCTGATTATTGTAACTATGAAGATTGTTGGCTTGTAATAAAATATGAGCAAGTGTTCTTGGTGGATGTAGCCCACATTGGTTAAACCATGTTAAATATTGTCTTCGTGTTGTGCATATTTCATTTCTATAATTCTATTCATACTTCTTATTAGTGCGATTCTAAGGAATTATTCCGCATTAGATATTATTGATTCCTAACACCTTGCATATTGAAGAGTTTGAATTGTGATTAAGTGTGAAGCCTGTAAGTGAGAAGATATTATGTAAAGGAGAGTTGAGAAGAACCATGAAAAGGTACACATAGTATGACTTGAGAGATCCTTTGGTGGAAGTGATAGCATGGAAAGAAGGCGTGGCAGTGGGAAATGTGTGAGATTAAGGTTCGAGAGGTCAATATTTACAAGCTAGGGTTTGGAGAAAGGTGGAATAACATAACTTGAAGTTGTAGAGTTAGGGCACCAAATTAAAAAAGAGTAAAAAAGGGATTGGATCAAGTGCAAAGGATATTTATATATTGATGCCCGTATCATAGTAGTTGAGTAATTAATTTGGCACCTATGGCACGCATTATTCTTGCAAGGTTAAATTTGAAAAAATGTTAAATTAACAAGGGTACAAAAGAAGACACCCACTACATCACCTAAGGGAAATAATAATAATCCCAAGTTGGATGACGCACCAGAAGAATGATTTTTATAGATGCAATACCCTAGATAGGTATTTATAGAGTATCCATAGGATTCACACTTGACTAAGTGCAAGATTAATGACTAAAATCATCACTTAGAGGAACATAAGGCTGAGATACACAAGGAGGTAATGAAGAAAATGGACTAGAGTAATGTAGAGGGGAAGTTGGTCGATGATGAAGAAGTGTAGAAAGACTTGGAAAGTACTAGATTCCTTTAGTTATATGAGTTACCTTTCTTCAGCAAGCTGAAATGATTGTATTAATGGCTGATGTCACGCGTCCATGAGGAATACTTCTATTTTTCAAGGATAATAATGTACATTACTGCACAACTAATTGAAAGAGTTACATGTTTGTGCATTTTGGGCTTTGAGATAGATCCAAATTTGGAGGATGATGCAAGAGCAGAGGCCACTACCACAGCTCTTAATTATCAAATTGGATGCCATGCAATGGACGTTGTAGGTATAAGTGACCCAAGCATGAGGGTTATCACATGACTTGTAATTTGAAAGCTGGTTGACATCTAAGAGGTGGACACATGTAAATAAGAAATGGTTACATATCACTCACAAAATGGCATAAAATATTATGCACAACATTGCGGGATTCATTGATGAAGGAATAAGAGAAAAATCACACATCCAAGTAGTTAAATGTGAGAAGATAACTTGGGGCAGATACTTATTTTAATAGTATTTTGGGATATAGGGATACCAGATGGGCCTAAGGACAAGGTATGGATATATGCTTTACCTCTCTTCTGCTATATATTTTTCTTCAATCAGACGCTTGTATTTATAACCTTAACAACCAACGCCATAACTTCCTGGAGTTATAGATTGGTTGCCAAGTGTCTAAGTGGTCCTCTAATGGAGCATGCCTTATCAGATCTGAGCTCTCCACTATTTATAATGATGTTTTCTAGAACCTTCCATCATATACCTAGAATATTCCCTTTTTGATCCCATATTCACCAGGCTAGCACCTTATCCACAAGAGTCGTGCTTTTCTCATGTGCTTCCTGGGACGCCGAATACGGCTAAGTCCAAAACATGTCTGTCCTTGTGCATGCGCGCCATGTTTTCTGCAAAACCCTACTAGAACCCTTCCTTGCACACCTTCAACCCATGTTCCCTTCTTCAAATATTTCATGCACACCCACGCACCTTCTCATACTTAGCCAATATTCTGGGGCCTAACATCACCCCACACTACGCCTGTTCTCCGTCCTCAGAAACACTCTTCAAAAATATAAAAAAAATGGTGGATTATTAAAAATGGTTGGAATGGAAGAATAAAGGAATGAAGAAATGGGGGAAAGAATGAAGTAATGGGGAATGTTCTTATTTCTATAGGAGCAGAGAGAAATCCTTCCCTAATTCTACTTCTAATTTTCCCTAAACATCGACCTCGTTCTGCGCTTGCTGACAAAGGTCACCCACAAGGGCACTCACTTCTTCAAAACTCATCTCCTCTCCCTTAGCACTCATTACCTCCACGATATCCTCCAGTTTTTTTCCCAAATCTTCGAGTTTTTTTATCCTCCAAGTTATTTGGGGGTAGAAATTTTTCATCCAATTCTTGATTGAGCCCCACAAGGTCTCAATAGCCTTTGATTTATTTTCCACTTTGGCTAGTATTTTATCTCACTCAACCATGTTCCCCTTATTATTTTCTTGGAACTCTTTGAGTTCCACTTCATGGGTGGAAACCAATATACTTTCCACTCCATCCCTATCCACGCAATTATCATATGTAGCCTCAGCAACATGAGCAGAGGCTTTTACATCAGTGAGGATCTTGTTATACTAAGCAATAATTTCCACAACCTTCATCTTATTTTATTTTTCTTGGCATTTCAATGCCTCTTCTGTAGATTCTAAGGCAAGTGGTCACCTCTCTATAGTGACTATGTGGGTCAAGGTCTCTAGGAACTGTAAGGTTGATCCATATTTTTGTGCGGGAGGTGTTAAGTCTAGATGCTTCAAGACAATGGAATCCATGATCATCTCTATTTTCTTGTATGCCTCGTGCACCCTTTCCTTTGCATCTTTTAACTCACACCTTAACTAAGCACTGATTAGCTCTTCCTACTTCAGGTCCTTTCTTTTATTAAGGTGCTCCTCCTCCTTTTTATCTATCTTGGCCTCTAGGAACTTCACCTTGTCATTTATTTCAAAGATTCTGGCTTCAACCTCAACTGAAAATTTGTTGAGCATGTTACAGATTTGCTCATCTCATAATTGTTAAGCATTCACCAAGGGTTTTATTCCATTTTTTCTGGTACCTTCATTAATGCTCCTTGGCTTATTTCAAATTTGGCCTCATCAACGTGGGACTCAAAATCCCATAATAGAATTTTCCTCGTCTGAGGGTATGCACCTTCCTCATCAAATGAAGTCATGGTCAAGATTTGTTCCATTTGTACCATGCTTTGAAATCATGTGCACAACACCTTGATCAGATCATCGATGTAGCCCATTCCTTGACCTTTTTATACTTTTGTGTTGTTCCTCCCTATGTGTGTGGATTTTGGAAATCTTACAGCCAAACTGGGATCTCCCCCCATACTGCCATATTCTTTTCCTAAGCTTTCCTCCTCAACTTCCTTCAACACCTCATCTGCATTGCATTCCAGCTCTTGTTCTAGTAGCTTCTTGATAATTCCCACCACTTCCCTCTCTACGACCTCTTCTATTTGTTCCTTTGTGAGACTTGGGGTCCTTTGATCCTTTGTATTCTCTTCTCTGCTCACCCCCTTGCCTTGGGCCTCAGCTTCTTCTTTGTCATTATTCTCCTCATCCTCTCTATCAAACTCCTCATCTCCTTCTTCCTCAGAATCATGTACCTCATAGACAAGATGGTCTTCACCTCCTTCAGGCTCATCATCATCATCCTTGTTGCCGATGTAGGCATCTAGACTCTCTATCTCTTCTGAGTCTACCTCATATGTCACCTTCTATTTCTTTCTTACTGGGGATTCCAGTACATGAGATTCTTCTTTTTCTTTCTCTTTGATAGGTGATGTTTTCATTGGTGATTCCTCATGGGTGAGGTGCTCTTCATGCTTTGGTGCCTCTTCTTCTGAGTTATTTTCTTTGAGAGGAGACTTCTTTCTCTGCACTTAAGTACTAGGCTTAGCGCTTGCTTCCGGAGTGCCCACCGATTGTGCGGTTTAAACACTTGGTGCCTTCTTCTCCTGCACCTCTTCTCTTTCTCTCTTCCTTGGTGTGGCCTTCTTCCTTCCTGTAGGGTCTTCAGGAATGGAGACATCATTCTCCAAGTAAGAACCCTTTTCAAATTTTGGCCTTATGTGTAGATACACCCTTGTTGCGGTCCTCCCTGTAATTGGTAGCGTTAAGGGCTTCATCATTTGTACTTCATGGGATACATATTTCTCCACGTATGCGTGATTCTTTTGGTAGACGAGCTTTCGATGTAACTCACGGTGGTCTATATCTACCTCAATAAGGTCAAACCTTAGTCTCTTGGACTCCTTGAACTGATTAATTCCATCTTAAAAGTATTATGTAGTGAAGGAGAAGGGTAACTTGCACCATGGGCTCATATTTCCATTTTTCAATGTAAATCTGCCAATAAAGAAATGTTGATACACTGAAAACTCTACCGCTCCATCCAAAAGTGTTGGTAACTACTCTGGGATCCTCCATTCTACTCTGAATGTGTCGCACATTCGCTTGTACCACTTTTCCAAGTGCGCCTAGTGAGCGGTCGTCATGGTTTCACAAGTGTACTTCACAAACCTTTTTTTGGGTGAGGGATCCTATTCTGGATACTCGTAAACAAAATTTTCTAGACCATCAGACACTCCAATCTCTAAGAAGAAAATGGTGAGGAGGATGTTACCGAAGATTATATTTTCTCCCTCCTGTGCACTTCTTATGATTTCATCCGCGATGAAAGCAGACAAGTTATAGATTGTTCCTTCAGATATCTTCTAGCATACATTTAGCCATGCCTTGTTTACTTGTGTCCATCATTCCTGATCATTGAGCTTGGTCACCAAAGGCATGTGGCCATCCTCATGACTAGGTCTAGGATCTTGGAGATGTCAAAGTATCATGACCCCTTCTTGTAGTCATACATGGCTACAGTCTCCTTGATAGCCTCCTTGTCACTTAGATCATCATCATATGTTATCTCCTTCACAATTGAGGCCTGTGAACTTGGATATCAGGTCTGTGGTGTGATGTACATCTTGTTCCCTACAAAATAAAAGTAATCCTCATGCACAAGTGACATGAACCATTGATAAAGGTGCTTAGGCTTTCCAAAGTAAGGCAACTCATATAGTTGCAATAATCCAGCCTTCTCCAATTTGACCTTCACCTCGGTGCTATAAATGGGCATTCCGTCTGGCATCCTCTTGTTAGCTAGACGTACCAACTCTAATGCCATTTCTTTCTTGGTTGTGCTCATGCGATGGTTATAATCACTCATGGCCATCTTTCACAAGTGTGACATCCACTATTTTCCTAGCAGTACCCCATCTGGGTAGTGCATTTTCGTATACCATTATTCATTGGAGCTTGCAACGACATCATTTTTCTTTCCCTTTCCCTTTCCCTTTGTTTTCTTTAGTGAAGTAATTGGTTTCTTGGGTGCCATTCTTTTGGTCGGGCTGAACTTAAAACTCCTTCCTCTTGCTCTCTTGCTCTACTACTCTACTCAATCCCAAAGCTCACTCTAAAGCTTTCAACTCCTGGAATGAATCCTTCTTTCTCTATGCCCTAGCTGTCCAAACCCTAACCAGGAAAACCTTCCACAAGACAGATGCTCTTCACATAACCTTTCCTTATGCCTGTGTACTCCTTCTTCTAGGTTCACAAATATACTCTAGTTGCACACTCAAATTTCTTGGATTCTTCTTTCTTTCATACAAATTTTCTCTCTGTATGCCCTAGTTCGCAAGAGCTTCTTTCACTTTGTAATCACAAGGTAACAAATGACTTGCCTGACCTTGTATTTATAGGTTTTCCTTCTTTCTAACATTAAATGTTATACCACCTACCACCGTAATTGACACTAAATGCAAATTTTTCCATTGAGCCAACTTTAAGCACCTTTACCCATGTGTCATATCCTACACGAAAAATTCGACAATATTTTGGCATGTAAAAATCCAATCTAACTGAAGACTCTTATGCATACATCAACAACGCCAAAGGAACTTCTTATGTCCTTTACCTAATTTTTTCCCTTTCCTACCTCATGTTGTTCCTACACTCTTCATCCTTTGTACGTGGTCTTTGTTATAGCCTTGACACCATACTTTATCATCCATTGTTTCCTCATGCGCTTTCTCAACCTTACGTGCTTCCTTCTACTGGGCCACTCAACTTGTATTGCAGGCCTATACTTTACATCACTCCACCCCACACTAAAACAGATGTGCAGTCCTCTGTGCATACAAAATCTTGGAAAAATAATTTGGTTACCAATGCACAAGGCACAAAAAAAAAAAGAAAGGAACAAGCAACGAGAAATGGAAACACAAGAAAATAAAAGCATAAAGGGAAATTCTAAATTGATTGGCAATACATGCCTTATTACAAACAAGAAGAAGACTTATTTATAGTAGGGCTTCAACCTACTCCCATTGAAATGTCCTGGTAATCTCGTCCCATCTAGCGCTTGTAACTGGAAAGCACTTGAATCAAGAATGTACGAGATGATGTAGGATCCCAACCAATGGAATTTCAACTTCCCAGGATGTAGTAGATACTTGGAATCATACAACAAAACCATCTTCCCAATCTCAAAATTCTTGTTCTTGATATGACGATCATGCCATGCTTTTTTGTCTTATTTTTCTATCTTCTGACTCCATCTAGCAACTGATCACCTTTCATCTAACTACATCAATTTATCAATCCTTTCTTCTAGAGCACATTTCTCATCCAGCTAACCCTCCTACACACGCTATAACGCAGTGATGGTAACATGAATTCAACTGGAAAAATAGCCTCTATGCACCAAACACCAATTGAAATGGTGTGGCCTTGTTCAACCTCTTATAGGTTGTCCTATATGCCCATAGAATGACTTATACTTTGTCATCCAAATCCTATCTTCCAACATCACATATCTTAGTTAACATGTGACTTAGTATCTTGTTAAATGCCTCAATAGTTCCATTTGTTTGAGGATGGTAAGGGGTAGTCTTATGATGGGCCACCATAAATTCTACTAAGAGAATCCTGACCGTTTCATTGAGAAAGTGTGTACCTCTATCACTTATTAAAATTAAAGGACAACCATACCTATTGATTATGTTCTCCCATAAAAATCTATCAGTTGTCACTATGGTGCAATCCTTTGTAGGCGTTAACTCTACCCATCATGTTAAATAATTAGTGTAAGTAATGATATATACTATGAACTAGTCCTTTGCGCTGTTAGCGAAATTAGACCTATAAAGTCGATTACCCATTTTTAAAATGATTCAGCATTGGCTATTAGTCGCAAGGGCATTTCATCTCTCTTTCAAGGTTTTCCAAGGCACTGGTAATGGTCAGAGGCCTTGTAAAACTCAATACAATCCTTGTAGATGGTTTCCCACCAAAGCCTTGCTAATAAAATATTCCACGCGGTAGCATTTCCTACATAGTGTCCTCCTGTAATCCCACCATGCACTTCCTCCATAATTTCCACACGATCATGCTCTAATACACATTGACGCAAAACTTCATCATGACCCAACTTATACAGGTCTCCACTAATCAACATGTAGGGTGTGTCGTGTATTGCTAACTGCTATCTCTTTAAAGCCTTCATTTGTTCCGACATCACACTTATTAGTAATAACACCATGATATCTTTCAAGTATGAGGGTGCGCACTACAACCTAAACAGTTGCACATATGACATGGTATCTGCAATGCTTTGCATGTCCTCCCCTGAGTTAATCCTTGATAAGAGGTTAGGTCTTGAATTGCTTTTTCCTAGTTTCACAACCACTATGAACTCAAACTCTTGAAATAATAGGACCAAATAACATATACACCCTTATAGCATGGGCTTGTTGACTAAGTACCTAAATGCCACGTGGTCTTTGTAGAATATAAATGGTGTTGCCAATATATATTGCCTAAACTTATTCAATGTGTAGATCATAGACAATGCTTCACACTCATTAGTTGTGTAATTTTGTTCTGCTGGTGTCAAATTTCTACTTGTAAAGCACAAGGGATGATCAACAATTCCCTCACCAGGTTGTGCTAGTACTGCTCCCATAGATGTCCCTGAGGCATCAACATGGACATGGAAAGGCTTATCCCAAGAAGGAAAACATAGTATGGGCACCCTGACAAGCCTATCCTTCAAAGTGTCAAATTCCTTCTACTACGCCTCTCCACAATGAAAGGAACTCTTGTGTTTTAACAATTCCTCCAAGCACGTGGCGATCTTGGCATACCCCTTAATGATTTTTCTATAATACCTTGTATGCCCAAGGAATCCACGTACTGCACTTTGACAAGTAGGGTCCCCTAATCCCACAATAACTGTAACTTTATCAAGATCTACTAGAAAACCTTCTCTATATATAATGTGTCTTAACAAGGTTCCAAATGGAGTAGCAAAGACACATTTCTTAATGTTGAGGGATATCCTCAATTTCTAACATCTCTTAAAAATTGGCCTCAAATTGTCACAATGGTTTCTCACCAATCCATATACAGTCCAGTCATCCAGGTAAACTTTAATAAATTTATGGATGAGGTCTTGAAATGCTTGTACCACGATGCGCGAGAACACATCAAGAACATTCTTCAATCTAAAAGGCATAACCATATAGGAAAAAATTATCCATTAAGTGGCGAAATTTGTCTTTCTCTAGTCTTCCTTTGCAATCCTGACTTGGTGATACTCTGAGAACCCATATGTGAAAGAGTAGACTTTGCACCTGGCTACTCCCTCCAAAATGTCTTCAGTAAAGGGGTTTGGGAAAGGATAAATGACACATACTGCATTCAGATCCCTATAGTCAACACAGTTTCTTATCCTCACATCCTTTTTGATACTGATGACCATTGGGCTTATCCATTTTGATTCTTCTACTTCCTCAATGATACCAGATGCTATCATCTTATCTATTTCTTCCTTGACATGTACGCATAAATTTAGATTCATCTGATAAGGCCTCTTCCAAATCAGTCATGCACCTTTCCTCAACTAGATATTCATATCCTCTAAGGAATAGTGAACACCTTTGAGTTCATGGTACCCATGAGGGAAAAAATCTTGGAACTCACACAACATATCAATGGTTTTTGAAACTTCTTTTTCTGACCAATAATCCCCAAT
This sequence comes from Taxus chinensis, assembly GCA_019776745.2. Taxonomy (NCBI): domain Eukaryota; kingdom Viridiplantae; phylum Streptophyta; class Pinopsida; order Cupressales; family Taxaceae; genus Taxus; species Taxus chinensis. The sequence continues at coordinate 150,484,506 of CM034155.1, read as the reverse complement.
GATGTCTTCCTTAGGTTCTATCCCCGTCCCAATGTTAACCTTATTTATTTTCAAGGGATCATGGTAGGCACATGCTCGCTCATTATTTTTATCTATGACCTCATGCGTACCTTCTGAATGGTTAACATCTAAAGTTTCCATCTCTTTACCGTCTACTACATAGACCATCTTTCCTTTTTTCTTTTTCCATACATGTGTGCTCAAGTTGTACTTCCTCTGATTCTTCTTTATTGAGGTGAGTCTCCAAATAAGGTTCACCTAGTAACTCCAATATCCTATCCTCTACCATATCACTATCTCCCATCGTGAGGCACTTGATTACTTGAAATGCCTTATCTATTGATGGCTTAGTACTCCTATACTTGAAAGCTTGAATGAGATCAGCCGCCAACTACGACCAATTACCTGTTTGACGATGCATCTCCAAATGAAAATACCATGCGTGTGCATAGCCTTATAAGGTGGAATACAACTTATGCACCCATAACGAAGGTGGTAATGCTTATGTGCTTCCCATTCAGGCCTTATCACACACTTGGATATGAAATGAAGCGGTCTCTTTACCATGGTAGTCTCGTATGACAGTGGGCGCATTGCTCTTGGAGAACCTTACAAAAATCTGATTCTTACCTCTTGCTACTCTAGGAGGTTATCTCGATGTGTATCCCACTAGCATGCTGCAGTTTTGAGTAGGTTGTAACTGATAATTCCTCTTCTCTCGTCCTCATTCTTCCACTAAGCTTCCATTTCTCGCAAGAAAATTTTAGGATATGCTCCTCTAGAGTAGCTTGCCAAATTCTTTCCTCCTAGGCACTTGATTAAGCACACCTTTTTCACCCCTATTACAGATCCTCTCGAATTTCACCCAATCAACTCATAAGTCCCATGTGCCCAATTGTCACATGCCACACTAGTCGTATCACTCAAGGACTGAGCAAATTTAAAATGGATGACTCCCTCTGTGGGATGAATTATCTCAAGATCTCTGATGGAGCATACATATATTCTTTCAAGTAATTCTTCTCCTAAGGGCTTAGTATAGGGTGTTGAATTCCCATATGTCAAAGGAATGATCACCCTTTCTTCATTGTTTTCAAATCTGATATACCCTTTGTTAAAACGCATGTTAGCATTATTCTTGTAACACCATGGGCGCCCAAGTAACACTAGAAATTTTTCCACCTTGGTGAGGGCCAAGACTTAAAAATTTCCAGTGAACTTGGCCCCTTGAATGGTGATAAAAACATCCTTTAAGACTCCAATGGGCATTGCCTTAGTCTTATTTTCCATATACAAAACATTCGAAGATGGATGTAATGCGGGCCTTCCCATTTGATGTCAAGCATCTAAGGTAATAACATTGACCTTTGATCCCTTGTCAATGATTATATTAATCAGAAGTCATCTATCAAAAACTACATTAAAAGTAATCTCCTTTTCATAGTAAAGGCTATGAGGAGGAAGGTTTGTATGTAAAACATGCCTTTCGCGCTCTTCTCTGGAACATGGTACCTTCTCTCTCAGCCATTCTCCTAGCAAGGGAATAATATTCTCTTACCTTAACATCCTACATACTTCCTTGACCTCAGCTAGGTCATCCTTTAGGGCCTTAACATTCTTCCTTTGCTCTAATTGCCTCGATTTATCCTTTAGACATTGGATCTCCCCTTGTAAACTCTGAATCATGTCCATAGTCTCTTGATACACCTCCTTTTGATGAGCAGGGTCTGGATATTTTCCATGTGCCACTTCCTCTCTAAAAACTAATGTCCTCTATCTTGGTATCTCCCTGATGTGTGTGGCCTTTGCTTGCATAATCTCCAGTACATGTTCTAGCCCTGAATCATGTGCCATTATTGGCATCGACTGTGAATTGACCTTCTTAATGCTCACCATCCCAATGCCTTTATCCTTCTATTATTGCTAGTTCATATGCTTATAAATATCTAGACACTCTTTATACTTATTTTTCTTTCTGCACCTTGAGCATTGTAACAGATCAAGACACTCATGTTTGAAATTCTCTATAGATCCACAGTTATAATAGGTTCCTCACGGGAATTCACTTCATCCTCTATTGTTGTTACTATGACCATGAAATATTTTATGAAAACCCCTTCCACGTGCTCCTCCATTTGCGCACCCTTCATAATGACGGTCATCATCCTTGGAACTACTTACAAGGCTAGTCTAGTGCACACCCAAATCAATAGCATCATGGATCTGATCAACTAGTCTACAATCCTTGGTATCATGGGTTGTAGAGGTACACATCTTACAATAGCAAGAAAATTTCTTACGAATTATGCACTGAAGTAGAGGGAACCTACTTGCATCATGTTCCCCATGGAAAATTTCACAATCTGCTACCATAGCGCATACCAATTTCTGAGGGAACCTATCCTTTGCATGCCCTTTTACTTCACATTTTTTACCCCAAAGTCCACTACAAACCTCATGGGCTGATTTTTCATAAAGCTTCTCTAACTTCTTGGCCATTGCAGCAATTTGAGCCTCCAAAATAGGAATAACACCAGTATCAACACTCCCAATAGCTTCAATGTGCAGGGAAACTTCCAATGCCTCGTGTGGTTCTGTGAAAGTCTTGTGTGATAGAGCCCTTCTAAATGGTTTTATCAATCCTCTTAAAAACCATTGAACATGTTGAGAAGGATTAATGTCATAGAATAGTTTAGACAAGAGTGTCTTGAAATTCATGTCATACTCCCACACACTCTCTGCCATCCCTTGTTGGATCTCCTTCAGAGCGTTGATGCTCTTCTAATCAAACTTAGGGATATAGAACTTTACTAGGAAGGTTTTTTTCAATGCGGTGTAGTCTACCACCTTCTGATGGGGGTCATACTTCCTATTTCCAACTATGGATGTGCCCTTGCAATGTTGTTACAAACTAACTTGCCTTCCACTTCATGGTATAGTGATCCCTTTTACATGCCATAGTAATTCAAACTTGTGCACATTCTCTGCAGCATCTTCGATACCCCTATATTATGGTAAGTCCAAAGACATCTCAAAAAAAACTTGGGGAGGTGGCTGGGGTCCTTGTCCTCCTGATACAAAACCTTGGTTCCCTCTGGTGTTTCCTCCTCCACTAGATCCACTGGATCCACCAGGTCCTATTCCTCCTAACCCACCAGATCCACCTCCTACAGTCGTCAAAGTGCCTCAAGCAGTTGCACCTAGTGTTCCCAACATCCCACTAAACGATGTGCCAATGGTTTGTGATATTTTCCCACTACCAGTTGTATGTTCTATGCCACTCCTAGATGTGATACCCAAACCTTGCATACTTGCACCTTGTCTGAAAATTTATCCAAACACAGGAATGGATTATGCAGACATGGATGTTCCAAACGATAAATTATATATCCTATGCACAGATCGGTTACTCCCACCAGTACCAACTGGGTTAATAATACTTCTCCCTTGATCAAGAAAACCAAGCGCTAAGGGTTGGTCACCAAGTGGGTTCAGATGTGTATCGGTGAATCTCCTTTTTCCATGCAACGAACTCTCATCAAAATCTAAAGGGGCTTCTCTCCCACACTTGCCAAGATGGGGTAGAACTGACTACTTAGGTTCCACATCCTCTGCGTGAACCTCAACCCTTTCCCACAACGTCTGCTTCCATAAATCCATCACACTTGCAACCTTGTGTTGTTTAGTCATCTCTAATTCATGATATTTTTTTTACTTGAGTCGTCTCTCCTCCCTTTCCTTTTCAGCCATAATGTCTGCCATCTCCCTCCACCCTAGCTTCCTCTTCGAGTGCTCAGAGAAGCTTAGCTAGCCATGGGAAATGCCTCCAAACTCAAGGTAATGACCAAGATCTTCATAGCCAAAGGAATAACACGCAAAAATGATCCTCTAGGCTCCCTTAGAAAATCAAACTCAACAATCTATGGGAAAGAATACGTATAAATGGTGTATTCTAAATTATAACTAGTCAGCACTCTCTTCCACTAGTGATAAAAAACACACGTCCAAGTTAGATCTACATCATGTAGCCTCTAATAGTCATATTGGGTCCATACGTGATCTATACTACCAGCTCGATCTGGATGCATATGCTGAAAGCCATTCATATAGTTCTATTGGAAAACAATAGAATAATGTATCATACAACTCATGGTATAGGTTCTCTTCTACCCATCCATGCACATCAAACTCAGATCAAATGCTAAATATTTGAGCCAACTCATCCTCCGTGCTTTCAAACCAACCTTCAACACTTTCCAAGGTCAAATGCTCCATCATCACACATCATGGGGATAACGATGCATGCCATTTCTCACAACAACTTTGAAAAATGTCTCGATAATGGAACCAATATGTAGTCATTTTTATACCTTTAAAATAATAGTAGAATCCCATACACACCGGCCTATCACCCAGTGGGTGCTCGGTGCTCACCTGAGGTATACATGGGCGCCGAGTCTCTCCTTTATGTGAGTCTTGTGAGAATGCATCATATTATGACAAAATCAAATGCAAAAGGATAGAAAAGAACTATATAACATCCTAAGAATGTATAACAAGTTGTTATCTCATTGGATCCAGAAAAGAGAATTAATAGGCAACATATATGTAACTGGTTCATTCATAAAGTAAATGCATAAGGAATATACTTATGAACACGTATATGATTTATAACATAGCCTTATATTCATATTGATAGATTCAATAACCACATTATAATGCTTTGAGGTCATGATAGACCCTCATATAAGCATGCAGATCTAATTCATACATCAGAACTGGATTATGTTCATCACATTACAAAAATGAATGCTAACCTATCCCTTTAAATGTGCCATAATTCCTATATTATCCTAATCCCAACCCACAGAAACCTCATTATATTTCTGTAGAGCTTCATCTCTCTTCTACTATTTAATTTTCTTCTATCGGGCACTTGTATTTATAACCTTAACAACACTGTCATGCCTTCCTAGAGTTACATATTGGTTGCCAAGTGTCCAAGTGGTCATTTAATGGAGCATGCCTTCTCATATTTGAGCTCTCCACTCTTTGCAATGATATTTTTTGGAACCTTCCATCACATGTTTGGAATATTCCCTTTTTGATCCAACATTCGTCAGGATAGAACCTTATCCAAAAGAGTCATGCTTTTCACGTGTGCTTCCTAGAATTCCAAATATGGCTAAGTCCAAAACATGTCCTGCCCTGTGTGCATGCATCGTGTTTTCTATAAAACCCTGCTAAAACCCTTCCCTACGCACCTTCAACCCATGTGCCCTTCTTCAACTAGGTCCCACACGCCCACGTGCCTTGTCATCCTTAGCCAATATTCTGGGGCCCAACAAGGGGGTTGCGTAAAAGTGAATCCATCGAAGTTGGAAAATTTTGGCGGACACGGAAGGGTCAAAACACCTAGGGCATGGAAGAGAGAAAAAAATATGGCACCTAACAAGGAATAGAATAAGAAACTAGTGGTGGAAAAGTAGGAGCTCATGGAGGTTTACTTAGAAATGCATTATCCCCTAGGATTGGTTAAGGTGGAAAAGTGGAGCTCAAAGTTGTATAGGTGCAAGATCAGTGAGTTCAATCATAGAATAATTGATTACAACAATTCGATGTGAGTTGATCTAGTGAAGGATATCCCAAGGTTACACGAGTAAGGAAACCCTAGGGTGGATGACTCGATACAAAAGGAATTATAGAAAACTGGCTTTTTACATCTATAGGAGCTCCCCTTCTTCACAAAACCTACCACACTATTCAGGTGATTGATGTCATGGGTGCATGAGGAATTATTCTACTTTACAAGAAGAAGAATGAGAATCATAGGCCAATTGATTTGAATAGTAATAGGCCTATGAAACACTGGTGAGGACATAACACTTGATTTTTGTGTCACTGTAAAGATCAAGAAATTAATGAAGCAATTGAGCTATGAGAAGGGAGGGAGAGCTCATGTTATCTCAGACCTTTCTGACCCAAAATTAAGGGTTGCAACTTAACTCATCAGCTGCAAGTTAGGAACATCTGAGCGGTGGATGAATATAAACAAGAGGCTCCTATACATTGTATACAGGGTATCCAAAAGTGCACATTACAACTTAACCTAGTTTATTGCAAGCAATACCATTGAGGAGGTACAAGTACAGAATGAAGTGGGAGAAAATATCACATGGGGATACATACTCTTGTTAATCGTATTATGGGAAATTGGTGTCCTAGATGGTTCAGATGGAAATATATGGGTTTACCCACCCACACACCCATCTCCTACAGTGCAATTTGCACAGTTTACTTGTGACGGGTCCATATCGAAACACCTACAAGGAACAAATGAAAAAATGGTATGATAGATTGCATGAGGCCTTTGAGAATGAATGGCACATTCCCCATGAGTTTTCATAAGATGTTAGTGATTAGATAAAATTTACAGTTACACAACACTTTTGCTTGGTGAAATTCATGATGGCCAAAGGAGAAATGGGGTTGTGGTGCAAAATCCCATCCACGTTCACTTATAGATACATGAAGTGTGCCATCAATTGACTAAAGGATGTGAAGAAGATGAATTTTGATACTAAAAAAGTGAATGTCGACGTTCACACCCTGTGCATGACCTACAAGTGATGGAAAGAGGTGATCATATAGAGAGATTTTTGAGCCACATTTTCTAGATTTACACCCATAAGTCAATGTCACCATTAATGGCTTCGCCCATTGAGTGTTTGTACAACTGCACCTGAAGACACATGAAGGAGTTGAAGTGGAGGTCACAGAATCCACCTTCCCAAACCCACAGGAGGCACCAATCCTTCTAATGAAAGTAGTATAGGAGGAGGAAGGAGAGGAAGAAGAATAAAGGGGAAGTGAAGGAAAGATAAATACTTCCCCAAAAAATAAAATATTACACGCACCGAAGTAGTAGTGGATACGAAGGAACTTAAAAACAAGGAAGCATCGAGGCTTCACATCTAGAGTGTGAGGAGTGTAAGATATTAGAAGGGGAAGAGTGAGAAAATAAAAATATAAAGGTACATGATGTCACGAGTTTGAAGACAAGCTCGGAGGAGGATCACACTGTGTTCATAAAGGAGCTTGAGGAAGAACTTGAGGAGGAAGAAAAGAAAGAGATGAGGCAAACAAAAAGGCTGCAGATGATGTGTGTGGGAAGGAGAAAACACATACTACATAAGGTCCTGTGAAGATTCTATCATGAGGAACTTCACCTGTCTAGCCCACGAGCCCAGAAGAAAAGAACAAGGGATACTCCTTCTTTATCAAGAAGGATAAAGGGTTCACTACATGAACAAGTACTCCAAGGAAACAATGATCAAAGCAAAAGGTGAAGAGAAATAAGTGGACACCTATGTCCCCTCACTTGGACTTCATGGATGATCCTAGAAATGTGTTGCGTGTGAGGTTCCACAGCACCCTCACCCTAGAAAAGCTATAAGGTTGGGATCTGTTGGAGCAAGATGGGGTTGTTACTAGAACGAGGAAGATGATAAGCTGGAACCTGCATTATCATTCAAAGGAGCCTAAATTTGAGGTCAATGATCACACGATTGAGACCATTCACTAGAGAAAGAAGGCATGGGTGACATATAAGGTGATTGATCCAAGCCACATCATTGACAAGAAGGCATGCAATGTGTTACAGAAGATGTCTACATAGGTTATAAGGAAAAGTTTAGATGCGGGGGAAACTATTCATAACTTGGTCACAAAAAAAAAGGGAAATTAGAAGGATATTTAGAGAATGTGCCAAGGGTTTAAAGGTAAGCAAGGAAAGATTAAGGAAGTGTATGATCGAGTTGGTGCTTTAGTAAATAAGATATTAGGAGAATGTCTTGTATTGGTAAGCCAAGCCAGGAAAAATTACACAGACGAGATGAAGTAACTAGAATTTATAGTGGGGATATTGTTGACCAACATCAAGTACATCATAGGGACCGTAGTTGAGGAGATCATGAAGGAAAAGTTAAACAAAAAAATCATAGTTGAGGCTAGGATTTTGGAGTTGGAGGATTTTCTCACCCAACTCAAGGAGGTAAATTTTTTGGTAGACATGGGCTTCAACAGCTGCAAGAAATGTGATCCCATTGTCAATGCGCAGGTAGCAGAGGAAGAGGCCACTCTCAAGGAATTTCTAGAGAAAGTAGTGACAACCAAAATTGAGCATGCCCATTTGATCATTGACACCACAATGCAGAAGGATAATATTAAGACCAAATGTGAGAAATTGGATTTTCACATTGGTGAACTATGTGACTCTATCACATAGCAGATGGATGAGTTTAAGGGTGTTTGTGTGGAACTAGTGGTGGTTATTCATGATCTGAAGGGGAAGATTGAGGAAATCACACCAGAAAAAGTGCCAAGCATAGTAGAGGAGGAATCAGGGAAGGCCTTATTAGATTTGGAGGTGTGGAAGAAGCTAAAGGATGAAATAGATTCGGAGCTCCCCGAGCTCCTCCATTTAGTCCTTTGAGTTGTTAAGTCATACAAAAAAATTTCCTTAGCCATTTTTGGATCATTGGAGTTTTGATCAGAGAGCTTGGAGGATTTCTGAGGGTGGAAATAAAATTAGTGTGGGATGATGTTGAGCCCTCATGGAGACTATGCACATAAGGCACGCATGGAAGTAACTTTGAGATAAGTGCGGAGGTTCGCGCCCAGTCAGAACAGACTCAAGGCTTCACCATATTTTGGACCATGGTCAAAGTTGTAGTAAGGGACATGTGGAGATGAAACCAAGCTTAGTTATGGATAATTTTGAGGCATGGAAACTTGTAGGAAAAGGAATGAATATTCGGAGATATGGTGATTATGAAAAGATCAAGGGTTTTACAATGGAGTTAGTTATGGATTAGCTGGTGGTTATATGCTAAGGATACTTGACTATAACAATACATGATGAAACGTGGCATGTGGTTCCCATTGATATATTTGGATCATATTTAACTCTAAAAATAAAAAATAGAACACCAAAATAATATGAAAATATCATACTTCAAATTTTATTCATACATGATTATATTCAATATACTTGGGATAGTAATACATTAGAGAGATCTTACATATATAGGTTTATAATGTCTTCGTATGAAGGAGTCAAACCTTATGAAATATATCAAGACCCTTCCTAAAATATCTCATACTTCCTACATATCTCATCTATCCCAAATATATCTCAAACAATCCCATTATTCCCTCATGATGAGTTGTCAAATACAAATCATCATTCACTCATAAAATGTAATATCTAAATATTACATTTTACAAATAATAACTCACACAAATATTATCTAACCCATAAAAATTATATTCACCCAAATTTGAGCACTAAATAAAATATTCCTAACACCCACCTGAATGATGAGTAGGTAGTGAGGAGAAGATTCCCAACAACCCCCGTGATATTTATTGATTTACACAGATGAGAAGAAGAGAGCGAGAGTGGAGAGAATGGAAGGGTTTGGCAGAGAACACTTAGTATGAATGAATGTGTGATTCATGTGTACTAGAGAGTAGAGGAAACCAGATGAGATATGTTCTGGACACTACTGTAACTCTTGTAATGGAGCCATTGTAGATAAGTATTGAGATCTTGTGAATGTATCTGGTCCAGTTATGAGTCACTTGATGTATTTAGCTACTGTAAATAGTTATGAATCAATTGATAATGGATTATTTTGTACATTTATGTTTGTAGGTAAAAAATTTTGCATTCTTTATATTTTTATAGTTAAGATCTGATTCATGTATGATGGTGTGATGTTTACTTCCATGTTTTGGTGCATTTGTGCTCGGATCTAGTTCTTTATCTTGATTCTAGGGATGGATGCATGTATCTTTTATTTGTGTAAACATTCTTCCATTAATGATAATAATTCTTACAAGGCTCACATAAAAGAGGGGCTCAGCACCTACGCACGCCTCGGGTGAGCACCCAGTCAAGGCTAGGTGATAGGCTGGCACGCCTGGGGTTTAAAGAGATATTAGAGGGTAAGAGGAGACTACAATAACTATTATCCATTTTTATCCCCTTGGTAAAAATGGATAACTGGATAAATTTGGACTTAGGTAGTTGATAGGGGGATTCAAGGTTGAATCTAGGATTTTAGTAGAAATTTCTAAGCTTTAGAGCATTTGTAGTGATTTTAGGAAGCTTAGGATGATTTAGAGAATTTTATCCTCTTTTGGGTTACAAAAGGATCATAACTTGGTCAAATTCAAGAAAAATGGGTAAAATGGGAAAAATTGAAAAAGTAAATTTTAGGGTGCCCTATTGCATCTCCATGGCCCCTTGGTTCTAAAATTATGAGAAAATCTAGAAAAACATGAATTTTGGCCCAAAAAAATGGCTAAGTATTGAAAACAACTCACCAAGATATCTAGCGAGCTGATAACAACTCGAAAAGTTCCATGGAGGCTGAGTTGGCATTGTAGGAGAATCAATTCATTTGGGAGCTTGGTGGGGAAGTGACTGAGCTAATCAACGAGCCAAAAAAGTTATGTATGGGCCTTCTTTTTGTAGCCACATCGGGCATTTCAGGCCCAAACGAACGATGAGAAACTGGTCACAAGTTCCTCTAACCTCCACTTTTTCTACACTATACAGGCTAGCTAATGCAATGTGGGGTATAAATGGTTTGTGGGCCCTAATGGATAGGATACCACAAGGAATTGCAGTCACAAGTGGCTCTGCGAGAACTCAACACAATTCAAAGGTGAAGGGGTCGTTGGGAATGGAGAGCGAGGTGGGTTCGGTGGACCCAAATTTGCTAATGTGGTGAATTGAGGCCCATATGGAATGTGACATGGTGGGTGAGATAAATTTGATATGGTCATAGATGGGGTGTGGGTAACGTTTCTCCCCACATAAGGATGAGGTATAAAATGCAAGCAAAGGCCTGACGAGTTGATGACAATGGTGAATGTTGAGCTAGCGGGTGACAGAGCATTGCAAAGTGGGGAGTAGACCGAAGGAACAAAGAAATATATTTTGGGAGGCATAAATGGATCTCAATGTGGCTAGATAGTGATAGAGATTAAGATCCATATTAGTGATCTAGCTAGCAAGCTGACACCAAGCTAGTAATGATCCCTGCTAAGTCAGCACACGCTCCTACCACCAAATGAAAAATTTGATAAATTTAAATTTTGTGGACCCCTCAAAAAAATTCAAATACCTTCCTAGAAAACATTTAAAAATAAAATCAAATTTGAAATGGGGAAAATGTGAAATAATAATTTCCACCCACTAGAATTAATTGCAAAGACTCGTGGATGTGGAGTGAACCCAAAAGTGACCTGCACAAAAATGGCCATATCTTCCTCAATACTCAACCAAATTGGAAAAAATTTGACTTGTTGGAATTGTGATTTATCCTCTACACTCATAAATTCATAAATCATATATTTTGTCAAGGTAAGTGAGTAAAAAAAGTAGAAAACAAACCCAAATTTAAATGATCACTCCCATGTGGTTGAAAATGCATTAAATGAGACATGACATGCCATTTTATTCTACAGCAAGCTACAAGACAATGAGAGATGGGTTTTGAATGGTTATCCATTATTTTTTAAGGTCATTCAATGCTTTTTATTGCTGGGTGAATGCAAATTTTTAGTTCCCCCCCTCTCTCTATGATACCTTCTTTCATATATTATAAAAGAGAGCTCATTTTTGTGGTGGTTGGACAATTTTTTTGATGATGCTCTCTCTTCTTCTTAGCTTCTAGGTGGATGTAGAGCACCAAGCCTCTATTTTTAAGATTTATAATGGTGAATCTGCCTCTTTCGTCTACAATGATGTATTTTGAAAATATTTGGAGCAATAAAACTGGTGTTTGTGATTGTTTCTCTATCCTTGCATGGGTTTCCATTGCTCTCTCTTGTGTTTCTTCATGATTGTAGGTATTATGTGCATTTTATTATTCCCATTACATACTTAGATGTTGGTGTTCTTAATGAATATGGTGTATTGTATGTATTATGGTCTTTGATTCTTGTCCATCCTCTACATTCTCAGCTTTCTCCATTTTCATGCATTGTGAACTATCCAAAACCCCCTTTTTGTTAGTGTTATCACCTTTGTTAGTGTAATATTTCCCCTTTTCATGTTTTTTATCTCTCTGATCCATTGGAATTGATAGATTAGGAGTAGTTAGTTGAATTTCCTTCCTTAGGAGCAGTTTAGTGCTAGGAATAGGTAGAGGAACTAGCCTTCTCTGGAGGTCCATCTCAAATAGCAAGTCCCATAACCAGAGAGATGGTCCAATGTTACCCAATTAAACTGGTAGCTCATGCACACACACATGAAAAATAAAAGGGTGTTGTAATTTGGTGATAACAATTCTCTCACACCCAGTGGGACTACACAAAAGTCATATCTTTAGTAGGTGTGTATCTGGTATTCATTTCCATTTCATCAATTTTTGTTGTGCTCTTGATGAAATCTCATCCTTTGGAGGCATACCCAAGCACAACTGGTGACTCCATAGATCCAAACAACCCATTTTCTAAGTTTTATACCTTTCTTTCCATCCATTTTCTTTCCACGCCTTTCATTTTCTTCCATCTATGAAGTTTTGAAATTATGAATTCATTTCCCTCATGGAATTCACACTTTCAGTAGTAATGCCACTCAAATCCACCTCTAAGTTGTTTAAAAGCACCTAATTATTTTTATAATCAGATTCAGAAGCATTTTCCTATCCTTATGTACAAAATCAATAGTTTGGCTATGGAGTTTATCAAGAACATGGTTATGTAGGTGATGATGATAAGTTTATGGAGAATACTGATTTGTAGCAAAAATTTCAAAGAATGGAGGAAAATATGGTGCAGATCAGGGATATATATCAACTAAAATCATTCAGGATTAGGTTTAGGGTCCCTTTTCCATGGGTTATCCCTATACTAAGACACTACATCCCTCAACAGAAGCTTAATTTCATGGTTGAGATGCTAATACAATTTACAAAGTGGATTATGAAAATAGAAGCTTATGAGTCTAATGCTAGTCAATCATGTCAATGATAAACCCTTGCATTACCATCTCATAACCCTCTTCCCATTCCCTAATTAGTGTCATTTCATCTTGATTATCATGATCCTATCTTTTTACATACTAACCCCATTGTGAATTCCACTTCTCCAACTTCTTCCCTTCCATCCCACCTTCAATTCTCTACCATTTTATCTTCTAAGACCTCTTCCCCTTCACAAAAATTAAATGGAACCTTCCCTTCCACCATAATTAATGCAAAAATCAGTTGAATCCCAACCCACCCCTCCTCTTGTATTCCCAAACCCATTGTGGGAAGAAGAGAATTAGGAAATTAGTCGAGGGAAGAAAATTGAGGAGCCTAGTAGAAGAGAACCAACACAAAATTTGAGCAATTAGGCTACCAAGCTCAATATCAAGAAAATTCCATTGATGATTAAGTCGTCAGTAGAGGTTGAGGTTCAAGAACAAGTGGTAGAGGTTGATTTTGAAAATTAATAAGTTCAATAACAAGAAGAAAATTATCAACATTCCTTATGTTCTAAGTGTAGTGTTTACATTGGCACTATATTCTCAGAAATTGTTGATCCATCATCAGTTGAAGAGGAAGAGTAATCTCTAAATCCACAAGAAGAGGAGCATATGGACGAGAAAAAATAATTTTCAGAGAACGTATATGAAGAGGAGATCATAGAGAGCTTATTTATTTCTTGCAGTAAAGAAAATTAAAATTTTCCTCTTCCTTCATATTCTGTTGAAAATGATTTGGTTGATGAATCCATCATGAAAGAAGATATCCAGGAAGACTTTTTTGTCCATAATAGTCCCCATGACAAGCAAATAGAATATTTTTATCTCTTAAAATTCATGGTGGATGAAGAGATCAGATATTCAGATCATTTTGGTCTTCAAGTGGAGAAGGAGGAATTACCAAGTGAGTAATAAGTTTCATTCAGTTACATTGATTCACCAATGATTCTATTATATGTTGCAATCAATCCTAAAGATATGTATGTTATGGAAGAGTTTTATGTGAAGGGAAATAAGGATGACACCACTCTCATATCAGTCATCAAGGCATAGGATCAAATTTTTATAGATGAGAAACAATAGTAAGATCAAGTCATAAATAGTCATCTTTTCCAAGAATGTCTACAAGGAGACTACCTTGTTAGAGTTGAGTTTTTGAGCAATGGGAAAAATTCATGGATTATACCTTTCCCAATCAGGTACTTGGCTTCATTAGAGCCAAAGAAGGATCCACAACCATTCATTTTCACTTCCAAGTATGAGAATGAGATAAAAATCACCAAAGGTCAGCACCAAAACCTACAAGATCCAAACACAGAGCAAATTTAGGAGGTAATTTATTTGTTTGTTGTTAATACTTTGGAAAATTGGGTAGAAAAATCGGTTCCATAGTTTTTCACTCTTATCCAAGGACATGTCTAGTGCCAAATCAAATGCATGGTCTAACATTATGAGGAAGGGAAGATACTTCTAACTTCTAGTTACAAGATTTGTTTGAGTTTTCATTACCTTGAGTTAGAGTAGGTAGGTTTTCTTTCAAGAAAAGAAGTGCTTGTGTACACTCTACATGTTTCACTTGGGGCATGTATGATCTCCCATTTTTTCACATCATTTTTTCTTCATCATTTCTCTTGCACAATCCATTGTTAGAAGTGGAAGTATTCATGGGAAAATCAGATTTTAACAACAATTCCAAACATTCCAAATCAGCATATGTTTCCAAACTTAGTATTTCTTTAGTATTGCCAAGAAATCATCAGTTTAATTATGCTTCACACTTGGATAAAATTATATTTTTGCGGTGGTTTCAGATTTTCATTAATCCTTTCCTCAACAGATCAGATTTGCAGAAGGGAGAAAGAGAAGATATTTTTAGATTCAAACATTTTTCCACTCTCATAAATCTAATTTAGAGAAATTCTTATGACGAGATGGTCAATTGAGAAATAGAGCAATAGTTCCAAGTTTAAGCAATGTTTAAGTGACTCAGGGACAATATTTCACAATTTCATATCAGTTTCCAGGTATATCAGGCTAACTCCATGCCCAATGGACGCTCCAATCCATTATTCAACCCATCTAATAGGTAGATGTCCTTGTGAGTAGCCAAATTGTTATCAATTTTTACCCCCTTGGTAAAAATGGAAAATTGGAGAAATTTTGACTCAGGTAATTGATAAGAGGCTTCAAGGTTGAATATGCGATTTTAGGGGAAATTTATATGCTTTGGAGCATTTTTGGTGATTTTGGGAAACTTGGGATCATTTAGAGAATTTTTTCCTCTTCTTGGTTTCAAAAGGATCATAACTTTGTCAAATTAAAGAAAAAATGGGTAAAATGGGAAAAATGAGAAAGTAAAATTTTAGGGTGCCCTACTGTATCTCCATGGCCCCTTGGTTCTAAAACTATGAGAAAATTTAGAAAAATATGAATTTTGGCCCAAAAAATGGCTAAGTATTGAAAATAGCTCGCGAAGTTGTTTGACGAGCTGATAATAGCTCTGTGAGTTGCATAGAGGCCAAGTTGGCATTGAGGGTAGATCCAGTCATTTCAGAGCCAATGGGGAAGTAGATGAGATAATTAGATAGCTGACAGAGTCATGCATGGGCCTTATTTGTGCAGCTGCATCGAGCATTTTGGGCCCAAACGGACTGTGAGGAATGATTCATGAGTTCCTTCGACCTCTGCTTTTATCACACTATACGAGCTATCTAATGCAATGAAGGGTGAAAATTATTCACGGGCACAAAGTGATAGGATGGAAAGATCCATTATGGCTGCAAGTGGCTCATTGAAAACTCAGTGCAATCCAGAGGCAAAGGGTTCGCTAGGAATAGAGAGCAAGGAGGGCTCTATAACATTCCCATTTTAAGACTTTAGAAAAAAGGGAATTTTTTTTAATATATATAATGTTCACTATTCTAAATAAATCATTATTTAGAACAAACATTCCATGCCAATCAAATTCAAATAGATAACCATATGCATTTGTAATGACTCGGTGATCCACCGATCTATTCATTTCATAACTTGGTAAGCTACCGATCTATTTATGTTATCTTAAGTATTGAATACATATTTTATACTTCGTATACTTGGTTTTCCTACCCTACACTGGGTATTGAGTGATCTGTTTAAAGAACATATATGAATATTTGTTACCAATATTCATCTGATATCACATTGTTTTAAACTTGGTGACATAGGACAACACAACCAACAACTTGCGATACTTTGTCCAAAGATTTACAACATAGGGTGTATGTCACTATTCCTAGACTGCATACTTGTCATATTGGAATACATCCTTCACCTCACTCCTCTATTATCATGATTGGTATTTACTAACTACCGTCAGTCCACTTTCCCTAGGTTTGACCCTAGCCCTAGTTAGAAACATAACTTATTATAGGAAGGTGCTCACAATGGCTTAGGGTAAATGGGCATACTCGGTTGACCTAAATCAACTAGATGTTGCAAGGTACCCTGAGCCATTGGAAGCTACTTCCTATCCTAAATATGCCGCTTACTTGACCTAGAGAAAAACTAAGTTCAATTTCAAGTTCATGTGTAGATCCAGATGATCAATGCGGAAGGGTGATGCCACATGTCAACTACAACGTTGTATTCTCGAGAAGACCCAAGTATTATCAAAAGTACAGTCCTGCAGTTGGCGTGTGCCAACATCCTACAAAAACTACCTCATCGAGATGTACATACCCCAAGGATATCATTAAAGATTATTAATTTGGATTATGTCTTGATTACAACAACCCTGTTAAACCCTAATCCAACATTCCATAAGTTCTTTCCTAAATTTGTTTCATTTAGTCCATGAATAACTTCCTTAACTTATGATTTCTTTATAATGATCATTTTCATAGATTAACCAACAATTAACCAAAATAGGACAGCAATATCGTAAGTTTCATTAAAATGTTCTTTAACCATCAAGAAGGTTTAACAACCGTAGAAATCCAACTAAGGTAGACTTCATACAAAATGAAGTCTAATGTTTATTAGTCATATCTCCAAACCTTTTAGGTTTTCATTCAATTAAGAGAGAGAAAGAGTCTTCATCTATATAAATAAGTATTAGGGTATATCATTCCCACTAACCATAGTTTATACTTCATGTTTATTATGTAACATATTACTATGTTAAATTTTTAGATATAACACATCATATTATGCAACTCACAAGTTGCTTCATTATAAGGGAAAATGAACTAATTCCCATTATCCATCTTATCAAAGATAACAAGATAAGCATGACATAATATAAATAATATCAATAGAATGGAACTCTCATCCTCTTTAAAAAAGTATGAGATAATTTACACAACCAATGCAAGTAAATCAAAACTCGCAATTCATCATTACAACTTATAAATTTTACAAGACTATGCTCTTTAGGCAAATTGCATAAAAACAGCCCTCATTCTATACAGTATACAAATTTTCTTTTACAATACAACAAAAGGATGAATCAGAATTCTTTACTAATAATTAGACATATATCAACCAATGCATCATATAAGTTTTTGCCTTCTTTTACCACTTAAGTCATCCATTTGCAAAAATAGCTAGCACGTGTCAGTACAATGAATTGAGCATGATAAGCACTAATCATTAAAACGAAGTGCATTCCACTAATCGTTTCATTAAAGAAACACTACTTTAATGAGACAATTAAAACATCATATAATAAACCTAAGTGATCCCAAATAGAAAATAAGTACATTAATAAACTTAGATCAACTTTTAAGAGAAGAGCATAATATAATAAACAATATCTGCTTAAGATCTTAAAGTTCTATTAATCCTATCAATGGCTTGTAAACAAATAATAAATCTTGCCATCCCATTATTTCATAATTCTATCCTAATAGATTACCGCATTTATCTTCTCTATGAGACAAAAGAAGTGTAAACAACATGGTTCATTCTAGGATTATTCATTTATATCCTAAGCAAGAATAAGAAGATCCATTATGTACCATGCCCGAACCTATAACATCTGAAAAATATACCAGATTAATAACATGAGTTACCTTTTCCTTTCTGGGTAACAGCCTTACACATTCAACATTAGAATATACATCAAAAAAGAATTCCATAACAATACAAGAAGGTATGGAAAACCAGAACAGTCCAACTGCAACTCCAATTCCAACTCTCCATGTTAGAAATTATCAATAAAATATTAGAATTCAATGTTCACAAACAAAGTAGCCCCAAAGAGGATTTAATCTCTACTCAAGTTCTTCACAAAAGATAAAGAGTATAAGAGACAAACCTACTCCTATCCATATAAACTAGGTAATACTAGTCAACAATAGTCAAACCCATAAGTATAAATTTCCTTAACAATAGAATCTTCCTGGCTACTAGCTCTCAACATTATTTTGATCAATGATTCGAACAAGGTAGACCAATAGGTCAAGAGAAATCACTATCTCAAAATGGAATCAAGTACAAAAAAGTTCAAACCTTGAGCCTATCCAAGGACAGAGAAAAAGTAACTCTACTAAGGAAAGGTCCATTTAATAGATCATTCCATACAACTGAACAAAATAAGTTCCAGTTTTAATTCAAATCCGGTTGAAAGCATAATGTAGACCTGAACCAACATTATGACCCTAAGAGAAAACTTATATATATATATATATATATATATATATATATATATATATATATATATATATATATATATATATATATATATTTATTTATTTTCTTTTTCAAAAAGAAACCAAGATCTTATTCCCTGTATCAGTCGATAATTATACCTCAAGACAGTAAACTATCAAGTTCGGATTTTCCCATGAACCCAAAACTGAAGACTCATAAAGGCTTCACCACTTAATACAAAAAGGTAAGTAGTTCGTAATTCAAAAGAATCAAACTCAATACAACTGAACAAAGAAGGAATCCTTCCTAATTATTTTAGTGTCCAAGGTAATATCCCAAATCTTCCACTAGGACCCAATTTTATTCAAAGAGACAGAATAGAGAGAAAGAACCAAAAATGTTTTATTCAGAGGATGTCTCAATCATAATTCCCAAGCAATAGGAACAAAATTCAAAAAAAACTCTCACATCCACAAAATCATGACAGAGGTGACTTAACTTCAAAAAAATAGTCAACCTAGAACGTGAGTTTCCTCCAGATAGAGGGGAAAGAACATCCCATTCTATTCTCTCACCAATACCATCTCAAGGGAGTCATTATAGTCATAAACAAAAGTTCCAAGTTTCTTTAATCAGGACGTTAAAAGTTCCAAATCTCAAAGAGATTTCAAACAACTCAAACAAGCTTTCACCCAGTCTCTTAGTGAGTGAGTTGCTAAAAATAAAGAGGTATAAGCTAAACATTTTACAAAAGAATAACCCAATATAAAAATGCTTAAACATAATCAAATATATTGACCCAAAAATAAGCTCATAACACTCAAGTGTTAAATCAGAGTTTAGTGTCGAACCCAAGATTCACGCACAAACGTTTATAACTACACTAAAAAAATAATGTGAGTACAGTGATAAATACGGACTCGATGTAACAGTTCAGTAATACATAAGTTTCTAAAAAAATGGTTTCATTCAAATGAAGCTCCAACTCAAGTTTAATCAAAACACAAAGTTCCAACACAAGTTTGCATCCAAAGAACACAACCTAGAAGCAACATCAAACAAAACTTAAGTTTCTCTTAAGCTTAAATCCATATATTTCCACGACAGTCAGGTCAAAGCTACATAACTTCGAATACATGATCAAGAGAGTAAAAAAAGAGATACATAACAAGTTTCTAATACCATTTTTACTTGCATGCAGGTCATAAAACTAGCAAAAAGCTAGTTTCCAAAACAACTATATTAAGCCATAGTTTCATTTCAAACACACAAGGATTTGTAAAACCAAGCAAGAAAAAATAACTAAATAGGCATGAAAACAAGAATCTCATGAGAGCAGAGTTGTTATAATGAATCATTTATAAGAACACAAAGAATTTTAATAGTTAGATCTTATCATGCTTGATAGTGCTTCCACCAAATCGAAGGAGACTTCCAGCCAAGCTTCTAACTCTTTTTCTCCTACAAGATAGATCAAAAATCAAACATCTCTTCCTCCTACACCTCAAATATTTTCCTTCGATCAAAAATAGACCAAAGAAACTAAAAATAGCTTTGAAGTGAAGGTCAAATTGTTGGTTCGAAGAACCAGTTAGCTCTACGCACAGAAAAATCCACCATGCATGAAAAACCAAATAACCTCTTACAAACCCGCCTCCTAAGTTTCCAAGATAGTTTGAACACAAATATTGAGGCTCATAAATTCCATAAATTTCATTCAATACAAAATTCCCACTTATCTTTCCTTGCCACCACCTCCTAAATCTGGCGAATTCCAATTC
Organism: Taxus chinensis; assembly: GCA_019776745.2. Lineage (NCBI taxonomy): Eukaryota > Viridiplantae > Streptophyta > Pinopsida > Cupressales > Taxaceae > Taxus > Taxus chinensis. The sequence goes on along the minus strand of CM034155.1, from coordinate 150,464,043 downwards.
AACACAAAAATACAATTCCATCTATTAGTGGAGATTTCACGTAATCCTCCACCAAGTCTACTAGCCCCTACCAAATTTGATAGTACTTTATCATTTAAACACTTTAAAATCATTTAAATTCCATTGGAACCATTTCCCTTGTGTCATGCGACCCCTTTAGGTTCCCTTTAATAGTTTAGGTTAGATTCAAATAAACTTATGTTAGTTTAATAATTACTAACATAGGTCGTAAAACGATCGCCATTAGAATTCCCACCTTAGGATAGATTTAATTCATAACCTTTAGCATTAGGAAATAGCTAAAATAGCTAAGTATTACTTTAATAACCCTTATCTTATCCATTAGCACAATGCTTAGGTTAGGTTGCCAACCCAACAAATAAAATAAGAGGCTTAGGTTAGAATAGTATTCAAATAAGTAAACATAGCTAGGACATAGCTGTTCTTACCTATCTTAGGTTACCATTAGGAAAATACTTAGGTTTTAGGACTTCGTATTCATCCTCTATGAATTGAATTTTTCTTAAGTCCTTATAGTCCTTCCAAGATCAATCACCAAAAACCCGAGCACAAACATAGAGCTGAACAAAACAAGTTAAAATAAGACCAAGAATTAGTATCATACAAAATTTAGTCTTCTATGTGCCTTAAACTATTGAATGTCAATTTACCATTCAGTCTATGAAGAAGACTTGAAACATTCCTTGGATCACTGAAATCGATCCAAGGATGAGTCAAAAGAAGAAATAAGTCTGCAACTCTTAAAACCAGATTGCAGCTCATCTTTCTAAAGTGAAAATGAATTCTTGACAACCATATAATATCAGTCTAAATATTTTTAAGAACAGAAAAGATTTATCCTTATCAGGCATGATCTTGAACAGTCAAAAGAAAACATCTTTATCTAGAAAATCACATGTCAACACTTGAATGCAAAAGAGGATTATATCAATTGTCGAGGGTGTTATAGGCTCGGCGGGCCCAAATCAGCTGATGCGGGGAATTGAGGCCCGTATGGAATGCGACATGGTGGGTGAGATAAATCTGATGTAGCCATAGATGGGGTGTGGGGAACGTTTTTCCCTATGGAAGGATGAGTCCCGCAATACAAGAAAAGGCCCACCGAGTTGACGATAAGGGTGAATGTTGAGCTGGCGGGTGATAGAGTTGTGCAAAGTGGGGAGTAAGCTGGAAGAACAAAGCAATGCGGGTCAGGAGGCATAAAGGGATCTTGACTTAGTTAGATAAAAATAGATATTAAGATCCATCTCAGTGAGCCAACTGGTGATCTGTCACCGAGCTGGTAATGAGCCCTTTGCCAAGTCAGCACACGCCCCCCCTCTAAATGCAAAATTTGATAAATTTAAATTTTGAGGACCCCTCCAAAAATTTCAAATTCCTTCCTAGAAATCATTTAAATGTAAAATAAAATGTGAAAAGGGGGAAAATGTGAAATAATCATTTTAAGCCACCAAAATTAATCAAACAGTCTCGTGGATGTGGATTAAACCCATAAGCGACTTGCACAAAAATAGTTGTATCTTCCTCAATACTCAACCAAATTGGAAAAAAAATGAAGTTGTTGGAATTGTGATTTTATTGAGTAGATGGAATATTTATATAAAATTGAAGGCAAATAAAGGATGCACATGCGGGAGCAAGGCACATTTGAATGCACAGAGGAATAACAAAACAAGCGTGTACTAGAACACTTTGAATTCAGAACTTAATCGTTCTGTGGGTCCAAGATATTTCTAGAGTTAGCGTGCTAGGCACAAAAAGACATGAATAATTTCAGTCCATGCAATTTTATTTTGGGAACAAGCATCAACCAAGCACCATGCAAAGTTTAGGCTAATAATAGGATTTCTACTCAGAGTTAACTATAGGAAGTATATTGTTAAAACACGTGCATGGTTTTACATCCCTTTGTAAAGGTGCATGGCTATAATTTAGCATGTGGCCTATTTTGATAAATTGCATGGGTAGTGAAGGGAAATTCCCCTCCCCTATATATATTATTGATTTTCACGGTTAAGAGAGTGTGTCAATTTGTAGAGTTATGATCTTTATTTTGTCATGTGCATGACTCATGGAGATACCTCTATAATGTATGAAGCTTTTATGTTTTACTGTATTCAATACAATGGATCTTATGAGCTATATAATGGTTTTAAACATGAATGAAACTGGTTCTTGTATGGTAAATCTTGTTATAGTCATTGTTTATTTTATCTTATATAAATTCTAAGATCTAGATATGATTTATGCACCGTGGAATTTTTACTGTTGGTTATGAATCTGAATATACATATGCACTATCATCTTACATTCTATACAAGAAAATCTAAAGAGGGACCTGGTGCCTTTGCGTGCTTTGGGTGAATTATTAGCTCAGGTTGAGTGACGTGTTGGCTTCTCTAGGTCATTTATAGTGAATTTTAGCCTACATCATTGATTCTGTTGCCAGGACCTCTTTCTTAGCTATTTTTCAAGATGTTGCGTGATGAATACATACCAGTTGATCTTAGCAAGTGTTGAGGAGTGGATAGTAGATTAGGAAGAAGAATATTCTCAGAGATTCAACACTAGATTTTAGTTTGACGCACGTGCATGGGTTGAGAATAATTTATATGACTGCTTATATGAATTCTTCTTTGTTATCTTTCCCATAGAACTATATGAGTGACTAGTTTATCATGCATATAAAAGGAATTAGAGGTTTCACACACTTTTCTAGATGCAAGAAGAATTTCACTCTCTCTATGATGCTGATCTAATTTGGATGTGCATTGTGGATTCTTGGTTCTGTGGTGTTCTAAATAGCTATATTTTGGAGTAGTCAATCTCCACTTAGTATTTTCTGGAGGTAGATGAGTTTCAATTTTTATGTTATCCTAGGGGATCATATCTACACGAAATTATACTGGCATTCAAGATCTTGATGGTAACCTTAAATTTGGAAGAGAAGCTGATGGCTAGCTGAATCCCACCATGCACAAGGGAAGGAGCAAGTGTGGTGAAGGATGACGGACCTAGCGAAAGAGAGGAAAAGATAATAAAGGTGGATTAAGTTTAATGAGGCATGCAAGATGGATTTAGATAAGTAACACGAGGTTTTTCGAACAGATGGTGTTGTGGAGAGAGATGGCTCGTGAAGGATTTGGATCTCACACATAGGATGTGGAGCCAGAGCATCTGGAACCCCCCAATTTTGGAAATAATGATAGGGAATCCTCATTGGACTCTTATGAGAGTGCACCAATAGAGACAACATGGGCCATGGGCGCACATTTAAATATACCTAGTGACCTATCCCTTGCACTTGGTTTTCTAGTTTCTAGTATAGCCAGTAGTCAGCAAGCTAGTTTGGGAAGTAGAGTAGTAAGAGGTACAATTGACTTATCATAATGTTTAGGAGTAAATAAAATAACAAGTACATTTATGGCCAGGAAAAAATATTCCTTTTTATTTAGAGGTCTGGTTGGAGGTACCTTTTCAAGTGCTTCGGTGGAATAGAACACAGGTGTGTAAAAATTTGGACTCACATCTGGGAGTAGTGCAACTTCCCAGAATGTGGGAGTATAGTTTAGCACCACTATTGGGACACAAGGCAATGAATCCTTTGGTTAAATTTTTGTTACAGGGGTAGGATCATGAGGCATAGGTGGCTCGAGATCTAGCGGATCTGGTGGATTTGGAGGCAGAGGTAACACAAAATGTTGTGGATTTGGTGGGCATGGTCCTCACCAGCCCCATAATATTTACATGGAGATTTCAATTCATCTCCCAAAGTATAGGGGAATAGAAGATGATGTTGAGCATGTCCATATGTGTGAGATAATGTGGTGTGTGAAAGGGATTACAACTTCAGAGTGCAAGGCTAGTTAGTTTAAAATTACATTATAGGTAAGCGCACAGAGATGGTATAGGAAGTTTGACCCTGATCAGACTTGTGTGGATTATATGGCATTATGAGATGCTTTCATTAAAGAATTTTATATCCCTGAGTTTGATCAAAAAATTATAAGCATGCTCAAGGATATTAAGTAAGGCACTACTGAGAGTGTTTGCGAATATGATGCTCATTTCAAAACACTTTTGTCTAAACTTTCTTATGATATCCATACAATTCAGCATGGAAAGTGTTTTGTTGCAAGCCTGATCATGCCTTTTAGGAGGGCGCTCTCACATAAGACTTATATAGACCTGCGTGATGCACTTGAAGAGGCTTTACATGTTGAGGTAGTCAGGAGCATAGAAATTGGAGTAAGCCCATTCTTGTAAGCTCATATTGCAGTAATGAAAAAACATTTAGAGAAAATATCAGCCAATACAACACATGAGACACACACTCAAATTTAGTGCATATATTGTCATGTTGAGGGGCATACTAAAGATAGATATCCTTACAGATCAGTGTGCTCCTTGTTATTAGATTATGAGATATGTCATTTAGACCATGATGTGAACCACTACCCATTATTGCAACGCATGATAAGAAAGAACATGTCCTGCTACTATAAGATGTCTCAGTGCATAGATCAAAATACTAAAGATTGCAGGGTGATTGATCAGATCAATGATGCCATTGATATTCGCATATGATAGACTGGGGTTGTGAATAAATATAAGGAAAAAAGTGAGCAACATGATCATGATCACACTCGAGGGTGCTTTGTGGGAGGCCATGGTAGAGATCGATGATATCGTGATAGATTCAGAGGCCGAGGTTGCGGTGGTGGATGAGGTGAGTTCCCTCATGGAACATGTTATACGTGTAGATCTCTTGACCATTATAGGAGTGATTTTCCTCAGAACGTTACTTGTTATTTTTGTGGAAAGAATCATAAATATGAAGAGTGTCCAGATTTATATGAAAATCTAAGAAAGAATCACAAACAAGAGAACAAGGGAGTAGAGATGGTTAGAATACAACACAATGTGAAAAACCAATGGATTCCAAAGTTAGCACTAGATCCTGAGGTGGTACCTATGAATATTACTATAGGGGCTGAGGCTATGCACGTTAGAGAAACATTACAACAAAAGCCTACCATTACTAAGGAGGAGGTTTTGCATGCAAAGTATCCAGACCCTACACATCATAAGGAGTTTTATCAAGAAACCATGGAGGTACTCAAAAATTTACAAGGTGAAATATAATGTTTAAAGGAACAGTCATGAAAGTTGGAATAGAAGAAGGAAACTGAGACTTTCTAGTCAGATGTTGATGATCTGAATGAAGTGTGCAAGTTGTTGCGTCAAGAGAACATTATTCCATTACTAGAGAGTTGGTTAAAGGGAAACACTCTGCATGCTAGTATTGAGAATGGACGGAATATTTTTCATGCTAATATCCCTCCTCATAGCTTGGTTTATGACAAGGAGATCACTCTAAATGTTGTTGTGTATGGATGGCTTTTGAGCAATATTTTTATTGACACAAGCGTGGAAGTGAATGCGATTAATTTAGATGCATGGGTTCAGATGGGAAGACCTCCATTACAACCATCTTCCAATGTAATGTATATTGCAAATCGGACTAAGGCCAAGCTAATTGGATTCTTAAAGGATGCATCCATTACTATACAGGGGGCCAAGTTCACTAGGGAATTTGAGGTCTTAGCACTTGCAGAAGCGGACAACTTCCCAGCTCTACTTGGGTGCCCTTGGTGATATGTAAATAATGTTGATCTACAGTTTAATAAGGGATATATCAATTTTGAGAACAAAGAAGAATGAGTTATTATCCCTTTGAAAAATGAAAAATATGTACCTTATGTTGAGCCCTTAAGTGAAGAAGATCTGGAAAAAAATATGTGCACACCATTCGAGATTTGGAAGCGCTTGAGCCATCTAAGGAAGGAATTCTCCAATGGGATAATGCACATTCCATCAGTGATACTAAAATTATTTCTTGAGATAATTGGGCACATGACACCTATGAGATGGTTGGGCATGAGGTAAGAAGCACAGCTACGCATGTAAGTAGGATGCGTTGTATTAGGTGGTTAGGTAACAACATGATACCCCAATACACTGGCGAAGGAAAACATGAGGTATTCCTGTGAGCCATGGAAGTATAGTAGAAGGATCACTTAGACAGAGGGAGAATTTTAGTTTATACCCTATATAGGAAAACAATGCACTGGTGGATGGTACATAGGTATAATCTCATAGAACGGAGAGAGGTGAGAATTTACCTATCAGCAAGGTTTCTCAGAAATAATGCACCTACTCAAATATGTGAATATCATGGTAATAATCATGTTCAAAACCACTTTCAGCAATGTGAGAGACTCTAGATAGAGGGGTAGGAAGCTTTACCACCTTCATTGTGGGTGCACAAACTTTATTTCACCTTGTGAGGTTTCACGTCCACATGGTGTGTTTATGTGAAGTTGAATGGAGAAACTGGAAATTGGCAAGATTTGACTACTAGTATGATCCATAATTTTGACTATTTCTCCACTAAAACCCTAGTGAAAGAGGTATTACATGTTATGAAGAGCTTGACTATGGGAGATAGTGCAAAAGATAAATAACTCATTCATGATTTTCTTAGTGAATTAGATCTAGAAGCATGTTTTGAAGTAGTAGATGAGACAGATGCAAAACTACTTGAACACGCTTTCCTAGAGAATGAGAAAGGAAATATGGTCTACATGGTGGATGATGAAGAAGTGGAAAATTTGGACATATATCATTCAGATGGTATGCGTGAGGTATTAGATAGTGTGGATGATAAGTCGCACGCCTACCATGAACCCATGAAGATGAAGAAAGTAAAAACTGGAAAAAATGTTGAACCTAAGGAGGCCATAATTGGAGATTACTGGTCTGACTCTGAAGTGGCTAAGATAAGTGAGTTATTACTTGATTTCCAAGACCAGTTTCCTAGAGGATACCATGAGTTAAAATGAGTGCATGAATCTTTAGGTGAAATGAAAATTAAGTTAAAATAAGGTGTGCACTTGGTTAGGAAGAGACCTTATAGGATGAACCCTGACATGTGCATAAAAGTTAAAGAAGAAATTGACAAGATGTTGGAATCTCAAATCATTGAGCCCATAGAGGAATCAGATTGGATTATCCCTATGGTAATCAATATAAAGAAAGATGGGAGAATCGGGATTTTTGTGGACTATAGGGATCCTAATGCTACATGTGTGATTGACCCTTTCCCTACACTATTCACTGAAGAAATATTGGAAGGTGTTGCATGGCACAAAATTTATTCTTTTACAGATGGATTTTCTGGGTATCATCAAGTAAGGATTGCTAAAGAAGATCAAGAGAAGATAAATTTCACCACTAAATGGGGAATTTTTGCATACACGGTGATGCCCTTTGGATTGAAGAATGTGCCTACAATATTTTTGGGCATTTTTGTTCAACGATTCCAGGACTTCATTCACAAATTCTTGCAGGTTTACTTGAATGATTGGACTATGTAAGGGATTTTCAAGGATCATTGTGACAATTTGAGGTTAATGTTTGAGAGGTGCAGACAATTAAACATCTCTTTAATTATTAGGAAGTGTTCATTTTATACACCCTTTGGAACTTTGCTAGGGCATATCATCTACAAGGATGTTTTTTTAGTAGATCCAGCTAAGATTGCAGTGATCTTAGGCTTGGAGAAGCCTACTAGTCAAAGTGAAGTGCACTGATTCTTGGGCCACATAGGGTATTAGAGGAAATTTATCAAAGGATATGCTAATATTTTCATTCCCTTGGAGGAGTTATTAAATGGTAATGGAAAGTTCTATTGGGGAAAACCACAGAAACACACATTCAAATTGCTGAAGGAAAGTCTTACTACTGTGCCTATTCTACATTTTCCTTCATGGAATATACCTTTTAACGTACATGTGGATGCCTCTGGCATGGCCATTGGCACAGTTCTAGCTCATCCTAGAGAAGGTATTGTAGATCATCCTATTTTATTTGCTAGCAAAAAATTGACTCCCGCAGAATAGAATTTTACAACTACAGAGTGAGAGGCTTTGTCAATGATCTACGTGTTGCATAAGTTCCAACAGTATATGATAGAAACACATTTTTTTTCTCTACAGATCACATGGAATTGAGATAATTTGTGAACAAGATCATCTTACAGGGGCGCATATGCCGATGGGTTATCTTATTCCATGAGTTTGACTTTACATTGGTGGTAAAGCTAGCTAAAAGAAATTCTAGTCTAGATCATTTGTTAAGGATTCAATCAAGAGAGTACACTCAGAGTATTGAAGATACAATTCCTGATGCACAATTATACAGGTTAAACCACGTGCCCTTGGAATTAGAGGATACTTATGTCTTTTTACGCATAGGTATGGTTCCCAAAAGAATGAAGGCCTTAGAAAAGAAACAACTTACAATTCATGCCACACCTTTCATGTTGATCAATGGTGACTTATACAAAATAGGATGAGATGAAGTCTTGCGCCGGTGTGTACTAGAGCATGAGCATACGATACTTATGGAGAAGGCTCATGGTGGTATTGCAGGTGGACACTATACAGGGGATGCGACCACATGCAAGATCCAACTAGTTGGTTTATGGTGGGAGACCTTGTACAAGGATTGCAAAGAATATTGTAAGACGTGTGATCACTGTCAGCACTTTGGAAAACCTAGGCAAAGAGATGAAATTCCTTTGAGGCCTATTACTATAAAATTGGCAATTGACTTTGTGGGTCCTATTTCCCCAGCCACGCGTAGAATTAGATTGTGCTACATAATCATTTGTATAGATTATCTTACAAGGTGGGTAGAAGCAGAACCTACAAAGGATTGTATGGAGCCTACATTAGCAAGGTTCTTATGGGAAAATATTCTTACCAGGCATGGATGTCCTTTAATTTTGACAAGTGATAGAGGAACTCATTTCATTAATGAGACTATCAGGATATTATTGGATGAATTTATGGTTTCACACCATAAGATAACACCTTATCAACCACAAGAAAATGGAATTGCTAAGGCTTTTAACAAGATATTGAGCCAGAATTTGAAAAAAAAATTGATGTTGGAAGGAAGGACTGGGATGATAAAAAAAAATTTGTGTTTTAGGAATATAGAACAACCTACAAATGCTTGAATAAGGCAACACCCTTTCAGTTGGTATTTGGCACAAAGGTAGTTCAGCCCATGGAGCTCATGTTACCTTATTCACATATTGTGCATGCAAGAGGACTGGTTGATGAGCAAGAACTAGAAGAAAGAATTGACAAGTTGATTCAGCTAGATGAGAGGCGCGCCATAACAAGATGGATTCAAAAGAAAGAAAAATCTTGGCAGAAGGAATGGCATAATAGGCACATCAGGGATAATACACTTGAGGTTGGGTAGACGGTGCTTCTTTGTGATTCAAATTTTCTATGCTACCTAGGAAAGCTTAAGGTACATTGGTTGGGACCATATGTTATCACTCATATACTAGACTCAGGTGCTTTCTAGTTAGAGGTGCTTGATGGAACTTGGTTTCCCTGTTACTTTAACGGGATTAGGTTGAATCCATACTATAAATAAATCTTCTTGGTGTTTTTAATAAGACATTCTTGACATTTAGATTATATTTCCCTTATTGTATTTTTTTAGATGTGTTTCCTTCTTTGTCGCTATGATTTTTCATTTTTTTATTTTTTTTGTGTAATAAGCACACTTGTGCGCTGGAAGTTGATTATAATCTAAAATTTTTTCATGCATAGAGGACTGCACATACCCTTAGTGTGGGGTAGTTTTCATCCAAGTTAGGTATGCATAAGGAAATATTTGTGTAGTTGGTATAGAAAGATCCTGCTATAAATAAAATTGCTCTTAATGAAGACCATAGGTGAGGAAAAAAACAAATGCACAGTGTAACCCAAGGTAAGATGCGACCATGGAAACTATTCAGAGGAAGGCAAAGTGGAAAATTACTTCACCACATGGGAGAGCGTGAAAGGAGGTATGCAGCCAAGAGGTAAAAAGACATGCTAGAAGGTAATGACTATGATGCACATATGTATTGTGCAGAAACTTTGGTAAATGGTGAGTTAATGCAAGGATCAATAGTAGGTGGAGGAGAAATAAATGTGATTATAATTTTTTTGAAATATATATATGGATGAGATACATGTTCAATTTTATGTTTGTGATCATGAGTATTTGAGTGAGCTATTTGCGAATGAGCCAAGTGAGACATGTTAAAGTGTAGAGAGATGAGAAACCAAATGAGGATAACAAAAGTGTGCACAAAATTGGCTTCCATTCCCATTAGAGAAGGGTTTGAGCCAAGAAAAGGCGTGTAGAAAGGAGAAATAGAGCGCCAGGGTTTGAGAAGAAGCTAGGGCACACGTTTTCAAGCTAGGGCATGGGATTTTAGATTGCATAGCTCAATAGAAGTAAAAAGGTGAAGCCTTTTCTTACTATGGCACCAAGGAGAGAACTTGGGGCAGGGACAAAGGGGAAGAAGAAGGTAGATACCAAATTCAAGATAGAGGATACCCTCGAAAAAAAAAATCTGAGATACAATATCTAGAGGAAATAATCAAGGGATGGGATTGGGATTCTCATATCCGTCAAAACAAAGTGAGTGACTATAATCATCACACATCTGATAACAAGGAGGAGTTAGATGTGTTGCTAAATAGGAAGACCAATAAACGAACAGTTGTTGATATGCCCATCCATGACAATGTTGTAGAGAAGTTGCTGAAAAAGGTAGGGGTCTACCATATATATGAACTTCCTTATTTTGAAAAACTTGAAAGACTCTACCAATGGCTCATGATTACAGTCCATGAGGACTTCTATTTTGTTGGGCGGTGGATGAGGATCACAATGCCCTTAATTGCTAGCTTGATAGGATTAAAGGGTATATTTATATAAATTAATAGTGATTTAATTGACAAGGAAACTATTTTGGTCACCAGAAAAGAGTTGGGCTATTCAAAGGGTCCATGCAACATGGACATCTACAAAATGAGGAAGTATCTTGTTGTGCAGGAAGCCGCGCACCTTCTTAAAAAAATAAATGACCAAGAGAGATGGTCATAAGTGAACACCATGTGGCTCCACATCACTAAGAGGATGTCGCAGGGAGAGAAATACAATATGGCATGATACATAGATGATACAATAATTGAGGAGGTGCGTAAAGGTGAGAGAATAATATTTGGTGTTATTTTATTATATCTTGTATTTATGAAAATTAGAGTGCCCGATGGGCCAAAGAATAAGATTTGGGAGTATCATGTAGAGAAGAATTCTCTCACAGAAATGTTTGATAAATATTTATGTGAAGGATCTATGAGTGGCCTATTCAAGAAAAGGGAAGAGATGTGGTATGACCAAATTTGTGAAGCATTCAAAGAGGAATAGATAATTCCTAAGGAGCTACCCTCAGTGGTTGGCAAGTTGGTATAATTTGTAGTGTCTCAACACTTTTTCATCATGCACTTTTTGATGAAGGATGGGACATGGAGTTCTTGGTGCAAACTACCCTACACCTTCACAACACAGCTCTTCCAGGCCACAGTTCACAGGTTTTCAGAAGCATATCAGTTGATATACAATGCAGATAAGGTAGAATGTGACTATCATACCCTGAGAAAGACCTACGCTTACCCAATTAGGTCTGCTTACATTAAAAGGTTCATCTCAGATGATATAACCATGAGGCCAATAAGCTTAGCCATTAGGGACAATGGGGCAGCACTAATTTACATTCATATTAAGCCTAAGCTAGAAAATGGAAAGTATGTGGAGAATGAATTCATGCTACCAGGACCACCTAAGGGGAAGAATACAATTGGAATTTTGAGAATCCTACCTCGTCTCTAGAAGAAGAAGAGGAAGAAGACCTACATGAGGATAGTGGTGGTTTAGTGTGTAGGGGTCAGAGAAATCCCATTAACAAGAAGGAAAGTGAGTGCAAGGTTACTCCTCCACAACAACAAGAAGAGGAGGAAATATTGGAAACAAATGTGCCAGACTTGGATTTAGAATCAGTCAATAAGGAGAACCAATTCAAAAGGGTGTTCAGAAGAACTAGAACTCAGGGCGTAGGACCATCACAACCTTTGTGAAGGTCACCTTGGCTCTCCCCTTAGAAGAAAAAACCTGAGAAGAAAAGAAGGAAACTAAAGCTCAAGGATGATGAGGAGGATGAGTCTAGGGCGAGCACGCCAGAAACCCTAGTGTAAATTAAGGATATAGAGGATCCTCGTGATGAGAATATGAATAATGGTGAGGAGAGGTTAAAGGAAACATAATCAGAGTTGGGCGAGCCATCTAGCATGCCCCACACCACTCAGGAAGGTGAAGGACCAACTCCAAACTCTGGAACCCAGGTTTCTAAGTGATAGAAATCAAACAAGGGGAAGGTGAGAAAAGAATATGTGGATCTTTCTATGGGGTATATAGAAGACCCAAGAAAAATTATACACAGCAGATTTAAAATCACCGAAGGGATAAAGGACTTATATGGATGGGAGTTGATGGATCTAGAAAAGGCCATTGCGCGTACTAGAAAGTAATTGTCATGGTCCATGTAAACATGTATGGATGAACCAGATTTTGATGTATGTGAGGAATCATGTGTCTCACCCTGTAAAACCTCCTATAAGTTCTAATGAACAAGTGAGAAATTCCTTATTCAAGGTATCTATTGAGGTTATGTGGAGGAATTTGGATAAAGCAGCAACAATTAGAGAGATATTGGAAGATAATAAGTATAAGACTGACAGATAAAGCACCTAAAAACAAAGAATAAATGGGAAGAAGAAAAGAATGAGGCTTTTGTTAGCATGGATGAAGAACTTGGTGACCATATTCCTAAGGTAAGTCCTCATTTAGAATCTCAGGTTCCTTATAAGTTTTCCTTTGCAATGCATTATTTGTGCACACTGTTAAACCTTATTTTAGATGAAAGGCCTTTTTGAATGACTGTACCAAAAGATCCTACAAAATAAGAAACAAGAGAAAAGGCCAATATTTCCATATTTTGTAAAAGAGAGATCATTTTATGGTGGTTGGACAATTTTTTTACAATACTCTCTCTTATTCTCAGCTTCTATGTTGATGTGGAGCTTCAAGCCTCTATTTTTAAGCTTTGTAATAGTGAATCATGCCTCTTTCTTCTATGGTGATGTATTGTGCAAATATTTGGAGTAATAAAACTAGTGTTTGTGATTATTTATCTATCCTTACATGGGTTTCCATTTCTATATCTTTCCTTTCTTCATGATTGTAGGTATTCTGTACATTTTATTGTTCCCATTACATACTTAGATGTTGTTGTGCTTAATGAAGATGGTGTATTGTATGTATTATGGTCTTTGATGCTTATCCATCCTCTCCATTCTCATCTTTCTCCATTTTCATGCATTTTGAATTGTCCAACACCCCTCTTTTTCTTGGTGTTATCACCTCTATTAGTGTAGGATTTCCCCTTTTCATGCTCTCTCTCTCTCTCTCTCTCTCTCTCTCTCTCTCTCTCTCTCTCTCTCTCTCTCTCTCGCTCTCACTCACTAGTCCCTTGGAATTCATAGATTAGGAGTAGTTAGTTGTATTTCCTTCCTTGGGAGTATTTTAGTGATAGGAATAGGTAGTGGAACCAACATTATCTAGAGGAACATCTCAAGTAGCAAGTCTCGCAACTTGCGATATGGTCCAATGTTACCCAATTATACTAGTAGTTCATGCATACACACATGAAAAATCATATGGTGATGTATTTTAGTGATAATAATAACTCAATGGAATCATGTTTGGAGCATTGTGAGAGTGCATAACAGTTGTGGAAGGAATATCAGGTCATAAATCAAGTGGTAACTACATGTTTAAGGTCCTTTTGAAGCAAAACATATAAGAAACGGCTAGTAGGAAAGTGCAAATCATGGTGGATGGAAATTTTTAGAGGTTGTAGAGTATTAGAGATCATCAAAAATTTTATCCCAAAGTTATGTGACCATGTTTGAGGTCAAGAATCTGAAAAGAAAGCAAGAAAAATTCTTTTGAGCTCTATTAAGCTCTCATAATGTCATTCCCAACTTGGGAGGTTAGTTTTAGATGCTCACCCACACATGTGTGATTTTCATAGGTGTCTGAGATAGGGTTTTTTGTAAGGGTGAATATTCGTAAAATGGAGAATATTAGGATTTTTCAAATTATAAACTGGATATTGTTTCATTAACATAATGTATCAGGTTCACCAAAATTTAAGGGTCATAAATAAATTTGACCCTAGTTTCACCTATTCATTTCAGTAAGGGTCAGGAAATGTTGCTATATTCTTCATTATGCTATCGGTTGATAACATATATTATGTTTTCATCTGGTAACATAAAATATGCTACCGATCAATAGCATAAAATATTCTACTGACCTGTAGCATATTTTATACTACCAACCGAAAACATATATTATGTTGTCGTCCGGTAGTATAAAATATGCTACTAGTTTATAACATACAAAATAACTACCTTTCAGTAGCAATAGAATTTAAATAAAATGATTTTTCAAAAATTTACATATGTTTTTTATGAACACCATTATTAAGCTTCGAAACTTGTTTTCTTCAGATTCTCTATCATTTCGAAAGTCATTTTCACAGATTCGTCAAGGAATCTTTAGAAATTTTTTTGGGGATAGGTCTTAAAATGAACCCTGGTTTGAGATTTTTATGGATGTTAGGGTATGTAACTAAGAATGTATATCAAGAAGAATGAGTTCAAATTCACATCACACATTTATGAAGGATTTTTAAGAAGTAGAAAAAATCAAAACCCTCCCTAAACCCTAGATTTAGAGAGATAAGAAAGAAATGAATTTTATGGTCTTTAAAAGGCATGGGAAAGAAAAAGTGAATCTTTAAGGTTGTAGAGAATTCTTCAGAGATCATGTTGGTGGAATTTTCATGATTTGGATGTGATGAAAAGGTACATAAAAACCTCTATTTTGAGAATATTTAAACGTACAGGTTTATGTTGTAGGTTTCATAGTGAAAGACCTTATATGAGAGAAATATTAGGATGTGTGCTAAGTTTTCATGAAGTGATTTGGACAGGTTCTATGGAGTAAATGAGATAAATCAATCTTCAAATATGGTCTACCACTAAACGCCTAGAAGGTGCAAAACTTTTGTTGAATGATCAATGGTTTGTGAGGTGTTTTTCTTGATGTGGCAGTATTATTTGGGCTTGGATAGCTTTTACAAGTATGATATGATGTGTTGAAGTTCATAGTTTAGTTAGGTGAAGTGTTTCTCATGATAATTCCTAATGGCCTAATTATCCCTATTAGGTTTTCCAAGAAGGTGTTTGAAACAAGAATACAAGGTTGAAATTCTTCATATGACATATGGTTATGAGTGTCTAAACCTATTGGTAGGGATTTAATTGAAGTGTTCTAGGTGATTCTTGTGCTTGGAAGTTTCCCTAAATGTGTTAGAAGTTGTTGAGCTCATGACTAGTTCTTGAGACATTGAAGTAGGTTGAAATTTTTTTAGATATGAAGATGTTTTGGGGAATTGTGCCCAAATTTGTGAGTTTTCATGAGTTACTTGAGCTATCAGATGTCAATACCTTTCCAATGAGGTTCCTTATGATTCTTGACAATATGTTTGGGTATGAGAAGTTGGTCAATATTGTAGACCAATTTTTAGGTGCATGAGACCTAATTAGAGTTGATTACAAATTGGTGTGAGTTATGATGAAAATGGATGTTATAGAAGTGGTTGAGCTTGTTGGTGATTGTGAGAGGGTTTTTTTGATGTGTATGGATATGGTGGAGTTTTGGTGTAGCTGCATTATGTATGTGAAATTTAAAAAGTGACTGCTAGAGGAGATGTCTTGTTTTAGGCCTAATTAAGAAGCTTTTCTGTGTTTCGGCCTATGCCGACCTATATGGGTCTTGGAATTAAATTTATAAAGACATATAATCATTTTTATGTTATGTATGACTGGCCTTAATGGTATTAACTAACCTATGGTTGTTTTGAGAAGAGTCATGTGTAAAGGTGTATTGTATTATCTCATTTGATCTAGGCTAGAGTATGGATATGTGAGCAAGATAAAGAAGAGTGTGAAATAGGTGTGAGGGCTCTAGGGAAGAGCTAAGAAGATGCGTGAGGAGTTGAGAAGAGCATAGAAGTAGGGATTAAATATTACTTGACATAATCATCACTATATGGTGCATGTTTGAGAAAAGATTAAGAAGGTGCTTCTTAAGAAGGGTTTTGAATAGAGAGAGCTAAAAAAATAATCACAATTAGTTATTGAAGAAACAAGAACATTTTATGATTTTAAAATTTAGGTGGTTAGGTGGGTACTTAGTCATCTTAGGGGGTTGTAGCCTCCTTGTGTGGTTGGTGCTCGTTGTGGGTTTAGTGCCTCACTAAAGTTGTAGGGGTTGGTGCTCCTTGTGAAGTGGGTGATTCACTAAATTCCTTTGTGTTGTGTAACATATGCAAAGGTTCAGTGGGTTTTCTTCCCCTTGAGGTTTTCTCACTTTATATCTGGTGTTCATGTGTTCTCTTTTGTCTTGTGTACTTGTGGATGGTTGTTACACACTTAATAAGCTTATATTGATTATATTTGTTGAATGAATTATATGAGTGATGTATGAAAGTTAATGCAAATTAAGTAAAAATTTGGAATGACTGATTCACCCCACCTATTCTTTGTGCTTTTAAGAATTTGTATAAGAGAAATATCCTTGTGAAGCAATTCTAACAGCTTGGAGGAGGTCATTGAAGCATAAATATGATAGTCTTTCAAGTTCAAGATGGAAAAACATCCTTGCTTATAATGAGAAGTTTCATAAAACACTTAGGATTTGACATATTGAAATCTATACTTGATGTAAAATATTCATCCCATGTGTCTCCATCTGTTTCTACTGAGAAGAGATATGAAGATGAAAAATAAGACAAGGTGGTGCATTTTATAGTATTAGGTCTTGTAAATGACAAGTTACAACAAAAAGAATCTCAAATTTCCAGAACTTATTTCCACACTCAAGATGAAGGATTGATATGGTATGTTGATGGTGGGTGCTCTAGTCACATTACTAGAGATAAGAGTAAGTTCATTTCATTGAAATAAAATACATCTAGTTTAGTTAGATTTGGAGATAATATAATTGTAAACATTTTTGGTAGAGGGACATTAAGTATAGAGAATGGAAATACCCTAACTAAAAATGTCTTATATGTTGAGGGATTGAAACATAATTTTCTTAGTGTGAGACAAATTTTCAAACAAGGTTACACTCTAACCTTTGATGATAAATAGTGTAAGATCATAAAAAAAGGAATAAGGTAAGATTGTAGGAAAATCGAAAAGGACTGATAATAACATGTATATATTGAATGAGATCAACAAGGAGAAGTGTTTCATGAGAAATTTAGATGAAATTTGGATGTGGAATAAAAGAATAATACATCTTAAATTTGACAATCTAGTCAAAATAAGCACCAAGAAATGTGAGAGGAACATGGAAAATATTATCAAACCAGAGAAAACTTTATGTGATGCATACTTACATGGGAAGTAGACAAAGAGAAAGTTTAATTATAAAAATCATGAATCTACCACAAGGCCTTTGCAATTAATTCATACTTATCTATGTGGAACAATGAGGAAAGAAAGTGTGACATGTGATTATTAATTTATGTTGCTAATATATGATTATACAAGATACACTTGGGTTACATGTATAAGGGACAAATCAAAAGCACTTGATAGAATCAAGGCATTCAAGGAACTTGTTGAGAATGAGTAGAATGGAATAAGGATAAAATACCTTAGATCAGATAGAGGTGGTGAGTTTTTATCTAAACTATTTGATGATATTTGTGATACTCATGGTATTAAGAGGAAATTATAAGCTGATAAGACTCCTCAGCAAAATGGTGTGGTGGAAAGGAAGAACAAGACTGTCTAGGATATGGCTAGGAATATGCTCAATGAATCTAAATTACCTGATGGATATTAGAAATATGTAATTTTTACATCTTTCTACGTCCTTAACAGATGTTAGATATGGGTAAATAATGACAATACTCCCTATGAGGTATGGCAAGGAATACCTATTAAAATAGAACATTTTAGATTTTTTGGGTATAGATGCTTCATTAAGAGAACTAAAGAAAACCTAGAAAACTTTGACTCAAGATCTGATGAGGGCATATTATTAGGTTATTCCTTAGTAAGTTCTACTTATATATGTTATAACAAAAGGTTTCAGATGGTGGTTGAAAGTGTAAGTGTAAAGTTTGATGAATTCTATCATATGAGGTCTAAATCCAAGAAAAAAGATACATCGCAGGGGTCAGAATATAAAGAAGATTAAGAGACTATAAAGACAATTGAAGAATAATATAATAAATATACCAATTCCCCCTTAATAAAAAATAGAAGAGATCATACTAAAGATCAAATCCTAGTCAAGAAGGATGCTGACATAACAACAAGGATAAAACTTGTTAGTCTTTAGAATCAAAAAAATATTTCTCCTTTTTCTAAAATTGAACATAAAAATAACATAGAAGAAAGAAAAGATGAGTGTTGGTTAAAGGATATCAATGAAGAACTTGATCAAATAGAGAAGAAAAAATCTTGAGAGCTATTACCTAGGCCTAAAAACAAAAAAATTAATGGAACCAAATAGGTATTCAGGAACAAACTTAATGAGGATGGTGAAGTCACAAGTAACAAAGCTAGTATTGTCTGTAAAGGATATGCACAGGTTGAGGGAATATATTTTGATGATAACTTTGCAACACTGGCTAGGATGGATGCCATTAGACGTTTTCTAGCACATGCAGGATATAAATGTTTTAAGGTATACAAAATGTATGTTAAATCTACCTTCTTGAATGAGAACCTAGAAGAAGAGGTATATATTGAGTAACCTAAAGTATTCTCATTGAAATATGGGAAATATTATGTGTGTAAGATAAAAAAGGCACTCTGTGGCCTTAAGCAAGTCTTTAGGGCTTAATATGGGAGATTAGACAAGTATCTAATAGAACAGGGCTTCAATAAGGTTATAACTGATAACAATTTGTACACAAATAATGAAGGAAACCTATTGATTATGTTATTTTATGTAGATGATATCATCTTTGGAGGGAAAAATGAATCTATGACACATGAATTTACAGAGGTTATGAAAAAGTAATTTGAGATTTCCATGCTTGGAGAATTGTCATTCTTTCTAGGAATACAGATCAATCAATCAAAGGAAGGTATATTCATATCACAGGAAAAGTACATAAAGGAAATGTTGAAGAAGTTTCAAATGGAGGACTATAATCCTATTATGACACCTATGGTCATAGGATGAAAATTGAGAAAGTAAGACAATTCATCCAAAGTAAATCAAATAGAATACAGGTTCGTGATTGGTAGTTTGTTGTATGGCACTACTTATAGGCCTGAAATTTTACAGGTTGTAGGTCTTGTTGGTAGATTTCAATAGGATCCAAAGGAGACACATTTGTAAGAAATGAAAACGATCTTCAGGTATCTTAAGGGAACTACAGAGTATGGATTATGGTATCCAAAAAGCGATAGTTTTGAATTGAAAGCATTTAATAATGTTGATTGGGAAGGAAAACTTGATGACAAGAGAAGCACTAGTGGAGGAGCCTTCTTTGTTGGTAAATTTATTGTCTCTTTGATGAGTAATAAGAAATAATTAGCTACTCTATCTACTTATGAAGCTGAGTACATAGAAACAACACTATGTTGTACACAAGTTCTATGGATGAGACAGGCCCTAGAAGACTACAAGATATAATGTGATGGACACACTCCTATTTATTGTGATAGTATTAGTGATATAAGTGTTTCTAAGAATCCCATGTTACATTCTAAAACCAAGCATATTCCAATTAGATAACATTTATTAAGGGATCAAGTCAGTGAAAAAATGATTAAGTTATAACATGTGTCCACCAAGTAGTAGATAGTAGACATCTTGACTAAACCACTCTCAAAGGTTGTATTTGAGCACCTAAGACAAATCTTGGGTGTGATTCTTACCCTTGGAAGTCACTAAAACGGTCAAAACATCAAGGGGCAGAAAGGAAATGTGTAATTTTCTCCTAGAATTTGTGCAAAGGTATGCTTATAGTTTTGAATGTTGAGTAAGTAGATGATTGTGGAATTTGAGTATGATCAAAAAATGTAAATGAATCATGGAGGAAGATGGTGTCCTATGTATATCTAAAAGAATTTTTTTGATAAATCTCAAAATAGGGTGTTTATTTATCTATTGTTTTTAATAACAGAAGAGTGAACTTGTGAGAGAGTGCTTTACATCAAGGGGAGATGGTTTTAGTCAAGTATGATAAGCTAGTCCAATATGAATATTTAGGGTAGGTGTGTGTTTAGTAAGAATATGAACAAACGAAAGATAACAGAGGGTTTGCAAGTATAGGATCAAAATTATTTGTTCAAGGGGATGATTGTGATTGCGCAATAACTAGGTTCATGGATCATAAACAACTTCTAGTGTTAAGAGAGTGAGGATAGA
Organism: Taxus chinensis; assembly: GCA_019776745.2. Lineage (NCBI taxonomy): Eukaryota > Viridiplantae > Streptophyta > Pinopsida > Cupressales > Taxaceae > Taxus > Taxus chinensis. The sequence continues at coordinate 150,443,505 of CM034155.1, read as the reverse complement.
CCAAGAGTGTGCTTGAAAGTAAGTATGTGTGCAATGTTTATGTTGTTGTTTTTGTCAACTTGTTGAAATTATCCTTTTCATAGATGTAAAAGGGGAGGGGGTGTGCTCAGAAACAATAAGATTGAGGTCTGAAGGTGTTTGTAGGTTTGGTTTCCATCAATATTTTTGAAGATGGTTTCCATAAATAAAAAAGGGTGAGATTATTGGGTATTATGTCAATTTTGTTTTCATTGATTTCAAGTAACATTGATTTCAAAGGGATTCTAGGTGATATAAGAGTTAAAATGAGGTGTATTTCATCAAATAAAATTAAGGTTGATTGGTATTGAAGTAGTTTTGTGTCATAAGGTGTTGTAGTGGAATTGTGTCCTTAGCATGTGCATGTTCTTGGTCCATCATTCAAGGATGGGTGTTCTAAATCTGATATAAAGTTTCTACATGTTCAAACATGTTAAGATAAGTGTTTCAGAGGTGTATAAGGGTATACACGATGGTGAACATTCCAATTTATGTGAGGAATGTGTTGAAAAAATCCATTAAAGGCTTAGTCTTAAACATAGTGTGTGCATCGTATGAAGTATGGAGTAGATAAGGACAAGATAATTCAATGAAAGAATTTTTGGAGAATTGTGAGAGTGCATATCACCTATGGAAGGAATATAAGGTCATAAATTAGGTGTTAAGTGCATAATTAAGGTCCTTTTGAAGAAAAACATTGAAGACTAGGCTAGTACGTATGGGAAATCCAAGGTGGATGGAGAGTTGTAAGGATTCCAGAGCATTGGAAATCATCAAGAAGGTTATCCCAAAGATGTGTGAGAATGTTTGAGATTAGAAATCTGAAAAGAAAGTAAGAAAAAGTGTTTTGATCTCTACCAAGAACTCAAAATGACATTCTTGGCTTGATAGGTCAGTTATATATGTTCACCCACACATGTTTGATTTTCATGGGTGTTTGAGATATTTGGGGATGTTAGGGCATGGAACTAAGAAGGTATATCAAGAGGCACGAGGTTAAATAGATGCCAGACATTTATGAATGATTACTAAGAAGCAGAACAGGTCAAAACCCTCCCCAAACCCTAGTTTTAGAGTAATAGGAATGAAATAAAGTGTATGGTCTTAAAATGAAATGAGAAATAAAAAAGTGAAGCTTCGGGGTTTTAGATAATTCATCAAAGATCATGTTGGTGGAATTTTCATGATTCAGGTGTGATGAGAAGGTTTAGAAAAAAAAAAAATGTTTTGTGAAGATTTATAGGTATACGTTTGTGTTACAGGTTTAACAGTGAAAGACTTGTTATGGGAGCAAGCTTAGGATATGTGTTAAGAATTCATCAAGTTATCTGGAAAATATATGTATATTAAATGAGATAAATCAATCTTCCAATATGGTCTACCGCTAAAGGCCTCGAAGGTGCAAAACTTGTCCTAAAGAACCAATGGTGTGTGAGGTGTTTTAAATGATGTAGTAGTATTATTTTGGCTTGGATAACTTGTACAAGTTTGATGTGATGTGTTTAAATTCATAGTTTGGTAAAGTGAATAGTTTCTCATGATATTTCCTAATGGCCTAATCATCCTTATTAATCTTTCCAAGAAGGTGTTTAAAAAATCAATGCAAGGTTAAAGTTCTTCATGTGACATATGATTGTGAGTGCCTGAGAATGTTGGTAGGGATGTCATTGAAGGGTTATAGGTGAGTGTTATGCTTGAAATTTTTCTTGAAGGTGTTAAAAGAGGTTGAGCTCAAGACTAGTTTTTGAGAAATTGAAGCGGGTTGGAGCAGTTTCATAAATGAAGATGTTTTGGGGTCCCATGCCCTCATTTGTGAGTTTCCATGGGTTGTTTGAGATATCATAGGTCAAGAAATTTCCAATCAAGTTTCTTATGAGTCTTGAAAATATGTTTTGGTATGAGACATTAGTCACTTTTGTAGACTGATTTTGAGGTGCATGAGACCTAATAATATTTTCTTACAAATTTGTGTGAGTAATGATGAAGATGGATGTTACAGAAGTGGTTGATCTTGTTGGTTATTATAAGAGGTTGTTCCTAATGCGTATGCAGCTGGTGGAGTCTTACTGAAGCTACCTTATGCATGTGAAATTCAAAAAGTGATTGTTAGAGGAGATGTTTTGTTTTAGGCTTATTTAATAAGCTTTGGTGTGTTTAGGATTATCCCAACCTATATGGGTCTTGGAATGAAATTTATATAGACATGTAATGCTTTTTTATGTTTTTTAAAACCAAACTTAATGGTCTTATCTAGCATGTGGTTTTTGTGAGAAGAGTCATGTATAAAAGTATGTTGTATTTGCTCATTTGATCTAGGCTAGAGTATGGATATGTGAGTGAGCTAAAGGAGAGTGTGAAAGATGTGTGATGTATCTATGGCCGATATGAGAAGAGGTACGAGGAGTTGAGAAGAGAAGAGAAGCAATGATTAAAGGTTACTTGACCTAATCAATACTATATGGTGCACGTTGAGTGAAGAATAATGTGTGTCTTGAGAAGGGTTTTGAGTAGAGAGAACTAACAAAGTGATCACAATCGGTTGTTGAAGAAAAAATGACATCATGTAATCTTCATATTCACGTGGCTAGGTGGGTGCTTAGTCATCTTAGGGGGTTATATCCTCCTTGTAGGATTGGTGCCTCACTAAAGTTGTAGGGTTTGGTATTCCTTATGAAGTGGGTGATTCATTAAATTCTATTTTGTTCTGTAATAAATGCAAAGGCTCAGTGGGTTTTCTTACCCTTGATTGTTTCCCACTTTATATCTAGTATTCATGTGTTCTCTTTTATCTCATGTACTTGTGGATAGTTTTAACACACTTAATAAGCTCAATTGATTATGTATGTTGAATGAATTATTTAAATGATGTATGCAAGCTATGGTAAATTAAGTAATAGGTTTGAATGATTGATTCACCCTCGCTCAGTCTCTATGCTTCCAAAAAAAACATGTCTTGTCTTGCTTAGAAATTGTTGAGCTCATGTTTGATCTAGGAATCATTATGTCATAGCTTTTGGCCCCTTCTCCAGACGCACATCTCCTCCCATCTTGACAACCTTTCTTCAAGATCATTTAGTCTACCTATAACCCTTATTACATTGTGCCTTAGGTTGCTCCCTTCAGGTCATTTTTTATCATCCTAACCACCCATTTGTGTTACATGATCCAAAAATTCCCACTGAAACAATCCCCATCACGTTGTCCTGCTCTACTCTCTCGTTGTACCTACTGCTCTACCAACCATTTCTCCACTACTTTTCACTTTAAAGAATTTCTTCCCCCTACCAAGCTTATCTACTCATTCCTCTTAACTTAGGAATTATAAGTTATCCTTAACCATTTGGCTTCACACATCCCACTTGATCCTTAGATCACCCACCTCGGTCTTATCATCATGTCCTCCTCGCTGACCAAGCCCTCTCCTCCTCGGGTCTTCTGCCTCATCCCTACCTCGATTCCTTTAATAGCTCACTCCACATAGATTACCAACCCTACCTCACTCAGCCAACTCTCCCCATCAAGCTGGTCACCTCAAGCACTCTTCATGTGTACACCTTAAGCCATATAATTTTTAGCTTAAGTTTTATTTACTTAGTTTAAATTTTATTTTTAGTGGGTGTTTAATTAAAAAGTTAGGTGTTGTTTAGGTGTTAGGGGTTAATTTTATTTTTTAAAAAATTTGTTAATTAATTAAATGATGGTCTTATTTGGAGGTGGTTAATTAATTAAGGGAGATAATTTTAATTAGGGGTTAATTAATTTTAGGAGGCTCTTTAATATTAATTAGTGGTAAATTAAATTCTAATTAGCTTATTTTTTCATGTTTTTAGTCCCTTTGATTTATAAAATTAAATTAATTGGAGAAATTAAAAGTGTGTAAACTAGCATTATTAGAAGTTTTTTACTACTATTTATTTTGGAGTGTGGTGCATCCCTCCAAGCCCTTTTCTATCTTCAAGGAGATTTTCCTGCATCCTGGATGTCATTTCAGCTCGTTTTGAGCCTAATTTTGCATTCTATCTCCCTTGTTATTATTTTTAGACTAGTGAGTACGTCTACCACAATCTTGCAGAAAGGATATTTTTTCTATGATGTGAGGCATTATTTCTCACACACGACTTGTTTTTTCTTCATTTTTCTTATTTCAACATTTTTTTGTGCTTGTTTATGGTGTCAAACTGTCATGATCATTGGAACTTGATTGTAGTATCCAAACTTGCTCATTATTAAGTTGATTGCAAGGTGAGTGACTAACATTTTAACGATGCAAATTTGTAGCTGATTATAATCAACATACTAAACTATAAAATTCCATGAATTTGGGTGATAATATTATTTTGAGGTGGTTGTGCTTCTTTTTTCCTTTTACATTCCATATTTCTCTCTCTTCGAAATTGATTCTCTTTCAATACCTTTGCTCACGCTATTCAATTTTTTAGAATGGAGATAAAAAATTGTAATGAAACTAAGAGGTAAATGGTTATTTTGCATCATCATGGGAGTTAAGACTGAACCTGATGATGAGCCTGAAAATTTTAAGTGGTTGAACTGATGTGAAGAATCCTTAGGTATATTTTGTTTATTTATTTCTCCTGACTTTATCTTCACATTGAGTCATCCGAAACACCTGATGAATCCTAGAAAACTTTAAATAATATGTTTGGATATAAATATGACATGAAATTGCATGAGTTGGAAAACAAAATACTAGTATTAAATCCTAGTGACTTTGAAAACCTATAGGTCCTATTTTCCAAGTTCATCCACATGAGATTTATTTTAAAGGAAGTTAAAGTGGAGAAAAAATATTCCCAGTTGATCTTGTTGATTATGTCTAAGTTAGGTCCCGAATAATCCTTCATTTTGAATTTAAACATTATGAAATCCGTTCTAAGAAGTACTTGGAAAAATATCTCATTTAATAGTTTTTCATCCCAACTCGTTCCAGAATAGGAAAATATCATTCAAATGGGGACTCTCAAATCCAAGTCACATGCCCTTGTAGAAATTACTGGTAAGTGAAAGAAAAATGAAAAGAAGAAAGAGAAAAAGGACTATCAAAAGAAGGAAACTAAGACCAACTAAGCCCAATCTAAACCTAACAGAAATTCTTCTACTTTTGAGCCCAAAGCAAACAAGGAAAAGTGTAAGTGTTCATATTGCAAGAAGACTAGCCATGAGGAAAATCAATGTATGAGAAAATTTGATCACGTAACTCTTTACTTGAGAATAATAACATAGGTGTTCATGATTCTATTAAACAAAATTCTCCAAAAGTTGATTCTTCCACAACAAAGGAGCCTGAATATGAGAAGAAGAAAGGAAAGGCCTATGTAGCTATAGTTTCTCCTTTGTTGATGTGGATTATTGATTGCGGTTCGTCACACCACATGGATTATTCACATGTTTATTTCTCTAACATAGATCCATGTGGCATGTCCCAAATCACGTTGGGTGATGACACTATAGTGTAGGTTTTTGGTAGTAGATTAGTAGAGATGGAAGGTGGATCATTTAACCAAGTTTTTAGCGTTCCAATTCTCTCTACCAATCTCCTATAGGTTAACCAAATCACTCACCTTAGTGAAGGAATGCAAGTGTAATTTAGTCCTAACTCAGTGATCATTTTTTATCTTCACTCTGACACTACTGTGGCTGAGGGAAAGGTAGATCAACATTTACGGTTGTAGACCTTTTCCCACTTTACTTCTGATTCCACACCCACTTCCTTTCTCACTCATGTAGATGAGGTTAGTAAGCTATAGTATGATAATTATGGCCATCTTAACTAATGTTACCTTGAACAGTTGATCCAAAAGGAAATAATTAATGGGTTACCCCGCGGAAAATTTTCTAAGGGTCTTTGTGAGGGTTATGTCCTTAGAAAGCACCTCAAAGAAATTTTTGGCAAAGGAAAAACCTAGATAACTACTCATATTTTGTATCTTGTTGATATTGAAATTTATAGCCCATTACCATATCATTTATTTAGTAGAGTTCTCTATATACTTACCATCATTCATGAATTTTGCATTACACTTGGGTGTATTTTCTTAAGAAAAAGTATGAAGTTTTTTATATCACTTTCAGGACTTTAAGGATCTTGCTGAGAAACAAGCTAAAAGGTCTATCAAGCTTATTCAAACTGAAAAATGGAGGCGAGTATGTGAGAAATAGGTTATATTATTTCTATACCTCCGAAGGGATTTCTTTTCAGCATACCGTTTCTTATAGGCCTTTACAAAAAGGATTTACAGAAAGAAAAAACCAAATGCTTAAGGAGATGAACATTTGTATGGTTCACTCAACATCCCTTCCTCTACAATATTGGGCCAAAAAAGTGAATTGTGTTTGCTACATTCATAACCGTGTTCTAAACAAGGCCGTAAGAGGGATACAAACCTTTGAAGCCTTGTTTGGATGTAAACATGATGTCGAGAACTTTTTCATGTTTAGATCCAATGTTATGGATCATATTTCCAAAAATAAATGCAAGGCTTTGGAACCTCAATCCAGACCTTTTAATTTTATAGGGTATCATGTTGGTGTGAAGGGGTATAGATTGTTGAGCTCATCAGCTTTATATTGAGAGAAGTGTGAAATTTGATGAGTTAGCTTGGGCTTCTAATTGTCTACCCTTTGAGGTCCTTATTATTGATAATTCTAATTCTAAATCTTCAGATGATGATTTTGTTAAGAATGATCCTCTTTTTATCCTCCTACTCCTCGTGACCCTCATGCTTTGGAGTCTTCTGATTCTGATAGTAGTGATGATGAGGAATTTTTCCCTTCTCACTCAAGTGAAGAATCTACCATCTCTGAGCCTGATCCTCCTCTTGGTCCTCGTTGGGCTAGGAAGACCTTGTAGAATTTTATAGAATGGATGTGAGATCATTCATATGAGATACAAGCTCGTTATGACTTCACTGGACCTCACTCCTTCACCTCCACTTCTGACCCTTAGTATTTTTGGGAGGGTCCTAGGATTCCTAAGTGGGATTATTCCATGGATGAGGTGTATTCCTCACTCATTAAGAACAATATTTATGATCTCACCCCTCTTCTAAAAGAAATAAAAATCATTAAATGTAATTGGGTGTTCCAAAAAAGTATGGTGATGATGGAGAAGTCAAGAAGTTTAAAGTGCGACTTGTAGCTAAGGGTTTCACCCAAGTATCTTGGGATGACTATTTAGATACCTTTTATCCCACTATGAAGATGAATTACATTCAATTGAACCTCTCCATCACTTCTGTGAACATATGGTAAGTCCACCATATGGACATTAAGAGTTCCTTCGTTCATGAGAACCTAGAGGAAGATATCTACATGGAACAACCTCCAGGATATGTCCATGATCGCTCACTTGTTTGAAAGTTAAAGAAGTCTCTCTACAACCTTAAACAATCCCCTTAGACTTAGGATGCCAATATGAACTCCTTTCTACTTACATCAGGGTTCAGTCAGTGTCACTCTAACCCTATGCTTACATTTTTCGATAGGATGATTCTATAATCATCCTCGTTTTATATGTTGATGAATTTTTGATCATGGGAAGATATTCCTCTATCATCAATTCTATGAATATTTTCTTGTCCAACAAGTTCTCCATGTATAACTTAGGATTCTTCATTACTCTCTTAGGATTCATATTTCACAATATGACTTGAGCATTATGATTCTACACCCTAAGTATAGCTTGATTTTATTTCTCAGTTTCACATGTTTGATTGTAAGCATTCTCCTAGTCCTTTCCTTTACAGGGTCAATTTAGTTTCTAATTTATCTACTCCTGTAGTTGATGGCACCCTTTATCGACACTTAGTGCGGAGCTTGATTTACTTGGCTCACACTCATCTGGATATTTTGTATGCTATTGGGATCAGATTTATGCAAGATCCCCATGAGTTCCATTAGAGAGAAGCAAAGAGGTTCCTTCACTATGTTTGTGGAAATTATAAAAATGAAATTCACTATCTAGAAGGGAAAAAGATTGATTTAGTTGGTTTTACTGACTCTGATTGGTCCGGTGATATGGATCATCAGAAATATACCTTCAGATACAATTTCTCTCTTGGTTTGGGTCCTATTAGTTAGTCTAGCAAGAAGAAGAATGTGATTTCCATGTCATCTAAAGAGGTATAGTACAAAGGTGTAGTTTACGTTGCCATGGAAGCTAATTCATTACAAGTAATCATGAGAGGATTTTATTTTCACTTTCTACCGCCTAATATCATCTACTGTGAAAACATGAGCACCATCTCGATTTTCTAAAAATTGGTTTAGCATCAGCATACAAAGCACAATGAGATCTATATGTACTACATTCAAGAGCTGACTCATGAAGACATCATTCACTTATCGTATTGTTATACTTTTGATTAGGTTACAAATATTTTTACCAAGCCCTTCACTGCAAAGAAATTTCTTCACTTGTTGTATCTTCTTGGGGTGAGGTCTTATGCAGCCACCCATCTTCTTCAAGATTTCTAGTCCTCTTCTCCTCTTCTTATTTTCTAGAGAGATGTTGTTTTCTACATATTGTGCCCACATGTCTTGGGGAACTAAAATCATATCCCCTCTTATTTTTAGTATGGGCCTCTATCTTAAATGCATGACTATTTAAACACTAGTTGGCGTCAAGTACCCTCCTCCTAGACATTTTATCTTTTCTCTCTAACCCATGGTGTTGGTTTTTAGGCTCTTCCTCCTCTGTTACTAGGACCAATTCTTCCTATACCTCCAAAATGTGGACTTGGATCTACGGATCCTCTATTTGATCCCTCCTTCAAATAAATAAAGAATATAATATTTGGTGGGCCTTAATAATCCCCACCATTCCAACACTACCTCTGACCATGTGTGCCCACTTCATGTATCCTATGGGGTTGAAGTGTTGGTACCTTAACCTCTTCTCATTCAACCTCTCTATCATGAAAACGCTAGTAGGGGGAATGGTGGTATCACCATAGGCACCGGTTGCACAAAGTGTCTTGATACCCTGTTCACCGCATAGGCCTCCACCCAACTTACTAGCACCCCATGGATGAAAACATCTATATATATTGTAATCATAAATAACATAATTGATCCATTGGCCTTGTGGCACACTATATGTGCCACCACGAATCCCATAACTTCCTTATGTATATATTAAATCCATGGAATTTTTACTATGTTAAGTTAGACACATAACATGCTCTCATCAAATGTTTTGTTCTCAGTATTCCATATGGCCAATGATTTTTGCTCTGTGGCATCCTATATAATATTGTAATACATACGGGTGTTTCCAATTGGTAACCTAAAATACCATGTACATCTCTAAATTCGACACCATCTCCATGGTCTTCTATCATGTTCACCACAGAAAGGTGTTGGACCTATACTCCCATATAACTAAGAACATCTGAAGTAAGTGTTATCACAAAAAAGTAGCACCCTAGGATTATGTGTTTCAAATCCCTACTTTTTACTAACATTGGATGATATCATAAGTGTGGGACTTGTATAAATGATATCAACCTCTAGAGAAGGCCGGTTCCTCTACCTAATCCTAATGCTAAACTAATCCTTGGAATTGAAATGAATTTTTCTACTTCTATTCTAAAATTCCAAAGAAACAGGGAGAGAGAAAAGTGCATGAAAAATAAAATCCTATGCTAACAGAGGTGATAACATCAAGAAAGGACGGAGACATTCCACTGAGTGAAAAATGAGGGGAAGAATACATAGGGGAGAGGTTAGACATGAGTGACATAGTCCCAAACTATAATTACTGATTTCATTTATGTGAAGCAAAATAGATTTGAATCCCATGAGGAGAATAACATATGCACAATATGCCTACGGTTGTAACAAAAGGAAAGAAAAATGATACAACATGAACTAGGGCATAAAGAGAAACAAAATATGGGTTCTATTATTTGAAAGATTCACAATCCATCACAATGTAAGAAACAAGGAAAGAATCACCTTGTGGAATGCCCAAATTTGAGGCATGTGAATCAAGGGGTTCTATAACTATTTTGACAGAGTTCCTTTACACCTTTTGGAATCCCACCTTTTACAATGACATAGTTTCAGATTTATAAAAAATGAGAAGGAGAAGACATAAGGAGAGAGGCACCAAAATTATGGATTCAACCACAAAATATTAGTCGTCATTGATGTTTGCAAGAAGGTGTAGGGACTTAACATGGATCCTATCGCACACCATTGGATTTTACAAATTGCAGAGAACAATGCCAATACTCCCATTAATTCTATCTGTGGAGTGGTTGATCATTTTTAAATTCAAATTAGGTGTGAATTCCATATCTTTTGTGGGTTTATATATATCATGGATTTCACTCCAAATTTGAGAGCTTCCACATTTGTTGCTTTGATGTTTCCACTATGTGGTGAAGATTTCTTATTCTTCCTTATGCAACATTATGTATGCATTTATGCATCATTGTCTTGTGGCTTCTGAGAAACCACATAATACTAAAATTTGGAAATCTATGGAACATTAAAATAGTGTCTTGCGGCTTCTAACATTAGTCCCATCTCAACTTTTATTTTGTTTTTGCATATTCACTAATGACACTACTCCTTCACATCACGAATTCTGCTTGGCAGACTGTGTCCCTAATTCTATGTAGTGCTATATGCAATAGATTTATAGGACACTGTTTTCTAATTCATGAAGGTCTATCTACATCATAATATGCCTAAGTCCTAGACTAATTCTCCTTCATTTTGTGAGTTAAGGACTACCTGCAAAACATTGAGTTCCTACATGATAGGAAATTAAGAGTAACGAAACAACTTCCTATGCTAATCTTGAGGAGAGATATTATGCAAAACTTTCAACATAGTACAAAAGTTATAGAAATATTGGCAACATATTCATAACAAGAACACAAACACCAGATATATGTGGGGAAAATCCTTTCAGATAAAAAACCCCACACTCCAAAATCCCACTTAATGTATTTCAAATCTAATAACAAGATTACATACACTTGCAGAGAAAGTTTCTTACAGGAGTATCACTAGAAACAATTCTAGGAGGATTCCAAATTTATAGTACTTGCAAAGCTCACCACACCAATTGCTTCTCCAAGCCTTAAATTTATAGACCTTTGGTTATACAAGAAACCATCTATGGTTTACAAAACCATGTGCCAAACCTCTCATGAGGTGGATAGCATTAAAGGGAAAGATTTTAGTCTAAAATTAGGCTCTCACGTCCACAATATTCTCCCCTATTTTTGACCCTTATAGATGTCATAAAATATGTCATAATATCTCTAAAAATAGTCCTTCCATGATATACTATCATATGGGAATATTTTGACAACTCCTATTTCTATTTTTAGAGCACTGACAATGTGAAACGACTATAAGAAAATATTGACTAAATAAACCAAACAAGGTTGAGACACCTTATTTCCTACAATCTCCCACTTGTTGAATACCTTGTAAGAGTCAAGGGAAAGATACCATCATGGATCAACTGCTAGGGGCTGAGAGGCCCATAGACTCGAAACACCACCTAAATTTTGTTGTGCTCACGGGATTAGTTAATGCATCTGCAACATTCACAACTGTCTCTACCTTTTCCAGCTTCACCCTGCCATCCTCAACCATATCTCTCACGAAGTGATACTGAACATCAATGTGTTTGGTCCTGACATGAAAAGTCAAGTTCTTCAAAAGGTAGATTACGCTTTGACTGTCACAATACATTGTAACTGTTCCCTATTTCAATCCAATATCTGAACACAAACACTTTAGCCAAATGGCTTCTTTATAGGTATGAGTAGCTTCCATGTACTCTACCTCAGTAGTGGACAAAGTGACCACAACCTATCAATTTCTCATCCAACTAATTACACCACCATTAAGATTAAACACATGCACTGGTGGATCTTCTGCTATTGACATCACCGGCCCAATCTAAATCCACAAAACCATGAATACGTAGGGAATGTTGATCTCCTCTTCCATGAAAACATATAGAGTACTCTGATGTACCCCAAAAATATCTGAAGACCCTCTTAACTACATCCCAATGCACTCTTCTAGGATTAGACATAAAATGAGAAAGAACTCCCACTGCTTGGGCAATGTCTGGTCTTGTATAGACCATAGCATACATTAAGCTTCCAACTACACTTTGGTAAGGCACTCTGCTCATTTCTTCCATCTCTGATGGGGATGAAGGACATTGTGAAATGGAGAGCTTCATTCCTAAAGTAACAGGAACACAAAGTGGTTTACAATCCTGCATGTTGAATCTTTACAAAACAGAACAAACATACTTACTCTGGCCAAGCCATAGCTTTCTATTCTCACGATCTCTTCTAATATCCATCCCAAGTATGTGTTTTTCTGCACCAAGATATTTCATTTCAAATTTCACAAAGAGCTGAGATTTCAATTCTGTAATCAAACATTTTCCTTTCCCAATAAACAACATGTCATCAACATATAAAGTAATTACTAGGAAACAATCACCATCAGATTTAAAATATACACAGTGATCAGATTTAGACTGCACAAACCCCAAACTCAACACATATGAATCAAACTTCTGGTACCACATCCTAGGACTTTGTTTAAGGCCATATAGGGATTTCTTTAACTTATAAACCATATTGCTTTTACCTTTCACCATGTAGTGCTCTGGCTGTGTCATATAGATTTATTCCTCCAAATCACCATGAAGGAAAGCAGTTTTCACATCCATTTGTTCAACCTTTAGGTCAAAAGTTGCTGCAATAGATAATAAAAACTGAATGGATGTCATTTTAGTAACAAGAGAGAATATCTCACCATAATCAATACCCTCAACTTGAGAGTAACTCTTCGCAACAAATTGTGCCTTATACTTTTCAACATTTCCATCTGAACCAATCTTTTTCTTAAATACCCATTTACATCCAACAAGTTTCTGACCTTTAGGAAATGGTACAAGGTCCCATGTATCATTATTTTTAAGGGCTGCCATCTCTTCATCCATGGCTATTTTCTAGGACTTTGCATCATTCATACCTAAATCCTCTTGTACAGATCTCGGTTCATCAATGTTAGTACTCAAAGCAAATATATACTTCTAATCATCAGGAGAATACCCATACCTTTTAGGTGGTTTCCTTTACCTTGTAGACTTTTGAATAAACTGAGGTGGAGATTCTTCCATTTCTTCCTCCTCTTCTTCCTCTTTTGAAGATCCAGAGCTTGGTGAGCTCTCCTTAACTTATTGTCTATTTTGGGGTCTTGATTCAACTTTCTCAGGTGTAGAAGGAAGTTGAACCGCATCCTTTTTTTGTTCATTTTCTTTATGTTGTTCTGGCTGAAAATTAACAGGGAAAGATTTAATCTCTCTAAAAATAACAGTTCTAGAGTATATTAGCTTTTGTGCAACTAGATCCCAAAGCTTGTATCCTTTCACACCATAGCCATATCCGATGAAGATACATTTGACAGCCTTAGAATCCAACTTTGTTCTCTTCTCCTTAGGCACATGTGCATATGCCTCACAACAAAAAACTCTTAGATTTATAATTAAAGGATTTTTCTCTGACCACACCTCCATTGGCATTTTATCAACAAGCACTGATGTAAGAGATCTATTTATCAAATAGCAAGTAGTGGTAATAACTTCAGCCCAAAACCTCTTTTCTAGACCAACTCCAATCAGCATGCTCCTAGCCTTCTCCATCAACATTCTTTTCATTCTTTCTGCAACTTCATTCTACTCCAGAGAATACAAAGTTTTATTTTGTCTTTTAATCCCACAATCTGTACAAAATCTATCAAATTCTGTAGAGAAGTACTCACTGCCATTATCAGATCTCAAACACTTAATTTTCTTCCCAGTTTGAGTTTCAACCATAGCCTTAAATTCCTTGAAACGACTAAAAACTTCATATTTACTCTTTAAAAAATATACCCATGTTCTCCTACTACAATTATCAATGAAAGTAACATAATAAACTGATTTAGCAATAGAAGCAACCTTAACAGAACAAAATACATCCAAATGGATTAGATCCAAGATACATGAAGACTTATGAGTAGACGAGTAAAACTGAACGTAGTTCTGTTTGCCATAAATACAATGCTCACAAAAATCAAACTCCAGATTGCAATCATTCAACCCCTCAAAGAGGTTCTTATTTTTTAGGGCTTTTAAACCCTTCTCTCCAATGTGGCCAAGCCTTTGGTGCCACAACATGGTCTTCTTTGTAGGTAATTTTGATTCGGTAGATAGAGCACCCTTGGGTACCCACAAGCCACGACCATCTGCAAAGGAGGAAACCCTCTCCTTTTTCAGCGAAATATTTACTGGCTTAGTTTTATTTGAAGTGCTATTACACTCAACTGTGCATGCATCAAGTTGATACAATGTACCCAATCTACTTCCTCTTGCTATCACCATAGCACCTCTCACCATTTTCACACCTGCTTCAAAAAATTGTACATGCACACCCACATCTATTAGCTTGATAACAGATAATAAATTTCTTGCTAGTCCTGGGATATACAAGACACCATCAAATATTCTAATCCTACCATACAAAAATTTCACCTGAATACTACCACGACCAACAATTTCAAGGAAAGAATTATCACCCAAATACACCTTACCACCATCATAGTTTTCATACTTACTAAACCAATTTTTGTTAGGGGTCATGTGGAAAGATGCACCTGAGTCTATCAACCATGCATTATCACCTGCACGAGTGGCCAAAGCTGTAATAAAGGCATCTCCATCTTCCTTTTCAGACTCAGAATCAGAATCATGCTACTTCTTTTTCTTTTTCTTTTATTCTTTGCATTCCCTTCGGAAGTGTCTAGATTTTCCACAGTTCTAGCATATCGCTTTGGAATTACCAGGGGATTTTGATCTCCCCTTATTCTTGGAATGGCCATGCTTCTTCTCATCTTTATCTTGTTCTTTTTTTTCTTCCTCAAACACTCAAAGCCTCTTTGGCATTCAGAGAGACCTTTCTCCTCATCTCTTCGGAGAGTAGAGAACCAAAAAACATCCTCCATCTTCAGAGTGACTAAAGTGCTCCCAATGGCCATGACTAGCCTATCCCATGAGTCTGGCAACAAAACCAACATAGTTTGGCACCTTTCTTCTTCATCCATCTTAACTCCAACCAAGCTCAACTGAGTCACCAATGTATTGAATGTTTCCAGATGCTCAGATATTTGTCCACCTTCTTCCATTCTCAAGGAATACAACTTCTTCCTCAAGAAAATATTATTTACTAGAGACTTAGCTTGGTATATCTCACCCAGATTTTTCCAAAGCTTCTCTGAAGTGGATTATTCATGGACATTTATTAGGATCAAATCTGCAAGACATAGCCTAATAAGACCCTTAGCTTTTCTATCCATTACATTATATGTTAAAGCCAAAACTGGATCCGTAGGCCTATGGTCCTTTTCATCCACTACATCCCATAGATCTCAATCAACCAATAGATCTTCCATCTTCAGCTTGCACATTTCAAAGTTTGTGCTAGAAAACTTCTCTACATCAATCCTCCTAGATGTGCTCGCCATTTGAAAAAAATATCTGTAACTAGATAACAAAGTATTCTCTGCACAAGCTCCCACTCAAACCTAGATTAGCATAAAAAAACCCAATAACCCACAACTGAAACCAAAGGTGATCAGGCTTTGATACCACTTGATAGGAAATTAAGAGTAATGGAACAACTTCCTATGTTAATCTTAAGGAGAGATATTATGCAAAACTTTCAACATAGTAAAACAGTTATAGAAATATTAGCAACATATTCATAACAAGAACACAAACACCAGATATACGTGGGGAAAATCCTTTCGGATAAAAAACCCCACACTCCAAAACCCCACTCAATGTATTTCAAATCTAATAACAAGATTACATACACTTGCAGAGCAAGTTTCTTACAAGAGTATCACCAGAAACAATTCTAGGAGGATTCCAACTTTACAATACTTGCAAAGCTCACCACACCAACTACTTCTCCAATCCTTAAATTTATAGACCTTCAGTTATACAAGAAACCATCTATGGTTTACAAAACCATGTGCCAAACCTCTCATGAGGTGGATAGCATTAAAGAGAAAGATTTCAGTCTAAAATTAGGCTCTCACGTCCACAATATTCTCCCCTATTTTTGACCCTTATAGATGTCATAAAATATGTCATAATATCTCTAAAAATAGTTTTTCCATGATATACTATCATATGGGAATATTTTGACAACTCCTATTTCTATTTTTAGAGCACTGACAATGTGAAACGGTTGTAAGAAAATATTGACTGAATATACCAAACAAGGTTGAGACTCCTTATTTCCAACACTACACTCCATGAATTCCCCTTTACATTGTAGCTCAGAAATTCCATGAGAAACTAGTTCTATCTAAAATTCAAAAGGTTGTGGCACACTAAATCTGTAGGTTCTCCACCAAGATCCCCGAAATTTCAAAATTCCATATCATTCAAGTTTTCCATTCTTCTAAGAGGGGTGTTGGTACCCATATCTGTTCATCTTCTTTTCAGTGTTTTTCTAATCACCGAATACTTTTTTAGGAGGAAAAATCGATGAGGGTTAGCTTTTGGGGATTATTTATTCTATTTGATATTCTTTTACACATGTGAATGGTTAAGTATGCAAGTGGTCATGTTGTTGTTACAAAGTGTTTTTGAATTTTCAAGAAATTTAATAAACATGATAGAGTGTGTTTTTATGCCAGGTCAGGACTTCGGGCTCTTTTTACTAAGTGTGAGTATTGTGCGGATAAGACATTTTTTCCCCAAGGCCTGAGGGCTAGGTATCGTCGGAACCACAAGATTAACTTAAGAATATACTATAGTTTACTTTAGAGTTCGGTATGGGTTTCCTCTTCTATATTAATAAGGGATGGACATTATTTATTTTCGGTTCATGTCCGGTAAATGTTCAAAAAGGTAGTTTGTCCTTGACATCCGAGGAAATGTACTTACTCATCTTATAAATTAAAACAAAAATTTAGGGCCCGATGTCTTATTGGATTTTTCCTTACTTTGATGTAGATCATGCATTTTTTGGTGATCCCAACCATTAAATTGAAACAAAGAGGAATGAAGAAACTTAGTCTTTTCAAATCTTTGAAGGGGCCAAGGGTAAGTAAGGTAATGAATGCCCAATTTTCCTCTCTCATGATGATGTGTAGTTGTGTATGATATAGGAAAGTGCCCCAACAAGTTCGAGTGTTTAATTTTCTAGGGATGTTCTTGATGCAAAAAAGGAAAAAATGTAAGTACATGACATGTTTGAATTATTTTAATGAAATAATATTTACACATATCATACATTTACAAAACAGAAAGGAAATTCAGAACAACAAATACTAGGAACAAAATGGGGTTCTATTTTAAGGGGCCTTGCCCTTAAAAGCATATATGCATACATACACAATACTTAAAAATATAAAGTGATGTATAAAGGTAAAATATAGTATTCAATATTCTAAAGACATAGTTTCACGTGGGAGTATTGGGGCACGTTTTAATAGGGAGTCACTGTGTTGGATAAACTCCTTATGATCCACTGCACTAAAAACAGACTGGATATCTCCCACCAGGCCCCGTGACATAGCCTTATTTAGAATCTCTTGAACTCCCTCCCATGGCCTATTCAACATTTAGGTGAACTCCATTTTCCTTTCAATTGAGTTCACCCACTCAGAAAGGGAGAGTCCCCCTCTTATGTATGCCCTAGTCTTTATGCTAGAAGAGATCCAAGTTGTAGGAAAAATAATTGTTCAGTTGGAGGAACTTCCTCTCATGATATTTATTTTCTTGGGAGGAATGGTTTGGGTGCCCATTACGGACCATACCTCATCCATAGCATTTTATAATGCTGACAATCTCTTCTTTGTTTCATCCTTGGGTGACTTTAAGGGTGGTTTTTCTCCTTGTTGGGTGGGCTTCAATTTTGGCACTAGAAGCTTTATGGTCAGTAAGGTAGTATGGTAATAATATGGCTTCATGTTCCATTTGTTGTCATGAACATATGTGAAGTGCATAATCCAATGATATTTTAGTTTCTCATTGTTCCTATGATACTCTGGGCGGACTAAATGGAAATGGAGAGTTTGAAAGAGAGGAAATGATGCACATAATTTTGATAGTCTATACAGAAAGGGTAAAATCATATTCTATTGGGAAGAACTATTGGGAGGGCCAACCTTGTTGTTTGTTATACTAAAAATATACTTGATAAGGGCTTCATTTAGCCCCATTAACTTGAAAAACTCACCCAAACGAGTGAGATCTCTATCAAAAAGGCTCAATGTTACGGATAATGAAGACATGGAAGCAAGACGGTTGATTAAAACTGGAAAGTGGTTGATGCTAATGTGTCTAAAGACATTATTTCACTATTAATACCATATCCCATTCTGATTCAAAAGTAAGTGTGAAGTTTAAATAAGCATCAACTATTTATATGGAAACGTGTCACTGGAGAATAATTTAAGGCCTGCGCATTTAAATAATGTCTTTTCATATTAAGTATTTTGGCCAAGTCATTCTTATACACATATGTAAATTATAATATTAAATGTGACATGACATGGAAAAAAAATGGTTGCGTCATGTTGACGTATGAGTGACATTATGGCAATAAGTAAAGTTGGCAGCCATTTGTGAATAATCATTTGCATTATTCCATGGCAGCCACAAATAGTTTTGGAAAGTAATAGTTTGTTGGAAATATGAAGAATATTCTCTAAAACCCTAAGGAAAAATAAGAAGTAAGGAAGGTTTAGAGAAAAAAGGGGGGCTTTAGGGAGGTCTTGGAAAAAAAAAGGGGTGGGAAGCTATTCAGGAAAAATTTGAGGGGGTGATTTGTGGATGCATCGTCAACCAGGAGAAAACACAATGTTCTGATGAAGGTTTTTGTTGTGTAACCCACTTACCAGGATTTCATGTTAAGGTGATTACATGTGTACATTCATTAATAGCCTTTAAGAGCATTAATATATGTCTCCCTTCATTTTTATTAAGCTTTATGGGATTTCCCTGGATAATTTACTAGTATTTTTTAGTGTTTTTTGTTCTTGTTGTGAAATGAAGTTGAGGATGTAATGATATGTGTCTTTTGTTGTGATTTTGTGCAAATTATGGCTATGATTTAATTTGAATACACCCTGTGTCTACTTGGATCTTGTCTAGGAATGGTGTAAGATATTGATGCCTTATGGGTGTACTTAGAGATGTCATTTCTGAAAACCTATTAAGAATTTCCCTACGAACTAAGTAGGATCAAGTGGTATCCTTATAAAATCTTAGGGGCCCCTTGATCTATATTTTTTAGCATAATTTACATAGGATGATCTAGCCTTAGGTGTACTGAGCTAGGTTATTAGGAATTTGGATCCTGTGTTTTCCAGGAGCCTTCCCTGCAAACTGGTATCCTATAAAAGACCCATTTTATTCTCCCCTCATCTTCATGTAATAGCAAAAACATGCATTGGTTGGCATTCTATCCATGAATTTTCCCTGTTATTTTTGAATTTTCGATTCCACTTCCCTTTTTGTTTCAAGTTTCTCTTCAACCCAAAAAAATTGATTAACCTTTTTTCTAATCACTTTAAATTATTGTGCGGATCTCATCCTCTCTATTTATCTCATTTAATTCTACATGTAAGATAACCATATTAACATGTACCTAGATTACTTTCATTCATAGTCCAAAATCTTCATCGTTAACCTAAAATGAGTTATGTGAATCCTTGGAGTTAATGTGTAGATCATATTATAATTGTATCTAACAGTCCATATCAAGTTATTGGGTGTCTGCAATGCTTATTTATCATTCTTTCAAGTGAATATTACATTTGGTGGATGCACCTGGTTTCGATTATTTATTTTCAAGGTTTTAGGACATATCCCTGAGTCTTGGCCCTACCTTTGTGCTCCCCTGACCACATTCTCAGGTTCTCTCACCCTAAGGAAGATTCGAACACAACAGGGACATTAGCCATACCCTTTTTCCAAGTGCCTTCCCATCACTCCCTTGTGAAGAGCAATCAGGTGAGTGGAGGAAGACCCCATCCCGAGATAAAAAAATGATGCTTCATGTGGGTCACTCTCCCTCACCTTGTTCCCCTTTTTTCATTTGCATATCCTCCCTCTCCTCTAGAGGTAAATCTAGGAATCAACACATTTTTGGTGCCACTGCCGAGGACCTGAACCTAATGTATTGATCATTTGGGTTTTCTTCAGTTTTATCCTTTCATCTCATTGTATTTGACATTAGAAACTTTGGATCTTGACTATGGCTTGATTTTGGGACCTCATATGATTTATCTTTCTAGGGTAGTGTAGACACCAAATTTGGTTCATAATCCCTCTAACCCCTTTCGATTCATCAACACGATGTATGTACCTAGCCATGGCCCCCTTCCACACACTGGTTTTAAATTAATCACTTATAATTAAATTAATATTCCTCCTCACACTATTATTTAATCTAATTAATTTAAATGAATTAATATCCACCTCATCCCTCCACCCCATCCTAAGACCTATTCCTAGCCTATTGATTAACTAAGACTAAATCCCTACTTATCCTAACCAACTGAGACTCTTTCCAAACATAATATTAATGTCCTATTATTTATCTAAAAATACTCCCACTTATCTAAGTGTCATCGCTTACTTACGACCCAGAACTGAAACTTGATTCACACCAAATCTTGGAGCAATCATGCCATTTTTAGCCAATTTGACCATTTCTCCCTAACCAACATTGGTTTTCCCTCGGCCGGTGCCAATTCCCTAACCACCATCGGTTATCCTTAAGTAATAGTTTCTAACTCTTTGTATAGATTCTCCAATTCATTCGTTCACCTAATCTTTGGCATTCGAACTCTCAATCATTCAAGCTACCAAATGATAAACCAGAGCCCATTGGACCTTCACTAGCATCCAGTCATCTCATCCACAACTTCATATCTTCATAGCAGAGCACACAGGCTCCATTTCTGTGTCACTGGAAACATTCTCCTATCTCCCACTAACACTTACCACTAACAAAAACATTCATATCTACAGGTTAATAGATAATTAATTCATTCTTATTTGTTAATCTCTTGTTTTGATCTTAAGTATTTCATTTACTCCTTTCATATGATCCATGTCTATCTGGAATACCACCTTTCACTTGTTTACCATTTATTCCATCAACTTGAACTATTTTACCCATCCAAGCATCTTTACCACCCTTGTTGAGTCCTAATAAAAATCACATCATCCTTCCTTAACCCTCTCAACTCTTTGTTTAATCACAGAGTGACCCAAAACACCCATTTTTGATATTTCTACGATATTTCTCTTACTAGCAGAGGTCACCTAATTGACATTGGTCATTTTCCAGTACTAGCATCGGTCACCTAACCGATACCAGTCTCTGTGACTGGTACTTTTTCCCATAACAACAAGCTCATAACTTTCACTGAATAATCCAGAATCACCTAAAACCTTTCCTAGACATTTCCTAATGCCTCAGTGACCTTCCCCAACCAGAACCACACCTTTCCCAATACTAGATTAGTTTTTATTTCAGTATTTCATTTAATCTAGTGTATTGATAATATTTTGAGACACCTAAATCAAAGTGTTGGCAATAGGAGCATTACTTCTTGAATTTATTTTCATTGATTTGATAAAATAGTGGATTGACAGCCATCTAGGAAGTGTCTCACTTCTCTAAACTAGCATTCGCTAGGAATTCAAGTGCATATACTGTTTAACTATATTTTTTTGTCTTATTGGGTTTCTTACAGGTCATTCCTCCTAACCAAAAGGAAGCTGTCACATAGATTCTGATTAACTTCTATAACATTCACAACCTTCTCCCAACCATTCAAAGTTATTCCTCCTATACTCGCTACCCT
Organism: Taxus chinensis; assembly: GCA_019776745.2. Lineage (NCBI taxonomy): Eukaryota > Viridiplantae > Streptophyta > Pinopsida > Cupressales > Taxaceae > Taxus > Taxus chinensis. Next base: position 150,421,539 of record CM034155.1, on the reverse strand, counting down.
TATCTTCTTTATCGAATTAATTTGAGGTGAAATAGGTAGTGACTCTAGTGGCGACTCCGTTGTCCTTTTGGTTGTAGTAAACTAGTGCTCTTCATTTAATGTATTAAAATTGAATTAATGTGTCTTGTTTAACTCTATGTTTCAGTGCTTACCATTGTGTTCCTTAAAAGTTTCATAAGATGTGGAATTATTAGTAAATGTAAATTCTTTGTGAGGCCATCTATGGGTACCTGGGATAGTGGTGAGTTATGTTTTCCTTCTCGAGTCTCTTTTAAACCAAATTCATTTAGACCACTTGATTTTGGAAAAATATGTGGATACCCCCATCATATCCCTATCATAATTAGGCTAAGATTGCATTTGTTTCATGGGTATGACAATACTTCTGTGGAATAACATATTTCCATGTTTGAGGAAATGATGCATGAATACTAGGTAAGTTATGAACATATTTTGATGAGGTTATTTGTGAAAACAGTGCAAGAATATGTTTGGGATTGGTTTAATTCTTTACCTTAGGGTTCTTTGTGTTCATGGATGGAAATGGTAATAATTTTTGGAAATCAATTTAGTGATGACCACGTTTCCTTTTTCTGTCAGCATGGTGAAGATGCCATGGGTTCGGTTGAAGGAAGAAGGTTCATGTTCTTTAAGAATGAAAAAATTGACGCTACAGAGCATGTATCAGTTGTTAAGACTTTGGTTGAAGATTGTGTTGAGAAGAATGATCAGGTCAACTATGATTGTGTGTGGTACAATCAATGCTTTATACCCCATGCCCCCTATGATTTGGATAGTGTGTTTAATGTTTAAAGATCGGAACTAGGCACTGAAGGAAAAAATGTGCCACATGACCCTACATACCACGAAGGTCGGGTATCTTCCACTGATATTTTTCATGCCCAAACAACATATGAGTTTTGGAATGTCTTCGCCAGAGTATGTCATTTTGTCATAAGAAGCATTGATATAGTGGTTTAGGCCTTGGTTCTATTTATTCTAATCAAAACTTTTCTCGATTAAAATATGAAATGATTATTAAGTATAATGGGAGTTTCCCCTTGGTAGAGGATAGATGTATATTGCTTGATGCAGTAGTGGAGCAGGATCTAGAGTGTGATATGAAATGCAAGATAAGTGTAGAATTTGGAAATCCTTGGTAAATCATGTGCTCTTTACAGATTGAGATGTGTGTGATATAGTTCCTTTTATATGTTTCTGAGACTGGTAAGGAGGCCCTAGATAATGAGGAATATCACTTTAGTGATGACTATATTGAGGGTTCTGTATTAATTAAAAAGAAACATGGGAATGTTGACTTGTTTTTGGTTCCAAGAGGTGTTAGTGTTGGATTACTTATGAATCCTGATGTGGATGTTTGTGATGTTAGGAATATTAGGTAGTGCTCACATTTTTGAGTAACAATATTTGGGATATTATTATATTGAGTGAGTATATTTGTATGTGAGTTAGATTGTACGTGAGATTAGAAACATGGAAAGAGATATTATAGGGAAATAATAAAGGTTTTTGGACATACCATCTAGATTTAGGGTGAGAGATTTGTGGAGTTGTTATATGAGTTAGAAATACTCTCCTATATATATGTAACACATATATTATATTGAATGTTGAATTGAATTTATTATTGAGCTGATGGTCATATCTAAATATGGTTTCCCCACATCTGGTATTAGATTTGGTTTCAAAAGGGGCATGTATGGTTCTTTCACTCCACTCATGATTTATTTTTCAAGTTAGGTAATGGAAATGGGTAAGCAGAGCGGACCTCATGCAAACCCATTTTCCATTGTCTATGTGTCATCCATTTTTTGTTAATTTTAGTGGTGCAAACAAAGTACTAATGGATACCACAATGTTGTGAGAAATCTAGAGTTTGTAGTGTCCATCCTTCATGCATATTTGTTAATGGTACTAGCAGATACCACAGACCTCACAGCGAACCCATTGACATCCACCGTCCATGTGCATTGTCTTTTTCTCTCCATTTTGTACACTCTTTCCGTAGTTTTCAATCCACCGTGTTAACATTTTGCATACCTCAAAAATAAAATAAAATAGATAAATCTATTTTTTAATTTTTTCCGTATATTTTATTTATCACAGGATGAGAATTATACATGTTTCATGTTTTTATGAATATGTATATATGAAAAATTAATACATTTCTTGCATTGGTGTCCATATCAGCAAGTTAACTTGTAGATCATTTCCTTCATAACTCGGATTGATATTTACATAGATCTGGTTGCTCATTTTTTTGGTGCAACTCTCACAACTCAGTGTTCCTCGCTCTTTGGTGTCAAACATTACACCAAGCTCTTGGTTTTATATCTCCAAATAGGACAACATATATATCCTTTCAAACTCTCCACCTAGTTAAAATGTGAGATTTATGGATCTGTGTTGATCCCTTCATCAACCTTGGCATAAGGGTTCAAAACTATATCAAGGATTCAAATAAGATCACATCATCTCGAGGATCAATCTTACATTCAGAGTTTAACGAATACTAGGAGAATTGCATTATTTTAATTTTCCTGACTCATGGTACACACCAATTCCTTATCATGTCACAACACCTGTGAAACAATCAGGCTTTCAGGGTTATAGAGATGCAAGGTTGTACAATTTGAAATGTGGATCAAAAAATTCCCATGGCTTACCGAGGAAGAAGAAACTTTTGGACCGCCCATGCCAACCGAAAGCTACAATGGATGCTTAATTTCGTGGTCAAATGGATCATAATCTAATATTTCCTTGTGTTGATGTATGGGATCCATATAAGTAGTTTGGAGTTAGTAGGGATGCTTCTGAGGAGAAAATTATGGAAGCTCAAAATTTTCTTCTAGAGCAATATGCTAGAGACGAGATGATTTTTTAGTCAATAGAAGCTACTTTTGAAAAAATAATTTTGTAAGATATACTTTCACCTCAATCAGATGAAGAATACTTCTTAGGCACATCCAGTTGAAGGGATTTGGCTCAAATAACTTGAATTTGTATGATATTAGACTCTATATGTATCCCTGACTCCATGCAACATCAAGCCATCTGGATCAATTCATCTTGTTATTGAAACATTGAAATCATATCAAGTTACTACCATACAACTTGATGAGATATCATATAAATCCTCTTCATCACAATTTTTTTGGAGATCTCTTTGGAAATCTCTCCAAATAGCAATAGGAATTGGCATTGATCAAATATTGAGTAGATTTATTTTGGTGGTTTCAATCTCCAACATAGGATATTGTTTTTTTAATGCAAATTTATTTTGATAAAATATTTGTTAGGGGAGAATAAGTTTTTCTAAAAGGGGGGAAGAAATATAATTCTTTTCAAAAAATGATAAAGAGGATTAAATTGTAATTGGATGCATTTTCAGTTGTAACCAACATCCAAGAATTATTTACCTTGAGGGGGGTACCTATGAAACAATTCAAATGATGGATACAACAAACAATGTTTCTCGCCCCATTTTAGCACTAAGGGGGGGATGTTAGGAATATAAGGTAGTTCTCACATTTGTGAGTAACAATATTTGGGCTATTATTATATTGAGTGAGTATATTTGTATGTTAGCTAGATTGTACATGAGATTAGAAACAAGGAAAAAGATATTATAGGGAAAGAATAAAGGTTGTTGAATAGCCCATATAGATTTAGGGTGATAGATTTGTGGAGTTTTTATAGGAGTTAGAAATACTCTCCTATATATTTGTAACACATATATTATATTGAATTTTGAATTGAATTTATTATTCATCTTATGCTCGTCTCCAAATATGGGGGTTGCCCCATATATGATCCCCTATTTTCTGATCAAGTGGTAGAGAATTCTTTGTTTCCAAAAACTTTGGGGATGCAATAAGTTATTTCACCAAATAATTGTGAGTTTCAAATGTAGACTAGTCCCTCTCCTTCAAAGTGTGTTAAGTTTGGTATCATTTCCTCATATATTAGGAAGAATACAATGAGAATAGATAATTTCCTCTCAAAAAAGAGAATGGAAAATGCAAGTAGAGGTGAGTATGTTTATTTTTGTCTTAATGCCTACAGTGAATTTAAAGGGGATTGGATGAATGGAGATTTATCTACTTTGGAAAGGGAGAAATGTTTTAGACATCTTAAGAAAAACATGCAGATCCTAAGGTTTTTATATCATATTGTATGTTGTGAAAAGATGATTGTTTATGAATGGATTGTGCCTTATGAGAAGAATGGATCTATAGGTATGAATGAATATCTGTTTTTTCCTCTACAAGATGAGGGGTTTCTAGGTGTTGGCAACCAATTGATATTCTATGTTTCATTTGAAATGGTTGGGATCATTTCCTCTGAGATTTGGAATGCCATCTTATGTATCATGTTTTGACACATACGTCTTGCATGGGATCTAGGTGGATTCTGATGGAATCTTGTGGGTCTACTGGACCTTAGTCATTTATTTGTGTAGTGTACAGTGATGTGTGTTTCCCTTTCGATTCCTACATTAGTTTTTTTTTGTGTTTGGTTATTGGCTTTGTATGCTTTCATTCTGATGACTGACATTTTTAATCATCTTTTGAATCAATTTCCCAATGGATAAGTGTCTGGTATTTTATTTCTAGTATTTTTTCTGGTGTTCTTGGACACCCACTGGGGGATTCCATCCCTAATCTAGAGATGATGTTGGTACCCATATCTGTCCATCTTTTTTTAGTGTTGTTCTACTCGTTGAATCCCTTTATAGGAGGAAAACTCAATGAGGTTAGCTTTTGAGGAGTATTTATTCTATCTGATCTTGTTTTCCATAGTTGTATGGTTAAGTATGTAAATGGTCCAGTTGATTTTAAGAGGTTTTCTTAATTTTCACAAAATTTAATGAACGGGATAGAGTGTGTTTTGATTCCAGGTCGCAACTTTGGGATCGTTTTACTAAGTGTCAGTATTGTGTAGATGAGATATTTTTTCCTTGAGACCCGAGGGCTAGGAATCTCTAGAGCGGTAGGCTTAACTTGAAATAAAGAGGAACAAAGAAATTTATTATTTTCAAATATTTGAAGGGTCCAAGGTTAAACAAGGTAATGAATGTCCATTTTTCCTCTCTCATGATGATGTGTAGTTGTGTATGATATAGGAAAGTGTAGCAGTAAGGTCGAATGTTTTGGTTTCTAGGGTTGTTCTTGTTGTAAGAAAGGAAAAAAAAGAAGTACAAGACATGTCTGAATTATTTTAATGAAATAATATTTACACATATCATACATTTACAAAACAGAAAGGAAATTCATAACAAATACTATGAACAAAATGGGGTTCTATTTTAGGGTCCCATGCCCTTGAAAGAATATTTACATACATACATGATACTATAAAATACAAAGTGATTTATAAAGGTAAAATATAGTATTCAATCTTCTGAAGACACAGTTTCACCCAAGATTATTAGAGCACATTTTAATAGGTTGTCCTTGCGTTGGACAAACTCATCATGAGATACTCCACTGAAAATGAACTGGATATCTCCCACCAGGCCCTGTGACATACCATTATCTAGCAGCTCCTGAAATCCCACCCATGGCCCATTGAGAATTTGGGTGGACTCCATTTTCCTTTCAAGTGATTTGATCTACTCAGAAAGGGAAAGCCCCCCTCTTATGCACGCCTTTGTCTTCATGTCATAAGAGAGCCAAGTTGCAGGGAAATGAGCGATTTGGCTAGAGGAAATTCCCCTCATGATATTTATTTTCTTATGAGGAAGGATTTGGAAACCCATTAGGGAGCTTAACATGTCCATAACAATTTCTAATATCAATAACCTCTTCTTTGTTTCATCCTCGGGCCGGTTTAAGGCTTGTTCTTCTTCCTATTGGGTGGGATACAAGTCTGAAACTAGAAGCTTTGTGGTCAGTAAGGTATTATGGTAATAAGTTGGATTCATGTGCTATTGGTTGTCATGAACATATTATAAGTGGCTAATACAATGATATCTTAGTTTCTCAATGTTCATATGATACTCTGGGCAGACTAAATGGAAATGGAGAGTTTAAAAGAGAGGAAATAATGCACATAATTCTAATAGTCTATGCAGAAAGGGTAAAATCATATTCTTTGGGGAAGAACTATCAGGAGGGCCAATATTCCTATTTGGTATATTGAAAAGAGGCCTGATAAGGGCTTCTTTTGGCCCCATTAACTAGACAAACTCACCCGAGTGAGTGAGATCTCCATCGAAAAGGCTCAATGTTGGGGATGAGGAAGACATGGAAGTAATATGGTTGATAAAAAATGGAAAGAAGAAGGCTCTACAAGGGATAGGTGGTGAGTTGATAGTATGGTAAGAAGTGTTTAAATAGGCATGATGCCTATGCTGATGTGGCCAAAGACATTATTTCACAATTAATACCATATCCCATTCTGATTGACAAGTACATGTGAATTTTAAATAAGGATCGACTATTTATATGGAAACGTGTCATCGGAGAATAATTTAAGGTCCACGCATTTCAAGAATATATTGTTATATTAATTCTTTTATCTAAGTCATTCTTATACACATATAGAAATTATCATATTAAATGTGACATGACCTGGAAAAAAAATTGCTGTGTCATGATGACTTATGAGTGACACAGTGGAAATAAGTAAATTTGGCGATCGTTTGTGAAGAATCATCTGCATTATTCCATGGCAGCCTTGAGAAGTTGTGGATAGTAATAGTTTATTGGAAATATGAAGAATATTCTCTAAAACCCTAAGTGGATAAGGCAATATACGAAGTAAGGAATGTTTAGAGAAAAGAGGGGGCCTTTAAGGAGGTCTTGGCAAACAAGGGAGTCGGGAAACTATTCAGGAAAAACTTGGGGGGAATTCGTGGATGCATCATCAACCAAGAGAATACCAAATGTTCTGATGAAGGTTTTTTCTATGTTACCCACTTACCAGGATTTCATGTTAAGGTGATTGTATGTGTATAGTCATTAACAATCTCTGAGAGCATTAATATACGTCTCCCTTGTTTTTTCCTAAGCTTTATGGGTTTTCCCTTGATAATTTACTAGGATTTGTAGTGTTTTATGTTCTTGTTGTGAAATGACATTGAAGATGGAATGATATGTGTATTTTTTGTGATTTTGTGTGAATTATGGTTGTAATTTGATTTGAATATGCCCTGTGTCTACTTAGATATCATATAGGAATGGTGTAAGATATCAATGCCTTCTGGGTGTACTTGGAGATGTCATTTTTGAAAACCTATCAAAATGTTCCCTACGGATTAAGTAGGATCGGGTGGTATGCTTATAAAATATTGGGGGTCCCTTGATCTATATTATTCAACATAATTTACACGAGATGATCTATCCTTAGGTGTACTGAGCTAGGTTATTAGGAATCTGGATCTTGTGCTTTTCCCAGACCCTTCCTTTCAAACCAGTATCCTATGAAAGGAACATTTTATTCTCCTCTCACCTTCATGTAATAACAAAAACATGTGATGGTTGGCATTCTGTCCATGATTTTTCCCATTTATTTTTGAATCTTTAGTTGCACTTCCCTTTTTGTTTCAAATTTCTCTTCAACCCAAAAAATTTGATTAACCTTTTTTCTAAGCACTTTAAATTATTTTATGGATCTCATCCTCCCTATTTATCCATTTAAGTTTGCATGTGAGAGCACCATATTAACACATGTACCTAGATTGATTTCATTCACAATCCAAAATCCTCATCATTAACCCAAAATGAGTTATGTAAATCCTTGGAGATGATGTGTAGATCATATTGTAACTGCCTCTAGTGGTCCATATCAAGTTCTTGGGTGTCTACAGTGCTTAATGATCACTCTTTTGAGTGAACGTTGCATTCGGTGGCTGTACCCGGTTCTGATTGTTTATTTTCAAGGTTCTCTCACCTTGACTAAGGCAAAGTCAAAATTGGCAAGGACATCAATCATACCCTTTGTCCAAGTGCCTCCTCATCACTCCCTTAGCAAGAGCACTAGCGAGCGGGAGAGTGGAGGAAGACCCCATCCCCAGCTACAAAATGACACTTCATGTGCGTCACTCTCCCTTGCCCCATTCCCCTTTTTACATTTGTGTATCCTCCCTCTCCTATGGGGGGTAAATCTCGGAACCAACAGGGGAAATGGATAACAGTAAGTCTAGGTGTAATGGTATATAGGAAATATGCATGATCCCCTCAAAAACCCAACCCTACAAATGGGTAACCTCTTCACGTGTCAATCCATCAATCTTAGAACTCAATGATGATACATCTACACTGCACCATAGGAAAAACGTGCTCTCCATTTGCATCTAAAAAAACTAGCACACAAACATTAGAATTTTAAAATATCAGTTTTGAATGAAAAATCAAAACATACAACCTCTTCCTCTAACTTTCCTATGTCATTGACCCTTGATAACCTTTCCCCTACGCCATCAGTCTTATGGAATATATCATTGGACCCTGGATCCACTTCCCCCATCTCGAAGCCATTAGCCCTTATGTTAAAAGGGGCCGATGGTGTCTAGTAAAAAAATTGTTGTGACTTTCAAATTTTGACTTTTGAAATGCGAAAAAAAAATTAAATCCCTTCCAAACCCACTTGTACTTCATCCTTGTTGGCATGTGTGTGCTAGTGTTGTCATTGATGTAAAAGGTGCAGGGAAATTAATGACAAAGGATGATGGAAAGAAGTGTAAGAGGAATTTTATAGTGATTATGACATGGGTGAACAAGTAGTTACATGGTTACAAGATTGGAGAAGGTGAGAGTTTCTAGCCAAGTAGGCCTAATTAGAAGGTCTAGTCAATATGGGTGATGGAACACAAAGGAAAAATATACATGTAGGATTGTGAACCATGGTATATTCATAAATCACATGTTGGTATTATTATGAGACACTCATACAACTCTTAGATGGTGATTGTAGAGTTTGAGCATGGTTGTAGGTTTTCATCTAGACCTAGTCTAGGTGTTTGGTGGCCTAATGAGGCATGAACGTTAGTTGAAAAGGTGTGTGGGACCATGAGGGCATGAAAAGGATTGATACATGTTGTCTCAAGGATGTTAGATCCTTTTGAAGGGATTTGAATCACATGTATGATGTTCACCTACTATATCTAGGTATAAACTACACCTAATTCCATGACCTAGTTAGGAAATTCATGGTGGTTGGAAAGATTCAGAGGAGTGCAAATAAAAAATAGACTTGGGATAGTTGAAGGAATTTATGATAGTGCTAAGGTAAAAATTTGAGGTGTGTATGTTGAATATTTTTCATGATATGATGTTTTTAGTCCTACTGAGATCAAGAAGGTGAGTTTCCTAGCTCGATATGAGATATTTTGTATTGGTTAGCATGTAAAATTTTTGATCCATTCATATATTATTTTACATGGATTTAATAAGGTTTAATAGTTTAAATGAGATCAAATGAGGTCATGTGCTTTATGAATGACTGCTAATAATCCAAGGTGGTCAAAACCACTACCAAAACCCTAGTTCACAAGAGATAGAGGAAAAATTGTTGGTATGAGCTCTAAATGCATTGGATCATCAAGTATGATTATTGTAAGATGGAAATGACTCTCCCAAATTTCTAATGGTGGTGGTTTGGAGTCTTGATAGTAGGAGGATCCCACTCAGATTTACATATTTTCAGAAAAATTTATTTTACTCTCAGGTGTTCCATTAGACCCATTGTATAAATTGATTTTTTGAGTAAAATGGAACCTATGTTATGTATTCTAGGTGATTTCAAACCTTGGTAATCTATTTGGAGGTCTACATAGGTTCAAACATGAAGACTATTTTTTATGCCTAATAGGAAGTTTTTAACAGTCATGGTGAAATGAGGTTCTTGGGAATGTGTGACCTAAGTAAAGTTTTCTAATTACTATGATGGTGTTTTACAGATCCAATGTGACATGAATCATTTTTTGGTTGATTCCTATAGGCCATATGGGTTGGAAAGGATGAGGTCGCAAGTTGACCTAATTGATAGGGTTTAAGGACAATGAAGGTTATTTAGTGCAATTAGTCTAGAAGACAAATATATTTTATTGATTCATGATCCGTAGATATTGGAGAGTGATGAGGGGTTAAATTTTATCACGTTCCATTCATTTATAAGTATTTAAGGTGTCATTATAAGTATGAGAATGCCTTGTTGCTAAGACTGGTTGAACTGGGAAGATCAAGTATCTTGAAGGAAGGAGATATTTTGATGACTCTATGGGATGAGTCATGATGTATAACATGGTTTTTTATGTTCCTTGGGTCATTTCATCTCCTATGAGTGGTTTTATTCCATGGTTGAGGTTATTTTTGGTAGTTTTGTCTTTATATTTGAAGCCTGGTCTACTAGAGGTCCTCGAAATGAGTAGGAAACAATCCTACTTGATTGTGACATGAAGAATATCGATAGTGAAAAGGTTCCTGAGCTGGTAGAAGATGTTAAAATTATGTATATGACATGTTTGGAGATATTTGATTCATGATGGATCTTCCTTGTGCCCTTTGACTCCAAGATGCATTCGGTGGAGAAGGAACTATCCTTTTAGGCCTAGTTGTGCGTGACGAGTGTCTTATTCTAATGCTGACCTACATGTTCCTTTCATGTAAATTTATATGAGTGTGTAGGTGTGTTTTAATGTTTTCATGAATGAACTTAATGGTCTTGGCTGGACTTTGTTTTTTTATGATGACTCATGTATATAAAGTGAATGTATTTGATCATTTGAGCTAGTGGAGTAGATATTGTTGTGTGCGGGCTAGAGGAGGTGAAAGAGAGTGTTAGAGGGATCCAAGGAAGATTTAATAAGAAGTATGAGAAGGTTAGAAGGTCATATTAGAAGGTATTCAAGGTCATTATACCTAATCAACTTATGAAGGAGCAAGATTGAGAGAAGAACGAAATTGAGTTGTTTGAGAGGGTTTTGAGGTGTGAGATCTGAACTTGTGATCACAATCTATTGTAGGAGTAATAATACTAGATTTTTCTTCATCATCATGTGGTTGAATGGTTTCTTGATCATCTTTGGTGGTTTTATCCTCCTTGTATAGTGGGTGTTATACTAAATAGAGCAGGTGCTCCTTTTGAAGTGGGTGCTTCACTAAAAAAATCATTTGTGATGTGTAATATTCATTTAAGTCTTTTGGATTGAGTAATATATTCAAAAAATTTAGTGGTTTTTCTTCCCCTCAAGGTTTTCCCACTTCATATCTAGTGTTCTTGTGATCTCTCTTTGTTCATGTTCTTATGAATTGTTGTTTCATGTTAATAATCTCACATTGATGCGTGATTGAATGGTTAATGGTTCACATAAGATAAATAAATTTGAAGGAAAGTTTTTATAAACTGATTCACCCCCCTCATTCCTAGTTATTATAAAAATTGGTATCAGAACTAGGTCCTTTTAAAGAATTAGGGAAAATTTTAAGACCCCCCCGCCTTCAAAAAAAATCCTAAAAATTTGTTGGCGAATATGTGAAAATTGACTTTTGTGCTAATGGTGAATATGAAAAAAATGCAAATATGTTATCAGCTAGTAGCATTTTTATACTACTGACTGATAGCATATATTATGTTGTCGGCAGATAGTATGTGATGTCATATAAAAACATATGTAATATTTTGAAAATTCATTTTTTTGCAATAGCACTTAAAATGCTCAGCTAGACATGAGAAAGAGATGGAGAGTGAGAGAGATGGAGAGCAAGTTGGAGGTGAAGATTCAAATGAGAAAGTATGGGAAACTAATGGGAGATAGATCCCAATTGTTGCAGATGGGAGATAGAATACAGATGGTGAGGACCCCTTCCTGCAAAGTTTGGAATGGTTGGGGCCCTTAAGGCACCCTTCATGTGGGAAAAAATCTTGAAGACTGGGAACAAACAAGGGACAAGGGTCATCCCTCAGGCCATGAAGGATGTATTTGGTATGTACCTCAAGATTCTTGATTGCATTTTGTATAGAACGGTGGGAAAGATGGAGAATGAATTGATCGGTAAGCTTTTTGGAGGGAGTCCAAATATTGATTCAATAAGGTCTTGGTCACTACAAAAATGGAAACCAAAAGGGTATTTTGAGGTGACTACCTTACCAAATGGATTATTTCTATTTAACTTCAATAACTTAGAATATCCTCAAAGGGTTTTGAACGAAGGCCCATGGTTTCTTAGTCGAATGGATTTTTTCCTAAGGAAATGGTCACCTTTGTTCAACCTCGAGAAGGAAAAAATCAATCATTTCCCAGTTTGGGTTCATCTACCTGGTTTTCCTTTGGAAATGTGGGATCCAAATGTCATCAAAGGGATAAGAGGCACTCTTATGACCTTTGTATCCTTTGATAATGAAACCCTAAAAACACTAGGCTATTTTGTGTCAGGTTTTGAATTTATTCACTCATGCAAACATATGTGCCTCAAACCATCATTTTGAGATAAAAACTAGGAAACTGGATGCAAAAAATTGAGTTTGAAAGTTGCCCTATAAAGTGTGATAAATTCCAAGGATGGGGGCATTCTAAATAGTAGTGAAAAATGAAATTTTCAATGTCCTAAAAAGAAGTTCCTAAATCAGGAAAGAAGATGGATAAAGGTAAAGGGATCGAGTCTTCAGCTACAATCTCAAAGACTGTTAGATTCCTATTTCTTAATAAGGGGTTATTGATCCCAAAAAATCCTGAAATGGAGAAACTCACTTTTAGTCCTAACAAAAACAAAAAAGAGGAATTAATCCAAAATATCAACTCCCCAATGATAAATGCAGAGGGGTTTATAGAAGTAAGATCAAGGAAAAATAGACATAACAACCTCTCAGAACCCCATTTCTAATCATATAAGGCCCATATACAAGTTGAAAAATAGAAGGTTACTAAAAACTTATAACCTTTTCTACAGAATGTGTTAATGAAGGGAAACAAAAATTGTATGAAGGAAAAAATTCCAGGGAAGAAAAATGACTCAAGGGAATATATTGGATTGATATTCAACAATAATGAAGGCCTACATTCTAATGAAGAAGCAAAAAAAAGGGATGAAATTGAAATAGGGGGTGACCTGGAGGCCAATAGAATTAAATCTCTAATACAAAATTCTATATCACCAAAAGAAGAGGTAAATCAAAGAAATAAATCTAAGAAGAAACTTAAGGAAGGAGCATGGCATCTGATTAATTTGGAAAACATGCGAAGCTCGTTCATTGGCCTATGCACACCCATCAATAAAAGGGAATCCTCCAAATCAGTGGGTGGAAACCTTGCTTCTTCTCAGGAAACGAAAGTGGAGTCAGGAAGACCAAAGAGACAAGTAACCAGGAAAAAAAATAGCCAGAAGGATATCGATGATGGAACCCAGTCCAAGATAGATATGAGAATTTTTAGAAGAATCAAAAACTAAGTTACCAAATGAATTATATTTCATGGAATGTAAGGGGATTAAATAACCCCACAAAAATTAGAGTGATTAAGGATATGAAATTGAAACAAAACGTGTATATTCTTGCTCTCCAAGAAACTAAAATGAGTGAGGAGAAATTTTTAATGGTTAAGGATGTATTTTGGACCAATGCGGAAGATATGGCTATTAGTTCTCATGGAGCGTCAGTAGGACTTGTTGTCATGTGGAATCCTAGGTGGTTCAAAGGTATGAACTTAATAAAAAAATATAATCATATGGCTATTATATTTAAAGACATTACAATAAATGCTTTATGGATGCTCTCTAACATCTATGACCCTAACCAAAAAGGGGATATAATTTTATTTGGAACCAACTGTCTGATTTTCATAAAATAATCTGGGATACAAAATGGCTTATAATGGGGGATTTTAACACTCCATTAATTCCAAGAGAGAAGAAGGGTGGTAATATTGAGATAATTGAAAGTATGGAGGCATTTTTGGATTTCATATCTTCTAATAGCCTCATGGATATAGGTCTAAAAGGGGGGAAATACACCTGGTCAAATTGAGGAATGAGAGATCAATTGATTCAAGTAAGGTTGGACATAATTTTTACATCATGGGGCTGGTTAAAATAAGATGATTTTATCTTCACTCCCTCATAATGGTCAAAGCCACAGTCCTATCCTCTTCATGGTTAAATAAACTGAGATACAAATAACACCTTTCAAATTTGAAAATATGTGGCTTCAACATGATACTATTAAGGATTAGTGAAAGAGTGGTGGAATATTAAGGTGCAGGGTGCTATGATGTTCATGGTCTCAAGAAAGCTTGTAAATGTCAAGAAGAATATGAAGGAATGCAAAAAGACTTGTTTTGGGAATATTTTTAATTCTAAGAGCTCTTTGGAATAGGAATGATCCTATCTTTAATTATCTATGGAAGAGATTAATGCTGATAGTTTAATTAAATTCTAAGTCAAAAAGAGGAATCTTCTTTCATATTATCACAATATTATAACCAAAGAAGAAATATTTTGGAAATAGAAATATAAGACAGCTTGGATAAATGAAGGGGAAAAGAATACAAAAATGTTCCATATTTCTTCCTTGAAAGGTATATGTTCAAACAAGATAGTCAATTTCAAAGGGGAAGGAAACTCTAGTTTAACTGATTCAAAATATATACAAAGAGTTGTGTATTTTTTCATCTCTCTTCTCACTTAATTGCATGATCCTAAAGTAGGTAAGGAAAGTATTTTCTTGGATTGGATTCCCAAGTTGGTGACTGATATGGATAATCAACTGTTGGTTAAGATTTTGACCATTGAATAAATTGAATTCATGTTGAAGATCGTGAGTTTGGAAAAAACACCTCGACCGGATGGATTCCTGACTCCTTTTTTCCAATTCTTCTCGGATATTGTAAAAAGGGATGTTTTCCTAGCCATTCAATAATTCTTTAAGAATAAAAAGATGCTGAAGGACCTCAATTGCACCTTCCTATCAATTATTCCCAAAAACCACAAGGCTTAAGAATTTAAAAACTTTAGACCTATAAGCCTATGTAACTATATCTACAAAATGTGCTCCAAGATCTTAGCCCTACGGATTCAAATTCTTCTAACCTCATTGATTTATGACCAGAAAGGAGGGTTTTTGATTGGTAGACAAATTCAAGACAACATCATGAAAATCCATGAAACTTTCCATATTGTTAAGAAGAACAAAAAATAAATCATGGTGATAAAGTTAGATATGGATAAGGCCTATGACAGAGTCTCTTTCGACTTTCTATACAAAGTGTTGGAAAGGTTTGGTTTTGATTTGAATTTTAGCAGCACCATTCAAAATTACATATCTATGGCCAAATTTTTAGTTATGGTCAATTATGCTCCTTGTGGTTTCTTCAGTATCCCCAGAGGTTTAATGTAAGGGGATACAATATCTCCCTTTATCTTCATATTAATGGTTGAATATCTCATTAGGACACTAAATAAGGCTTCCAAGGAGGGTAGAATTAGGGGTGTGGATCCTAATATTAATTCTGATAATGTGGTCCATGAACATTTTTTTGGTGACTGAAATATCTTTGGACCTTTTCCATATTTCACAGAAGCCAGAGAATGTGATGGGAAATATTGAAGGAACAATAGAAGGATCTTCACAGGGATGAAGGAACAGGAAAAGAGAGTGGTTGATAGATGTAGCATTGTCATAATTGTTAACTTCTCCATAATTCAAAATAAGAAAAAGGAATTCTGGAGATCAAGGAAAGGGAATCCACTTACTCCTAACCCCAGGTTGGTAAGAAACCCAGAATTGGATGGATTAAACTAAATTTTTACAAAAATAGTAAAATTCAAAATAGGAGGTGTGTTCAAATATCATAATGGGACATTCATGTTAGGTTTTTAATATAATCTTGGTATCTAATCCAACCATGTGGTAGAAGCAATGAAAACATTTTAGGGGGTCATTATTGTTGTTAGAAGAACTATAAAAAATATAGAAGTAGAAGGTAAATCCCAAAATAAAATAAACAATATCCTTAATGTCAAATCCATGTCCATGTCCATTTTATATTCTATTGAAGGTATAAGAACTATGGTTAGTAGCTTTGATAACATAAGTTTTAAACATATATACAGGGAAGCTAACAACATGATAGACCTTTTTGCTAATAAAGGGGTATTTGAGCATGAATTGAAATTCATAAATAACTATGATGAGTTAGAACCCCCCATGAAGACCCAAATCACTAAGGATATCAATGACACAAAAATAGATAATAACTTGGTCAAGGCTTAGTGTCGAGGGTCTGGTCACATGGAATGTAATGATGGGCATGCATTTTTATGTTTACCAATGTAAGTATTGGAAGGAAATAATGGGGAATAATGATATAGTTAGGGAAGCTATAACTCCATGATATTTTCATGATGTGTCATACATCCCATCCAATAAGAGCATTAATGATGGATTAAGGAGGCGGGCTTTTATTTTTCTTGCTTGGAGTAAAGAGATGTGTTCACAGAGAATTGATGGTTTCAGGCGTTGAACTTTGTGGAAAGATTTTTGTGTGTGGCTTCTATCTAGATGGAAATTTAAAATGAGTGTGGATTTGATTTATACTGAACCTATAGACATCAAGCATATTGAGCCCGAGGTTTGGACCATATTCGAGAAGAAGGGGATGACATCCTTTTTAAAAATATTTGAAGGCTTTAGTGAAGATATCAGTAAGGATTTTGGATATGCTTGGAAAACTTCAAAAATTTGTACAAGTGGCTCAGTTTCCATTGGGGGGTGAAACTCTATATCACATTGTAGACACCAAATTTGGGTCACACTCCCCTTAGTCCCCTTCAATCAATTAACGTAATATATTAAATTCTTCTTGACCCCTTCATCCTATATTAATATTCATCATCACATTATTAATTAATTTAATTTTATCCTCACACCTCTACCTCATCATTACAACTCACCCTGGACCCATTCTAGGGGCATTTAACTCACAATGAGCAAGGCATCACTCTCAACACTGAGTCATCACTCCCAGTGCTAAGTCGCCACTTAACCTAACTAACTAATACTTCTTCCTAAACCTAATTGAACTTCTTCTATGACATTCCTACCTTCTCTCACATGAACTCTAATTCCCTTAGTGGACTTAATCAAAATCACACCAAAAATAGTAAAAATTTGCCTATTTTTGGTAAACCTAGACTTTCCCGCCTTAATTGACACTGGTTATCCCTTAACCAATGTCGGTCACCTAACTGCCATTGGTTACCTTATATACACTTTCAAAAATATTTACACAGGTTGGTCATACAGTTATTGGAGCCTTATTGCATTCAAGGGTGAATCTACAAGCTCTCATGCATCCATATGACAAACACACACAACCATAGTGCAAGACAAGCATCCGGTTCATCTTTCCAGAGCATTGGAAAACTCATGAAAGCATAGAGGCTGTATTTTCATGGAACTAGACTCAAGCACTTCTTCTCCAATCAATCATCAACCATTCCAAATCCCAAGATCTCCAAGACATCAAGTAAGTATTGTGGTTCTAATAATTTTGTTTATTCCTTTTGTAGATCTCTTTATCCTTTCAGTAGTTGATTTCCTTTGTTTCTTGTACATCACCTTCCTCCCACCAACCCACTATTCAACCATCTCAAGTATTTTCACCATTCTAAACCTCCTACTTAGTATCCCTAAGTCTTCTCAGGCATATTACTACCCAAACCATACTACCCTCTCTCTCTGTGCAATCACAAAGAGCCTAAAAATCTCTGTTTAATCAATTACTATCAAATTTCCCCTACCAATGTCAGTCACCTTAACCGTCATCGGTCTCCCCTCTCTACCAGCATCGGTTAGCAGACTGATATTGGTCACTGTGTTTTTTTAACCTTCTAAAAACTACGTCTAACATCACCTAAACTCCACCCAGACCTTACCAGATACCTTTGTGACCTTACCTAACACCCATGTAACCTGTCCCAACCAGAAACATACCTTGACTGATGCTAGATTAGTTTAAATATTAATACTTTACTTAATCTAGTTTTTTGATAACATTTTGAGATACCTAAATCAAAGTGTTAGCAATAGGACCTTTATTTATCGTATTTAATTTCATTGATTTGATAAAAAACATTAGATTGACATCAATCTAGGAAGTATCACACTTCCCAGAACTAGCAATCGTTAGGCAGTCCACTATCAGGTAGTCCTTCTTAAACAAAAATAATTTCTCTACAATCAGCTTAGATAAAGTCAGTAATGCATGCATTCAACCTTCGACCTACATATCACAGGTATTCCTCCTTGACCATTACATTATCTGTTTTATCATAGAATTATTTGGTGAAACATTATGGCACACCCGTTGGGACGCATTTGAGTTGTTTTACATTGTTCATTCCTAGGTGAAAGATTGTGTGTCTATTTCCTTTTGAAAGTATTCACATTAAATTTTCTCCTTTGGAACATTTTTTCTCCTCTATTTGTCTCATTGACACTCGTATTTTTGATTAAAAAGAACCATTCTTTTAATTTTTGTATTGCATTAGTGAAAGACATACTATTTCCTAATCATCATTTCTCTCATCGAATGTCATTGTGGATTTGGGTCTAAAATATTTGCATATCATTTTTTAGTGTTTTATTTGTAGCTCATTTAAAAATTGTGGGAAACCTATATGCTGGAAGTCATGCCCAGCTGATAGTTGACAAATTGAATCATAGTGCACACTTTATTATCTACACCAAACCACTAAAAATAAATTAATCATTTTCTTAAACAACATCCCACCCAGAAGAAGTTGTCAATGATCAAAGGATTGATAGTGGGCTCCTGACGGGTTTCTTTGTCTAGTCATTATCTCAGAGAAAGTAACCCCCTCACTAAAACTTACCTAAAACTATCTTTAGTAGTTGGTTTTTTGTACGGAGCCTTTTATCAAACCAAAAACTCTACTTTATTCACAATTCAATCCTAAACGGCATAAGCCAGAACATGAAATCTACCACATAGGATTTTGTGTTTGCTAGTTTTTTCTTGATCTGAATTTTGAGGTGTGAGGTCGTCTTCTCCATTATTATTTTCCTTCACACTCCATAATCATAGTTGGTGTATTTCAACTCTTTATGAGTGTGTTAGGGTCAATCATTGCCATACTCAGGTTTCTAGGTTGGTCTTTTATTTGATCCAAATCACCAAATTTACTTTTTTCCATCTTTTCAAAAATCTCACAGAGACCGGCTTAATTCCATCAACCGTCATCAGATTACTCATGTAACCATCATCATTTTATTGGCCATTGTCGGTTTCATACTATTTTGGTTATTTTAACCAAAGTAGCATTCATCACATTTTTGTTCTTTCTCAGGTTTCCTCGGTTACCTCACCATATCTTTGTGTCTTTGAAATCATTATCAAGATCCATATTTGCTCCATTTTCATCACTTATTACCACATTTACAAATCCTTTTATTTTCCACAATAATCGGTATCAGTCCTCTGACCAGCATCGGTTACCCTCTGTCACTGACACTGATTACCCAACCATTTTCGGTCGTTGTGTTTTAAATTTTCAATTAAAATAGTGTTCAGTTGTCACCTTCTGAAACCATTTTCTTTAGTCCTTTTGTAATCTTGTATCATTTATGGAGCTTAAATTACCGGGTTTACTATAAGTCACATGGTTTTGACTCGTAGCCAAGGCAACATCCTCATGTTCCACACTAGCCTGCAACCACTCCTAGCTACCCAATCGCCGCCTTTCATTCTATCACATATGGATCCCAGTCAGCCTATTACCATAAGTACCAGTGATGAGCAGTTTGCAACACTCCTTGATCAAAACCCCGTTTCTTTACAATATTATTTAGCCCATTCATCCACTTGAGATTCATCAGGGAAGATTTTATACAACACGCCTGTGTCCATTCCTCCTACCCTCACACCCACTTCTGCATTAGCTACTACTATCTCGACTGTTAGAGTAGGTATTTACCTTAGCTCATGATCACCTAGGTACATTATTTATCTTTATTGTATTTATCTTCACCCACTTATGTGTGTGGATATTTATTTTTATTTATTTATATATTATGGGGATATTATCTAGTTGTTAGGTATAGTTTTTTACTCGATCTATGGTATTGACTAGTTATTTTCCTTGATCTATGGTATTGACTAGATCCTTGATGTCTAGTCCTCTCCTAAATCTATGGACTTAACTAGTTCTTTGATGACTAGTTATTTCCTTGATTTATGGCTTGATCTACGACCTTGACTGGTTCTTAGATTTTTATTCTTTGCCTATACAAGCAAGGCCCATTCTCATTATATTTCATTGAGTTCCATAATAATATATGATATTGTTGTTCATTTGTTTGCAAAGGTTTATGTAAAGTTATTCTGACGAATTAATTTCATCTTATTGATCATGGTGTTTGATTAGCATCTTTGTTCTTGGCTTGGTACAATCTAGTTATCGTTCCTTTTATGGTATCAGAGCAGGAGATTGATGTTGACATCCATCTGTAAGTTTTTTTTTGCAAACTTTATGCAAAATAGAGGCACCCATTGGAATCCTTAGCCCCTGGTCATATGGTATGGTCATATGAGGGCTTAAAGGTTGTGATTCCTACTAGTAAGTGCTTAACTCCAGCCCCTTTCATTTTACCTGTGTGGTGAAGGAAAGAGCATTTTATTTTGTTTTAGTGGCAACTAAAATAAATAGTAGAGCATAATATTGAAAAAATTGTATCTTTTGATCGGTAACTCGGTTTTGAGTGCCATTTTTTGCAAAAGTGCTTGTTTTTTTGTGCTCTTTCCATTGGAAATATTTATTTTGAGAATTGAAATATAATTATAAATCATATTATAACATGCACTCATTATAAAGTGCCAAAATATGGGGGGCTCTTGTTGTATTGTTCGAGGGTCTTGTTGCATTGCTTGGTTCTTGTATTTATTTTGGTGATTTTTTGAGGATGGCGTATTTATCTAATGATACATTAGATCATGTTGAGCCATTAACAACACATAATTACCACACATGGAAACCAAGACTGGGTAAGTGCAGGAAGTTGATGGACAAATATAGGGTCATTCGTGGACATCATATTGCAAATAACAACATAATATCAACTTGTAGGGATTATTAGCAATACATACACTCAAAATTAGACAAAATTATATTAATATGAATCGTAGCATCCATAATCTAGTTTCTAAAATTATAATTTTTTTTAAAATGGACAAGATTAGCTATATTAAACACTCAAAATTCAATGACTTGGTATTTTTTTTTAAAAACGCTAATAAGATTATAGTCCGTTTGCCCACAATTTGGATGACCAAAAATTGATATATATTTTTGTCCTTTGGTGAGAAGTTAGATGCCACTATCTACCTTGGGATGGATTTTATTTTGTGTTTTTTTGAGTAATATTTTATTTTTTATGATTTTTTCCATGGAAGTGGTATGAAAACAAAAAGAAAACAGAGCACTTTCCATTTTCCCACCATAACTTCATCAAAAAATATTGAAATCACATGTATATAATTTCACCAAGGTTGGGATGGTATAATTTTTATCATTCTGATAAGTGAAACAAATTTTGCAGTCTTAAACGTAGACATAAACATTCACAGGAAAAAGTGTCTTAAAGACCTACTATTAGTAAAAAATTATAAAATGATATTTATCCTATTCTATTCACTTTAAAATCAATATTTCTACAAAGCTAATAGTCTTCCCTACGCAATGGTACCATTTTTATGACATAGTTTTTAATTTTCGGCATGGTTCAAGTCTGCGGAAGACTAAAATTGATGTTTTGTTGTTTTTAATGTAAAATTCAGGATTTGATGTCCACTTAATTGTCCCCCAACTTGGTGCACTTACCCGACTGGAAACAATAATTAAGTGGAAATGATTATGGGCTTTAACTTCTTCAGAATAACTAGTGTTCACTAGAGAATATGAAAATTTTTAGTACCAGTGCAAATTTGATGAGTGTATGGGTTTGATAGGAACTTATGTAATTGACAATATTTTGTTTCATTTGGAAAAATGTGACTCTCCTTTCAAAATATGGGATATTGGATGATTTATTTGGTAAGGTGGATCATATGAGAGCCATGCAACTTGAAATTGAAATCACCTCTCTTAATCATGAAGATTTTCCAACAATTATAGAATATCTTACCAAGATCAAGCATTTGTTGACACAGTTAAAAGGGAGTGGAAGAGATGACAAATATGAAGAGTGTGTTTACTTGATTCTATCCAAGTTGAGAGGACCATTTCAAATATTTTCTTCAATCTTTTTCTCTAGCATGGATGCCTTAGGTGAAAAATTCAAAATGCCTAACTTATTAACATTTTGTGAAAGACTTACTAGGGAAGAATCCAAATTGTCTCACCTTGAGTCTTCCACCTCTCAAAAGGAATTAGTTGCATCTAATCCTAAGGGAAAGGGAAAATGGAAAATTAAAACCAAATCCACCCCTTCTCCATCTCAAAGTGCTCATAAACCCAAAGAAAACAACTCTAAACCCAAGGAGTCTTCTAAATCCAAGAATAATTCTAGCCTTTCATGCTCTTTTTGTGGGGCTAGTGGTCATGAAGAACATAGGTGTTATAAGTGAATGCAAGCCTTAGAGGATGCAGTCAAGAAACACAAAATTTCTATCTTCACTCCACCTCCTTCTAATTAGCATGAAAAAGCACTTAATGTTGTTGGGAGATCTCATTCACCACTTATAGATAGTTGGGTTATAGATTCTGGTGCTTCTCATCACATGAATTCTTCCAAGGAGTCTTTTGTTTCTATTGTTCTGAGTTCTACTTCCAAAATTGAAGTTGGAGATTCTTCCTTTCTTTCTGTCGAGGGAAAAGGTGATATACAACTTGATGGTGGTAGTATCCAAGATGCACTATATGTTCCTAACATATTTAAAAAAATTCTTTCTCTATATCAAATTTTTCATCCATTCCCATGAGATATGTATGAGAAATATGGTGCATGAACATCCTATATTTGATTTTTTTTAATGAGGATTCTAGATCAAGAAAGGACAAGGAAATGATATTCACCTAAAGCCCCATGATTGCAAGAATGAGAAATCATCTCAGTTTCAATTGATGTCACTCACTTGGTATTGTTCTTAAACACTCATTCAAACATTATAGTGTGATCACACGTCAAAGGATAAAAGACATTGCAATCACCTCATTTCAGTCCAACAGGTGGCCACATGAAAAACATCTCATCCACAGAGCAATCCCCTTTCTTCAAGGTGAAGACATCTCAGTAAGTGACAGACAATCATAATATGGTTTAAGCATCATGGAATTGATTCTTGGTCACTTAGGTGAATTGTGTAGGCCTAGAGGAGTATGTGATTCCCATATCCTAACTCCTACATTGTGATCGGAGAGAATCATCATGTTCCCATCACAATATAGTCCTCGTAATAGTGTTTCTAGACACTTATCTGATGCTCTGGAATGTTTTCATGTCTCACGGAAGGAGGAGATTGTGATCATAGTGTAATATCATATGCATATAACCCACACAATATCTCTAGTAACCATGCCATATCCACTAATTTCTACAATTGAATCCTCCATATAAATTATAAAATATCAACTGACAAGTGCACATCATATCTCAATCCAAACTACTCATCAAAAATACATACCAAATTATCAAGAATTTTACCATATAAAATACTCAAACTACATAAACCTTTTTAGCTTAATTACATTAGTCCCTAAGAAAAAAACATAATTTTCCTACTACCTCAACCACCATGGAAAAATTCCATCAACCATCCTAGTGATCTTCTCAAGTATGAATGCCATAAACCATGTTGAACGCAACCATTATAACATGACAAAAAGATGTCTATCTGAGGGGTATGCAACCTTTTCTAGAATTATATTCAAAAAATAACCTAATGACTCTAAAAATCAAAATTCTCCCGAACCCACATAGAACATGACATAATCTACATTTTGACTATCCTTGGGGTGAATTTCACTTGCAAAATTTTCCCTTGAACATATTTACCATTTTTCTCCTAGCTACTCTTTCCCAAATTAAAAACAACGCCTACCATGGTATTTTCACCAAAATGTGCCCCATCTCGACCACCTCAACTGCCACCTTGTACTCTTTCCATTATCACTAAAATTTCTAGATTTGGGTATCTCATAGTTGAGATTCTCTTAATCTCAATTGGAAAAGTGACAAATGAATTCCTCTATTTAGTATTTATAGAATTTCTTATAACTGGTTTCAAATTTATTCTCTTATGATATTCAAACCTTTATAAATTTCAAAGGAAAAATCCTAAAAATATTTCATAAATTATTCCACAACAATGGAGGAAATCTCATCATTTTGATATAATACATGTGCCCTTATTAAATCCCAAAAAAAATGCCCATTTTGCATCATTTCAATGCTCAACTACATTCTTCTCGTGGCCTCCTAGTAAGTTGATTTATGTCCTATATTACTAGTTATCTTATGTGTTAATTTTAATTCTTTCTTACTCACGGTTCAAAACATCTTTTGCACCTTCCATACGTAATCCAAGAAACACCGACAAGTATGAGGTAGGTATATTTCATTTGGTGGAGTTCATTATTTCCTTATAACATTTTAATTATTGCTTTACTTTTAGATTTTAATTTTAATTTTATGAGTTTCATATATATTTTCCCAAAGACCATCATGTTTTTAACTATTGTGACACACATGATCTTTAGTTTGTTATGTGTATATACCTTATTTTTGGAACTTGTTAACCATTTATTTTATGTAATGGTTGTATATGGATCTTCCTCCTAAAAGGGTGCCTAACGAGGCCTACTGAGATTGGGGTGTGATCAGAATTTATCATGTGGGATAGACCACAACATTTGAGATATGTCTCTATTGTGACATAGTTTGCTTACCCTTGCCTCATTTCTTACCTTTTTCACACATTATATATATTATGTCTACTTATCTCATTATGTATATGTGTGTATGTTTTCTTCACACTATGTCCCTTCTTTCCATCACCTTGGACCTTCATTATTTATCTCTATTTACTTTTTGGCTTTGACCTCACATTTTTTTACCCTTTTGACCTTAGGGTTACCCCAAGTATGACATTATCTCCCATGGGCGATGGTTTCAAGTTTTTTTTCAATAGATGACACCATCACTGGTTTGTGATGGTGTCAGGTATATTTACCCCAACATATTTTTATCAAACCAATAACAAACAACCATTTTTATCACATATGTAGGTATTTATATCTCACATATTTTCTACATGTTGGAATTAGAACCTTGGAGATTACCTCTTTTGCATTTGGCTCACCAAAGTGAGTTGGGAATGGAGATATTCTTAGTGATATTTCCCCTTCTCCGCCCATAGTGATAATCACTTGGTGATGTTGTCTCTAGGGAGGAGAGGATTATGCATCAACGGTCACACACATGTTACATGTAAGTATCTCTAACCCTTCTTAATCTTTTATTTTAAACATGTATGTTTTGTTTTGGTCATTTATTACTATAGAATGAAATATATGTGTTTTTTATCTATTGCATTACCTTCAAATATTATGCCACATGGATTTATCCATCCCTTGATTACTCTTTTTCTGAACCCTAATAGGATACCTATCATTATCCTATGTAAAATCCTTAAAAACTTATCTATCATAGAGTTATGGTCACTATCCTTTATAGTTATAACACTAATTCTCATTTAGAACATTTTTATCTACATCATGTGTCTATACTTAGATTTGGTCCATATATTTAAGAACCCATTTAGGAACTTGTATTTTTGTATTATACAAAATCAGGCATGATTGATACATTTTCTATCATAAATTATTAATGATGTCACTTGGATATTTATACCCACTACATAATTTATCCCTCCACACTCACATTCATCACTCATTATGTCTATTGATGCTCTCCAATCTATCCTTAAAACTTGAAAGGCCCTTAAGTTGGTCATTATTACCTTCTTTGGAGTCAACATGTGGAGTAATTGGTACTTGTTGGTGTAGGATATTTACCATGCATATATTTCAAGTACATGGGATTCCTCCACATAGGTGATTCACCATGATTAGGTGTCCTAGGGTTTTATTATGGCTTTACACGCGTCAAAGAGCATCATAGGAGTTACATTTGACTGGTTATTTCGGGAATGTAACTCCCACCGCTTGACGGCTACATTTGTGGGGGAGTTACACACCCCACTACTATATGTACACCCTTTCATCTTGAGAAATACAATGGAATGGAATAAAGTATGGGATTTGAGCCATTTTTCCCTTAATGCATGCACATTGCTCTCATGGGTTATTTCTTTCTTCAATCTTGAAGCTACATCATTTTGCAGTTGAGTGCAACATTTTGATGCTCACGGATTCCCTCCAGATCTTTTTCATTCCTCCGACATGGTATCAGAGCTTGGGGATCGAAATTGTTTTTCTCGCAATAGTTGTTTACTACTCTCCATCTCGTAGTTTCTTGTGCAAGTTCTCATTCTTGTTTTGTGCTCTACTTGCATTTTATTTATAAAAAAAAAGGTCTATGTATTTGGTTTGCTTGCTGGTGTGCTTCTCGTTGGAATTTTGCAGCATTGAGGTTTCAGCAGATTACAAGTTTGAAGTTCTCTCAACACCGTGTTTCCTTGATCGGGACATCATTATTTGGTATGGATAACTCGGGTTGGTTCTCTAGTGTGTAAAGTAGTTGGACATTCCCCTATTTTTTTGGAGTTCCCTCTCTATTATCCTCTAGGTTGCATCTCATGTGGGAATCTCCAGTCTATTACCTAATCTACAAGGTTACTCCTACCTTGGCATCGTCAAACACTTCCCACTTATGGAACCTCTAGCTCGTGTTCTACCTCTAGTGTGGCCATCTTCAACTCACGTTTTAGAATCATTGGTCTTTG
Source organism: Taxus chinensis (assembly GCA_019776745.2). Lineage (NCBI taxonomy): Eukaryota > Viridiplantae > Streptophyta > Pinopsida > Cupressales > Taxaceae > Taxus > Taxus chinensis. The sequence continues at coordinate 150,394,598 of CM034155.1, read as the reverse complement.
GCTCCATCTATGGCCTCTGCAATTTATTTGTTGTCCTTTCCACCATCCACATAGGAGAAACTGACTCGTGTTTAACTGTGCATCGATTCATGCATTGGGTCTCTAGATTCGGTGTGATCTTGGCCCTGAAACGTTTCTCAACTCCCTCCAGCTCTAGCTTGAATCATCCACCATTTTCTATCATTATCTCTACGACCTGCACCATCTAGCTCATGTCCACTGGCTCCAATGTGGCCATTTCCGGTCTTCTCAGCTTTTTATGCAATCTTTGTGCCATTCAACTCAATCTTAGTACCGACTGACTCACTAGCACAAAATTTTCCAACTTCTTACCATGCTAACTTTGGTGTCTAACTTGGTGCTTCTCCGGTGCATTGATCGGCACGTGGCTCAGTGGCTCAGCTTGGTGGTTACAACCAACTCATCTTGGGCCCATTCCTTTTAGAACTTTTTGGCAGTTAAAACAACCTATTTTTAATGTTTTAAGGAAAAAACATTCATGTTTGGCATTATAATATTTTTGGGACCTATTTTGGTTGTATTTAATGTCCTTCATTCGTGTGTCGAAGACGAAGGGAGAGGTTCGGGGTTGGAAGGAGGCTAATTCCTCCTCGTAAGTAAAAAAAACCCTACCTAAAATTTGATGCCATTTCCAATGATTACTCACACGACACCCTTTGCACCCATTTTGGGAACTTTTTAAATCCATTTGTAGGGCTTATTGGCATTTTCCATCAGTTGCAGGAATCATTTTCTTGCTATAACTTTTGACTTGCTAGTCGGTTTTGAGCACTTCTTTAGTAAATGTTACATGATTTTTCACACATTACGTGATGACATTGTCAGTTTTGTAAACACACTAATTTATAAAGTGCCACATTCTTGGGGGTCATTAGTAATCTTGGGCCTTGTATTACACACAAATGCATTATCGATCAAGTCCGACATATTGCATTTGTGGACCTTGAAATTTTGATTCCACATCATGGAGGGTGCTCTTTTCAGACTTGAGCGTCATAGGATTTCCTTACAGCCTCCGCCACTTCTTCTTGAGAGAGGTAACTATTCAGTTTAGTGTGCTTCTATGGAACATTACTTCACCTATGAGGGTCTTTCACACTTACCTCTTGGGCCAGTTCCTGCACCCAATGATCATCATCATCTTGACGAATTTCTCAACACTTGCGACCATGTTTTTGGTCACTTGATGATGTATGTCTCCCCATCTCTCTAGTTTCATGTGGCAGACTCAGATCCACCCTACTGAGTCTGGATCATTCTTCATTCCCTCTATGGACACCCTTCACATACTTCCACCATTGTTGTTTCTACCGATTTAGTTGTCTCCTCTATTTCTTCGTGTGATGAAAATTCCACTAACACACACTCATTTGGTTCTACTTCTGATGACGAGGATTATGCACCCAGTTCTGATGACGAGAGTACTATAGAGGACTCTTCTCCTCATTCTCTCACTATTCTAGAGAGTTTTGACACATCCCACATCTCATCAGTTATTGAGCAGTCTCCTATATAGTCTCATATAGTCATCACACCCACCTCTTTTCCACCTTCAGTGTGTGAGGCCCCTTTCCCTCCTCTACCTTCATTGGATGACTCATACCTATCTGACATTGCTCTTTTATTTGTTGATCCCTCTCATTAGGATGAGTATCTTCCTAACCTTAGTTTTCTTTACGTAGAGTACACTTGTGATGTACTACAAGCTCCCCATCCATCTACAGGTATTTCAGAGGAGTTCATCATCTCCGTTATTGGGAGTTCCCCTTCTGGGACTCTTACCACTTCCACTTTTCTAGAGACCTTCATTGATCCACCCTTCCTTGTGGATCCATTTTCTATTGTGGGGGATGTTTTTTTTATTTCACATTAGTTGGACATCATTTCTACAGGTGTTCCCCTTCTTCACTCTGTCATTTCTCTACACATGGCATTATCTTCAGTTCCTTGGAGCTCTGTTGCTAGACCTATGTCACACTTTCATGGACTAGACTCAGAACTCTTTGCGTTTCTGCCTTCAGTTTCCTTCATGGAGTGGGATGACTTCCAACACATCATTTATGTCCTTCCTAAGGGCAGACACACAATTTGGTACGGTTGGCTCTTCTTCAGTCCAGAGGTAGAGGATCTCGTGATTGACATTCTTCTGGGATACCGCATAGAGCTGCAGAGTTCAGATCCATCCATGGCATCTTCTACATTCCTCTCGTATCCCTCTTCTTCTCTCTTGTTCTTCTTTCCGAGATATTGCCTCTTTGTACATGGGTACCTTTACATGATTGTCTATGGTCGGGACCCATCCTTGGCATCTTTCTTAGATTAGAGAGTGGAATTGTCTCTCTTTTAGGGGGGGGTTTTCCCATTGGTTTTTCTCGTTTTACTCCACTTTTTGAGAGTTTCTTATACATCGGTACCTCATCAGGCTTGTTATCCGGACCCACTTCTCCTTGTTTTCATCTATGTGTCCACCTAAGCTATGGTTCAAGGGGGGCGTTGGTGTAGGATATTTACCATGCATATATTTTAAGTATATGGGATTCCTCCACATAGGTGATTCACCATGATTAGGTATCCTAGGGTGTCATTATGACCTTACACGCATCATAAAACATCATAGGAGTTACATTTGACTAGTTATTCCAAGAATGTAACTCCCACCTCTTGACGACTACATTTGTGGGGGAGTTACACACTCCACTACTATATGTACACCCTTTCATATTGAGTAATACAATGGAATGGAATAGAGTATAGGATTTGAGCTATTTTTCCCTTAATGCATGCACATTGCTCTCATGGGTGATTTCTTGCTTCAATCTTGAAGCTACATCATTTTGCAGTTGAGTACGACATTTTTATGCTCACGGATTCCCTCTAGATCTTCATCATTCCTTTGATAGTACTTAGCATATTGAAACATAGGATCTAAACTTATCATGGTCTACCCAACCTTTAGAGTCATTAGATTCTTCAACCATGTTTTCCTAATTATTGTTCTATTTGTTTGAAGTCCAGACATCAAATCTCTCACAAGGTACAATTGAACCTTGGGGGAATTTATTGTGGTGATGGTCTCGTTAATCAAATAAGTATCTCTAACCTCTCTTTTCATTTATTTTATTTCATATTTGGACTTTTTTTATGTGGTCATGCATAGATTAGGATAGAGTAGCATATTCTTTATCTATTTCATTATTTATTTATTATTTATTACCTTACAATCCTCATTTTGGTACTTACAACCTTATACAACCCTTGATCCTTATGAATCTTAATTGGAAACATATTAGATCCCATTTACTTTGATATGATATGATTTATGACCTTGTCATAGCCAGCGTATTATCGAGAGATACTTATATGCCACTACCTTATTCTAGTTCTAGGATTTGGAACCCTATATCTCTCATAAAGTGTGGTGTATTGTATTCTTAGATCCACATATTTATCAACTTACAACCTTAAGGTGTGCATCTTTATAACGGCCCCATTTATTACTCTAGTCTGGATTATCCCTTATAGAGAGACAAAAATGATCTTTTATTGATCCATTATTTATTTACATACGCCATGCACAATATTCTTAGCATAATTATTAGACTTATTGTAATCCATATAGAAGGGTATCAACTTAGACAAGGAGCCTCAACCATTAGTCTGGGATCTATAAATGTGATCCAAAATATGTGGCTTTTACAAAAGAGACTCTTTGAGATATCTTAAAATAAAATGAGGTGGATATTAATTTGATAAGAATAAGGGGAAAAGATAAATGTGAAAATGACTAAATAAAAAATGAATATGAAAGGAAACATGAAGGCTCACTCACTGATGAAGTAAGATTCACATTAGATCTATTATAATGTAACGATGGTGAAGGCAATTAATAGGGATATAAAATAAAATGTGATCTCTCACTTAGTGGTGAATTAATATTCACATTGGGCTAACAATAATGTATATGGGAGAAGAAACTAGGTAGATTATCCCTCTTCTCTTATCAGAAAGAATACCATTCTAGGGACTAAAACAAGCACATATATAAGCAAATGGTTGCAAGAGTAGTGAATCTAGAATATATTAATCCACAGTCTATTGAGTGTGTAGGGTTATAAATCTTTATCTTATGATAAGAGATGAATCCTTACAGTACCATAATTATAATAAGATACACAAGAAATAATGTGTGTGTATAAACAAAGGTTGCAATATTAAAAAATGGTTTCAATATAATGAAGATATTTTAAAAAAATTACAATAAACACAAAATATACTAATCTGTTCTATTTTATTTACATGGTGCATAAGTTATCATCAATCAAATACAAATATAGAATAAATGGGAAAAGATGATTAGATATGTATTTGTGAAAACACTAGTGACACATTCACCCCAGGGATAATATAAATTTATAAGAGATGTGATGTGGGGGGCTAAAATATTGATAGAAAGAATACCTATGTAAATAATAATTGGGGACTCTAAATACTTGGTGAACATTTCTAGTATAAATCCTATTCTTGAGTTTCATAGATCTAATGTGTTGTGCCCAAAAATCCTTCATTCTCTTTTTCACAAGAAAATGGAGCACCCCCTTTTATTTATGAGTAATAACAATGTTGAGATGAATTATAATTGAAATATGAAATTCCTTAATCTTTTCTTCAAAGTAAACCATGAGATATAGTAGTTCGTTAAATGAAAACTCGGAGTTATACTTGTTTATGATTTTGAAATACTTTCAAAATTTATTTTTTGGTTTGCTTCATGAATAATTAATTATTTTTATCTATAAAATAATATATAATAGATATGTTTTAATGTTGGTCATATACTTAGAAAAAGTTAGGAGAAAAGAATATTGTTATTTTTAAAAAAGAAATCAACTCTATTTCAGCTTTGATGTTTGAGTTTTTTGGATTTTCATTGCTTTAAATAGATCAAATTTAACTCCAGAATGAAACCATATGGATAATTTAAATCACACCAATTAAATCCATGCGTAATGTATTGGAATTTAAACATGCAACATAATATGGAAATGATAGCCAAGGGTTTAAAATTTGAGATAGTTCAGAACAGTAATGTCTATCAAGTGTGTGCAATGAACACTCTGTAGAATGCCAAAAATACATGAACACTGAGGTTAACATTTCCCAAGATAAATTTAACATCAATTAGTTCAAAGTGTCAATGATCCATTGTAATTGAATTCGTAGTTCCTAGGATGATCATGACATCGATTACTACCACTTGTCAAGGATCTATCTCCAAAGGGAGAATATAGGTTAAGTTCAAAACCTTTTCAAATGCGGTAGCACCAATGACCACCACTTATTGAATTTTGGTGACACTTAGAGGCTTTTTAAGACATTATAAATTCAAAGTAAAGTAATACATGGAAACCTTCAATAAGACAAGTCATGAAAAGTTATATCTCACTGATTTCTCATGACTGATTAAGCTAATAATTAAGCTTATTCATCAAATCAGTGAGATAAAAGAGGAGAAAATTGTTGTAAAATAGCTCTAAACAGAGGAAAATAAGTAGATAGTTTCATGATCTTTAGTTGTTCATACAAAATAAAATTGATTGTTTATTTTGATTTTTTTTCAAGCTTTTTAGAGACTTCTAGTATTGATCACTCAGACTGTGTTTTGATAAACATGGAGATCCTATTTTTGGTAAAATTAATGTAAATTATAGGATACTATTTTTTTACTATTGGTAAATAGTTTGGAAGGGACCATACCTTGTAGTACAAAAAGGTTCAAAATCCAGATGGGACAATGATATCAAAGTGGTTTTTTGATACGTGGGGGACACGCCCCAACAAAAATCCAAAAAGCAAGATATACATATAGTAAACTAAGGCAGGGTCCAACTACCTACAAGGATCCCAAAACTATCGTAGCACAATGAAACAATAGCATAAAAAATCAATACAACAACACAAAAATAGATAAAGGAAAGCAAGATAAACTAACTCAGGTATTTTTCATAAAATTTTAGAGTTTTTTTCAGGATTTTGTAGAGATTAGTTTCATTTTTCATGATTGAGTCCTGGCTTCCCTCTATGAGTGTTTTCTTCTTAAGCTTACCATTCTTCCAAGTGGTCTTAGGAATTCCACACGATCACAAACCTGTTTAACATTGACCTGAATATAATCCAACATTTACCTATGTATAGTAAGATGGTTAGAATGCATTTCTTCCATATGAACAAATCTATCCTCCAATTCTAGTAGGTGACTAGAGAGGTTGTCCAGATTCTTCTGCAAGTTAGAGAGATCAGAAGGATCCACACTAGTTTTAAGACCTTCCTTGATCAACAAATCCACACTATCTTCAATTTCTTTAAGGATCTCAACATGATGTTTGACTTGTGCCGACATACCCAAGATTAAAGGGGGCATGAGGATCTTCGCTAAATTTTAGTAGTCTCTTCGCTCCAATGGTATCTTTGACTTTAGAGTTGCTGTAGAGAATTCGTTTAGCAAGGGGGATCAAAAAGGGGTTCATGAACATTAAGGTTCTTGGACCTAATTCTCGGTTTCTAAGGGGGAGGGGGGGAAGAGAGTGGGCAGGATCATTAACAATGACATTAAGGAAATATCAATACAGTAGGAAGATAACCCCTTGATACAGGGGAAGGACACGCGTGTGGTCTTGAACCTCCTTAATAGACTTTTTAAGTGATTGGAGGATGTAAAAAGGGAAACTCACCTTGTATGCATAGCGGAAGTGATTCAGCAGGATATGATGATGCAGGGGAGGTGTCGAGATTCTTCCTTCCAAGGTGACATAGGGGACCATCATTTTTGCCACTTAATTGTAGGGTTGAGGGATGGAAGAATAGAGGATTCCAAATTTGCAATTTGAAGAGTCTCATCCCATATCAGAAACCTTTATACCTTGGCATCTTTGTCAAATTTATTTTGGAAAAAATTCAACCCCTCCATACTCATTCTTGTGATGAATGAAATCGTCTCTTCCATAATGGAAAATTCCTTGTCCTTGAAATAGATGAATATGTCTTTCCATTTCCTATAAAAATTAAGGGAGATGTGGACGTCATTACCCTTAATTCAGTGAACCATTCAAAGATTAAAATATTCCAAAGTTCCACATTATTCCACTAAGAGGGATCACATATGGGCTCCACTTTGCATGGTGGACCCCCCATTATGCAATCGAACTTGGTAAACAAAGCAATATCTACCCAAAAGAGGCTATGAGATAGCCTAGTAGCAGATTCATTGGAACCTGTGAGTGATAAATATTTTAGACCTACAAATGAAGGTCCTTCTACTAAGGCTCAGGCTCAAAAATCAAATCAAAACGAGCCGTTTGGGAGAGTACATTTGCACAAGGTAAGAGTAATTATACTAATTTCTCCACACATGCCATGGCTGCCTTATTAACATGATTAAAATGTTAAGTGTCCTTAGCCTCATTAATAATGATGGATTGGGGTGCGAGGGGGGTCTCCTCAAAATCATACCGAAATTTGAATTTATCAATGATGACCTTGTCATTAGCAAGTGGATTTTCTGCTCCATTCCCTTCTCTATAGAAATGAAATTTTTTATGCTTTTATACCTTTATACTTGTAATAACTTTTATACCTTTTACGCTTTAGTTTTAACTTTAGTTTTTCTACTTTAATTTTAGAATAGATTTTTTTTTCTAGGAAGATCTAAAGCATGCAGAAAGTGTGGTTGTGTCCCATTTCTCTCAATATACATTGCAATCTTAATGTAAAATACATCTTGACATGGTGGATTCAATACAAAGAAGGAATTTTTTAGCTTCGCATGGTTTTTGTGAGTTATTTAGTTGTTTTCAATTGTTGATTCATGCATTGATGCCTAGAAAAAAAATCTCTTTTATTTATTAAGTAGATTTTTTACTTCTAATTTTAGTTGAATTTTCAGGATAAGAGATTGAGCATAAGTTGTTCTTGCTTTCACGATTTGAAATTTCTTGCATTTTTTCCTTAAATGTGCTTTGCATTATTAGATGATTAAGCGGTTTAGAGATATTAGCAAATGGAAAATTATTCTTTTTTCTTGTGTAAAATCTAGTTAGCTTGAAAATTTTGTTATGCTAACTAACCTCTATTATAAGATCAGTAAACTTAATGTATTTATTTTCTTAGATTATGCAAAGATGTGATTCTAGTTATTTAATTTCTATTACTAATTGCATAGGGTTTATGTAAATTCAGTTAAATCTATTTCTTGTATTCCTTGGTTTGTGTGTGGTTTAATTGAGATCAAGATGTTTTCTATGCTTAATAATTGAGAGAGAGAGATTCTAGTTTGTTTTCTAACTTACCCTTCCCTCCTTTTTTATTTTTTGAAGAAATCTAAAAATAAATTAGTTAGGCTAGATTCATTGTAAGTATCTATAGGTTGAGACAAATTCATATATAGATTAGTGAATTTTCCAAAGTTCACTAGTTCCTCTATGGGTCAAAAAAGTCTATATAATTTCTACATTGAGTTATGTGTCCCAAATTATTCCATACCTTGAATCCTATTTCTAGTAGGGGTTCTAAAACAAGTAGGATTAATTTATTTTCACATATTGGATCCTATGTAATAAGTTTGCATGAACATGAATTTTTTGCTAGAAGGAGGGGCCCTTTGGGTTATTGTGAATATGGTTTTATGATAACCCTTTGTGAGTTTTTAAATTTTGTTTTATTTAGAATTTTTTTCTTGGGATTCATTTGGGATTTTTACCCTCTGGTATTTTTCTTCAAGCTATTTTGTACTTGAAAACACATCAATCGGAAGAAGGATTTAAAAAAATTCTTGGTAGGGAAAAAATGAAATTAATAACTTTGGCATGCAACTCAAATTCCCTAAGGATACTTTCAAATTTCTTCCCAAACATGATGGTCATATGATTGTAGATAAACATGTTCTTTATTTTAATAAATCTTTGATTATCTTGAATGTACAACATGAAGATGTATCTTGTAGGTTATTTTTATGTACTTTCAATAATCATGAATATGATTAGTTTTTATGTCTAACCCCTAGCTCAATTTCCAGATAGAAGGAATTAGAAGATGCATTCAATGCAATTTTTTAACATCTCATAGATCCATTCACACTCATAAATCAATTATTCACAATCAAGAGACAACCTCATCAGTCACTTCAAAATTTCAATCTCAAGTTTAAAGAAACCCTTAGCAACATTCCAATCAGCCATAAAACCCAAATGTTAGACATTTACATATATGCTTTATATTCTCTCCTATCAATGTTTGTAAAAAATTCTAGTGTAAATTCATTAGTTTCAACTTATGTAAAGGAAGTCACTCTAGACAAGAAATTGTCTTCTTAGAACCAACTTTGTTCCATTTTAAAATGTATTCCCAAGTGCCCCTAATGTCCAACCAGATCTAAATTATCTCATGATTACTCATTTAAATCAATACATTATTCATAGTCCAATATTTGAGTTAAGAGGAAATAAACTCAATGAGTCAATCACTGCATATGTTATAGATGAGAATGAATGTGTTTAGCGTGATGGTTTTTTATGATGATTATTTTGATTTTGAAGATGATGAAAAAGATATGCATGAGCTACATGAGCAGAATGAGGATAAACATAATAATAAATGGATGATTTATTACATAGACTTATATTTTAAATTTATTATGGAAACTCATTCATTGATAACAACTACTGATTTTATTATAGAATTTTTTTCTAATGTAGTAGAATTTCCAAATATATGTGTTTTTGTAGATATAGAAGATCCTTTTGTGAATGAACAAAAAGAAGAAATTGAAAAGTAGGTAAATGAACTATCTATTGATGCATCTATAAAAAAGGGATGGAGATACTCCATGACTATGACAAGAAGATGGAGAACATGTAATTCACAACAACTGGTGAAATGAAGATGAATGGAGAATAACATCCAAAGAGTTTTTTCTGCCTACACTCCCACATATCACCAAGTTTGAGGTAAAATATTTCCATGAATTTTAATGACCTGATTTTGAGCTAACTCTTTTTCAACCCGGTGTGTTTTCTAATTTTACATTTTTTAAGTTATCATTACATAGCAATTTTTTAGTCAGGATGTTTGTATTGATATATTTTTGGATTGAATACAAAGATGTGTATGCAATCTTGAGGACTATCAAAATTCAATCCTTATTCAAATAGAAATAGGAATTGTTTCATTCAACCTTTCCAATTTCATTACGTTTATCTAACTTATAATTAGCACTTCAAGAGTAGGATTAGTCATAGATTAGTTTCCATGCTTTCCCAGACTAGTTCTTGTTCTCAATAATGGAAAATATATCATGATTTCTTGTTCACATATAAAATTCCATTAAGTTGAAATAATATAAATTAACTATTTCAAAGGATGAATAAAATTAACTTTGTGTCCCTTGGATTTTTAAATAGCTAGGAGAAATGTTGTTTATGTTTAAAATTCAAAACTATTAATGTAATTGTTGTTGGTTTATAAAAGTTATTATACCCAAGAGAGCCACAAAACAATTTACCAATTTAAATACTTCTATAAAATGGACGAATGAATCGTTAAGTGACTTCTCATTTCTTGTATCATCATTATTATGAGGGCCTAAACTAGTTCTCAATTCCTTAAAATATTTCAAAAAAGAGAGAGAGAAAATGATTTGAACTACAAAAAAAAGTGAAGATTCTATTGAAAAATTACAAAAACTACTAAAAGTGTCTTAACATGGGTGATTCAAGTAATTTCCATCATGACTATAGACTCTTGGCTAACAGTGGAACAATTCTTAAAAAACATTTCTATAATTAAGTTGCATGATCTGACAAGTTATTGATTAATTCAATTTAAAGTTTTAAAGAATGATAGAATAATACAAATGAACACACACATTGGCTCATAAGTATGTTAACTTACTATGTCAAAAAGCCATAGAAGAGGTAATTTTTTATCTGTATCATAAGAAAAATATTCATCCTTGTTATAACTCTTTCCTTAAGAACTTGATAAATGTGAGATTCTGGATTCTAAGCACTTTTAGATTGTTTTCCCTGCATTTGTCTCCATTTTTTGTACCCAACACTCCCCCATTCTATCTTTCACAAGAAAATGGAACCCCCTTTTTAATTATGAATAATAAGATTATTCAGATGAATGATAATTGAACTCTAAAAGTCCTTGATCTTGTCTTTAGAGTAAACCATAATATACAATAGTTTGTTAAAAGAAAACTTAGAGTTATACTTGTTTATGATTTTGAAATAATTTTAAATTTCATTTTGAGAATCTCTTTATGAATAATTCATTATATTTATATACAAAATAAGTTTCAACATTTTTTTCTTAGTGTTGGTCATATGTGTAGGAAACATTAGGTTACAAACCTAAAAGATTGTTGTTTTTCAAAAGGAAATTGACTTTGTTTCAAATTCTACATTCCAATTCCTTGGCTTTTCATTATTCCAAAGCCATAAAATTTAAATCCATAATGAAACCCTATGGAGAGTTTGAGTCACACTGATTATATCCATATGTAATACATGGGCATTTCTAAATTTGGTAGACTCTAGAAAACAAGAGCTAAGTGTTTGAAGTTTGAGACTAATACAGAGCCTAATCAATTTCAATCAACTCAAAATGTCAATTTGATCACAATCTCCAAAAACAGTGTTTTCTCAAGCCAAATTCTCACTTTACCAAGCTTGAAACTCTTCCTTCTCAATCCAAAATTAACTAGAAACCCCTATTTGGGATTATTTTCTCCTTTTAACCTATTTCTAGTCCTCATTTAATGTTATTTCAACTATAAAATTGATTCAAATCAGCCAAAAAGTCTAAATGTATTACCTTTTTATAAAACTATCTTCTCAAGGCTTCTTAAGAATTTTCTTATGGCGAGTTCATGTTTGGAACAAACCACCATTGCCCAGGACAATCCCAGTACATTTCTAAGTACCCTTTTAGGTCTTCAAGGTGTGTGAAAAATATTATCCCTCCAATCCTTAGCTAGACCACTTTTCCACCTTTACTTCCCTTTCACTAGCCTAAGCTTCTACTAGCCCTCCTCTGAGGCCATTGCTATCATAAATTTTGATTTAATTTCTACTTTGAAAATATAAAGACCTTTTATGGCATTCATTTGGCCAATCATCTTTCCTACAAACTTTCATTTGATATCTCCTAGTTTACACCCCTCTTATCTCACCTTGATGTTTACCAATTAGGTATATGCAATGTGGTTAATTATGTGACTACTGACTGTCATATTTTTAGTGAATTAAGGACATGAACCAACTTTTATTCATTAAGAATCTTAAAGAGGGAGTTGTTGAGATTGTTTTCTCAAAGTTTCGAGACTCATTTTAGTCTTTAAGACTCTTTAAGGGATACCATGCTTCCAACCCTGCTTTCATACTCCTACATACTAATGATGTAACTGTCATGAGAATATACTAATTGAGGTCTTATTTGAAATTGATTCATTTTTTATATCATTAAAAACACTGAGGATATGTGTACTTAGAATTTTTAGTTCTTGAAATTGAGTGGAAAACCTTCAAACCTTTGGGATACCCTAGGAAGGGTTTCCCTCAAACCAAAGAAGACTGATTTACTCCCCAAAATGCTTCTACATGTTTTCCATCTCTACACCAAATTTATACAAGGATGTGATAATGTAATAAATCCTTCAAGATTAACAGGAAATCTAGATACTTCCAATTCTTTCTAATTTACTTCAAATCCTCCATACTTTGTTTCTCCAAGGCAGGGTATTATCAATGTCAAGGGTTTCTTGGAAAATTATCTATCAAACTTTATTCCTTCAGGTCTCTAAGGATGTATGGATTCTGAGCACTTGTTTAACCAAATGTATATCATTATCCCCATTATCTAACTCAATTTCTTTTACTATCTAGTAGACTTAAACTTAGTAATCCTAAATAACTTGATACAGTTTGGTACAATTGCTCAAGAAAATATTCACACGTAAGAAATGAAATATTACAATAATCACTATAAATATACATAAAATATCCTCTTACCATTAATAATCTCCTTTACAATTGCATGCACAGAGTTTCAACAATCAATCACCATGCACAAGAGTGCTTGAAAACTATCACAAAGAGTGTACACACTAGAATGAAACTTTCTTAGAGTTCTCATTTGATTCACATTCGAATGGAATGAATCAATCAGTTACATTCATGGCTTGAATATGGCCTTACTACCCTTTAACCGAGGTGTGGAGTCTTCAATTCAGTTATACCCATGGTTTACATGCATGATTTCACCATTTAAGAGGCTCCTTTCATAAGATTCCCTAAGTCTGTGGTACTAACTAACTTGTTATGACTTCTAACCCAAGAGAGGACCTAAAATACCTATGTTATTCCTTATTTCATCCTTTAAAAAGATTATTTTCTCCATGAATACATCACAACACCTACACCAAGACAAAAAATGGCCTTCAAGATTCAAATTTGCATTTTGGAGGTAAAATGCAATATTCAAGTTTGTGAAGGACTAAAACTAAACTAACAACACTAATTGACTTCAAATGACCCCCTAGACATACATGCACACTTTTAAGCCAAAATATTGATGTTGTAGACCATATGTACAAGCTAGGAGTGATGTTCCTGCATCATAGACAATGCAAAGCACTAATGGCCACCAAGTTTCCATAATCAACACTATGTAGAACTCAAAAAATACACAAATACTAAGGTTAAAATTTCCTAGGATGAATGTAACGTCGATTATCTCAAAGTGCCAATGATCCATTGCAAATGAATTTTTAATTGCTAGGATGACCATGAAATTGATGGATGCTACTTGTTAAGGATCCATCACCAAAGGGAGGAAATAGGTTAAGTTCAAAACTTTTCTAAATGTGGTAGTACCAGTAACCACACATGTTGAAGATTGGTGATGCTTAAAGGATTCACGAGACATTACAAAGTTAAAGTACAGAAATACAAATGGAAACCTTCATTAAGATGAGTCATCAACAATTAAATGTCATTATTTTCTCATTTCCAATTAAGTTAATCATTGAGCTGAGTCATCAAATAGTTGAGAAAAAGAGGAGAAAAGAGTTATAAACTATAACAAAATGGAGGAAAATAAGTAGACAGTTTCATGAGCTTCAGTTAGTCATGAAAAATCAAAGTGATTATTTATTAAGAGATTTTTAGAGCTTTTTAAAGACTTCCATCCTTCATCATTTTGACTTTGTATTGATAAAAACAAAGGACATATTTTTGGGAAAACTAATGTAAATTATGGGAGTATGTTCCCATAATAGCTTTTCTAGTTTTTAAGCTTTATTTTTACTTTTAATTGTTTCTACTTTAGTTCTATAATAGATTGCTTTTCTCTGGGAAGCTCTAAAGCATGCAAAACATTTGGATGTGTCCAATCTCTCTCTATATAACTTAAAATCTTAATGTAAAATACATTTTGACGCAATGAATTCAGTATAGAGAATGAATTTTAGAGTTTCACATGGTTTTTTGTGAGTTACTTAGTTATTTTCAATTGTTGATTCATGTCTTGATTCCTAGACGATAAATTTCTATGAATTATTAAGTTCTAAGTTTACACTTCTGATTTTAGTTGAATTTGTAGGGTAAAAGATTGAGCATAAGATGGTCTCACTTTCACGATTTGATGTTTCTTGTATTTATTTCATTAGATGTTCTTTAAAATCTTATATGATTAAGATGTTTATGTGTGTGTGTGTGTGTGTGTGTGTGTGTGTGTTAGGTTGTGGAGCCTGTTTTCATGTGAGAAAGTGTTGAAGACTGTACACTTTCCACAGTTGTCTCATCAGGGTTTGAGGCTGGGCTGGGCCGGGCCCCGAGCAGGGGTCCGGGGGTGGTAGCCCCCGGTAGCAGGGGTTTGGGGGTGCAGCCCCTGAGAAAAATGTTTTTGACCTTAAAACATGCCCGATATACCTGGAAACATGCTTTTCTCATATGGGCGGGATTTTTTGACCCATAGGTCTATGGGATGGTTTTGGCCCATGGTTTTGATACCCATGATTTTGTAAAACTGCTTAAGTAGTTGTCTACTTATATGGTTTTATGCATATGGTAGGTATTATGTAACATTGCATATGTGTTTTGAATTCGAGTTTGAATTCTGTAGAGTTTTTTTAGCATAACTCCAAACAAATATGGGTATTATATTGAGAGAGCGGTGGCTTGTAATAAAATATGAGCAAGTGATTCTTGGTGGACGTAGCCCAAATTGGGTAAACCACATTAAATACTGTCTCTTTGTGTTGTGTTATTTTATTCTACACTTTTATTTGACATCTGTAATATTTTCTACATATTAGTTTCTACTATTGCAATTCTGTGAGGGATTATTCGCATATTTTATCCCTTATTTCCTAACAATATATTAAAAATGGAAAATTATTATGTTTTCTTGTGTGAAATCTAGTTAGCTTAAAAAATTCACTATGCTAATGAACCTCTGTTATAACCTCATTAAATGAACTATAGTATATTATGAAGAGTTATTATTCTAGGTGTTTAAATCCTTTGACTTATTGTCTGTAGAATTCAGTTAAATTTATTTCTTGTTCATTGGTTTGTTTGTGATTCAATTCAGATCAAGGTGTTTGTTATGCTTAATAATTGAGAGCGAGAGTTTAGTTTATTTTTTGTCTTACCCTTCCCTTACTTTTGATTTTATTTTAAATGAAATCCCAAAATCAATTACTTGGGATATAGTCATTATAATATCAGTAGGTTGAGAGAAATTCAAATTCAGGTTGGTCAAGTTTCCAAAGTTCACTAGTTCCTTCATGGGTTAATAAAGGTCATATAGTTTCTCCACTGAGCTATACATCCCAGAGTATTTTGTACCTTAAATCCTGTTCCCAGTAGGTGTTAGAAAATGAGTATGATTAATTTATTATCTCTTATTGGAGCATATGTAACAAAAATGTATCAACACAATGCTCCAAAGATAGTGCTCTAATTATAAGTAAAAATTGTTTTAAACCATTAATATATTAAGAGCATCTTAGTGAGCATAAACAAGTCGATAGATGATAATTTGATTATATAAAAAATGCACTTAAATTTGGTACCTATAAATAGGGGATATGATTAATCAATGTAGCTCTGCGTAGATGATGGCATTGATTGGTCAACCATTAAAAATTACAATTGATGGTATTGATCATCATTAATAGCATTGGCTCTATCAAATGATAAATCATGGATACCTAAGGAAAGTATCATGAGGTGGATGAAAGAATTAGGAAATAATACAAAAGTGATTTGACATGTGTATGAAGTTGATGTAAGTATATATGTAAGTGATAACAAAAGGACAATAAGGAGGTGTTAATTAAGGTAGTAAAATAATGAGATATTTAAGGTATAAAGGGCTACACAACAAACCTCTCTCACATATACTACTAACAACTATGAATTTTTTATTACACCCCACTCCCGATAATGCCTTGTGACAATCATTCGAGGGGCTAGTGCTCTAATGGTTCTTGCCCAAAGAAAATTTAATAAGAGCGAAAAATAAGGAGTATACACTAGTCATAAACATATCCTTCACCTACCTAATGGTCACAACTTCAAATGGGTAACTTTTCTCAATTGGTCTTGGTTGTATTTTAGGATTGGTTGAGTGGGGAAATTAATGAAAGGTTATCTACTTAAGAAAAGGTAGCATAAGCCATTAAAACCATCTAAGAATTATTTGGACATTGCCTCATCACTTGGAGCCATTATGAAAAATATCCAAATCTTCCAAGAGTAGTCCTAGATCAGCCAAGATTTAAAATATGAAGCAAAAAAATTTCATAAATCATGTTAAGTGCTAAAGTTAAATTGAGTTTTTCATTCTATGTGTATTTATTTCTATATATCTATTTGTATCTTACCATAGGATTGTGGGAGAAATAGTGTGTTTAAGGCCTCTTTGAAGTAGTTCTACATAGAATACACTCATCCATCGAGAGGTATTTGGGGTTAATCCAACCTAAAATTCTAACCCCTTTTTAAGGTTTCCTTAAAGAAATCCAAGCTAGGGTTTAAAATGATGATATAATACAACTACACCGTAGATTCATCGTGCAATATTCCAATGTCATAAGTTTAAAATGTAACGATTAAGGAAAACATGTAATAAATAATTCAACTCTGTAGTCAACCCCAAATGGGTTTGTATCCTCCAAATATGTTTTTTCCCTATACACTCTACCTCAAATAGGTTTGTACCCATAAGTGTCTACCCTTTTTTTGAACTTACCCAAATTACATTTCCAACTCTAGGACTTTTTTGTGCCTTGGTGACCATCTACCATTTATCTATTCAACATATAAGCATTATGTTTCATATTATATCGTCTTTTACTAATGATTTCATTCCATTTCTATGCCCTATGCCCTAATTGATGTTTTTCGATTTTTAAAGTTGTTGATAACATTCAAATCTCAATATCTCACATAATTTAGATTGTATTAACACTCTGTTGCATTTTTCTAAATTAATATGTCAAGTATTAGATAAATTATGCTCATATCTCAATCTTTTCATTATAAGTCCAACAACAGTAACATCACTTCCATCATCCATTTTCTTTTGCATATAAGTTCTAGTATTAACTAGAATTTATGTTAGCACTCCTCCTTATTGATATTTTGGATATTATTACTTGGATGACATAAAATACTTACACACACACACACACACACACACACACACACACACACACACACACACACACACACACACACACACACACACACACACACACACACACACACATGTGTGTGTGTGTAGGTGCACGTGTGTGCATGTGCGCATGTGTGTGTGTGTGTGTGTGCGCGCACGTGTGTGTGTGTGCGCGCGTGTGTGTGTGTGCGCATGCGTGTACGTGTGTGTGTGTGCGCGCGCGCGTGTGCATGCGTGTGCGTGTGTGTGTGCGTGTGCGTGTGCGTGTGCGTGTGTGTGCACGTGCATGCGCTTGTGGGTGTATGTGTGTAAACTAGGGTTTGAAGTGCTCAATAGTAAAGGATTCAAGATTTGGAAGAAATAAAATGAAACAATCCATAGAAAAAATAGATCTATTACCAAAGACGAAAGATAGAACCCTAGAGGCTAGGAACATGCATAATAATGTGTTCTTACAAAAAATTGAAACCTTGGGAACACAATACTAGTTCATCAAAATATTTTTAAAAAGGGTGGTTTTACACCAATAATACAATACATTTACCCATAAACATTGTAATGCATACCTAATTGTATACAACAACATTCCAAAAGTAACAATAATTAAAAATAGGGATTTTATAGGAATATCTTATTCATAAAAAATCTAGTGATAGACATCATTAACAAATAATGTAAAACATTTCTAGACAACAAGAAAAATAATGCCTAGACAACAACTCAAAAAAGAACCTTTTTCATCATTACGCTTATACTATCTTGTTACCATAGCAATTGTGTTTTTGAAATCGTCAACTAGGGAAAATATGGTTTAATAACCTTGTTCCTCAACTTAATGGTTCAAGAAACCTCACTCAATTTTCCCAAATCCTACATGAATCTCACTATAAAATAGTAACACCTTACAAGAACACAGTAAAAAGTGGAGGGATATTTTGAGAGGTATGTGCTATATTGCCTTTATTATCAGGGCCTTTGATGTGAGCATTTTTCATGACTCCACCATATTAAATATAATGTGTGTCAACATGAAGTCTAGTATAACGCAAGTACTCAACCCTTGTAGCTTCCAATTCTCTAATAAAACCTTAATGTAATACACAATAAATGTTAGATACTTTTCAAATTTCCATAAATTCTTGAATTTCTACTTTAAGTGCTTGTGATTTCTTCTCAAAGGATGATGCTTCTCTTTCATTCAATTCTTTATAAATGATTGATTTATTGATTGATTTCCTAAATGCATTAATGCACCTTATATATTTATAGATTTATTAAACTCAATTTTTGACATTATTGGCATACATGCTTACACACATCCAACTAAATAATCCAATAAAATAGGCCAAAAACCTCGATGTGCCTGTATACGGATGGAAAGAGCCAACATGAAAAAGAACTCTAAAACGAGGCAGTTATGATTCTAGGGAACTAGAACCATACAAATATGGTTTTAGTAAACCAAAAATGTATAGCTACAGTAGTATGGTTCTTAGAGACCCAAAAATGCAACAATATAATTTTTAGAAAAACTCATAACAATAGAGAAAATACGAGAAAGAGGGAAAAAACGACAAAAAAAAAGAAAAAGAAGAACATCTTAAAAACAACTGAAAGAAGGAACACTCACCAATAAGAACATAATCTTAACCAATTATTGACAAACATACAAATACAATAAAATAGTCCTCTACTAAAATTAAATGTCTACAAGCTTAGGTATCATTATTAAATCTTTCATGCTAGGATATTTTATTTAAGGTAATTAAATCATATATTTATTTTAAATCTAATTGAATTAATCGTTTGGTCTTCTCAAATTAAATAAGAGAATACTATCGAATTACCCTAAAAATGCAAAGATCAAATCATTAAGCCCTCTCATATATGCATTAAATTCCTTGATATTTGGCATTTGCCATTTTGTGTAATAAACTCTTGGTCTTCCTTACCATACCACCTATCCACCCTAGTGCTCGTTGTTTATGAATGTATTACGTCAGTCATAATGACAGCTAAACCGAACTCTGTCATTGGTGGCCCATCTCTATCCCAACCTCATGCATCTGATCATATAAGACTTGAGTTGTTTTGATCAAGGCACCCATGAATTTATTACTACACATCAATCTGATATATTCTAAATATAGATGGGAGGGGAAATTTTGTCTCAGAAACAGCATTTATATATTAGGATCTTGGGTAGCCCAGGATCAGATGGAATTTGGAGAAACATAGTTTAAAATGTTAGATGTTAGATATAGTTTTGTCTCCGATATTTTTGTTTTGTATATGTGAATTTGGTATGAGTGGGAGTAACGAATTTTCTTCTTTTTGGATGATTTTATATGTTTATCATTGAGAGAGGTGGAGAAGGATGGTTTGTCCATTTGTGAATAAAGATATGATTATAGAGGAGGGAGAGGGTGAGGCCTACAGGTCGGTGGCCCCTCACAAAATGGCCCCATAGAGGCAGACAGCCTGCATGACAGGAGCAGCTGCAAGGATGATCAAACAGTAGTAGGATTGGATTTTAGAATAGGCCAAGTTCGGAGGAAAATGGTAGGAAAAAACTAAGAGAAATAGGAAAAACAAATAGAGAAGAAACCTGCACTGTAGGCATGATATATTGAAGGATTAGAGACCATAATCCGATTTTGGAGAGTTTTGATGCAGACGAGGATGATGATGATGAAGAGGAAGAATTTAGGAGAGTTTTTTCTACGATAATGATGATGAGGATAATGATGTTTGTCCAGTTTGGGTGATTAAGTGACAAAGAAGCAGCAGTTACCAGATCCAAAAAAAGCCTTCAACACAATGTCTTCTTCTTCTCCCAAATTCTCTGTTGTCAGTAGTAGTAGCAGTAGGGACCAAGATCAGAACATGGTGCAGCAGCAGCAGCAATTAACAACAACAACAGCGCCACCACCAGGAGGAGAAAACACAGCTATAACCAGGAACAACAGTGCCATAGTGAAGAGAAAAAGAAATCTTCCTGGAACACCAGGCAAGCATGGATATGTATACATAGATAATTAGATACTATCAAACCTTTCCATGTGTTGTGTTTTTCATGGATCTCCATATGTTTAATATTGCATCCCAGGAGAAGTTAGCATATATATGTATCAGTACTGGAATTCCAGATATTGATGCCCTTCCTGGCATGGTTTGGAGCACTGTAAAACAATTAAATTTTCATGGGCATGTGAGAAATATTAGTATTACAACTATTCCTTCCATGCCAGCTTATACCTAATCAAGATTCATTTTGTTACCTAGCGATGTTAACTAGGTAGAATAAATTCAGTACAAGTAGCTTCTGATAGGCCTAATATTGAAGCAAAAGCCTGATTGAACATTGAACCCATGACTTCTGGCCTATAGATATGTGAAGGGTTGGTTGTATATGGTTCGTGTAAATTTCATATTGTGATTATAATGCAACATCAGTCTGTGATGATTATTACGTAGAGTAATAAACTTAATTGGATTGATTGTTTATATCAAATAGCAGTCAGGTTTCCTTTGTTTTTATTTTGCCTTGTGGTTTTGCAGACCCAGATGCAGAAATCATTGCTCTATCCCCCACTACTCTCATGGCTACAAACAGATTTGTTTGTGAAGTTTGCAACAAAGGTTTCCAGAGAGAACAGAATCTACAGCTTCACAGGAGAGGACACAATCTTCCCTGGAAGTTGAGGCAAAGAACTACTAAAGAGATAAAGAGGAGGGTTTATCTGTGCCCAGAACCCACTTGTGTACACCATGATCCATCCAGGGCTCTTGGAGACCTTACTGGTATCAAAAAACACTTCTGCAGAAAACATGGAGAGAAGAAATGGAAGTGTGATAAGTGTGCAAAGAGATATGCTGTTCAGTCTGACTGGAAAGCTCATTCTAAGACTTGTGGTACGAGAGAGTATAGGTGTGACTGTGGGACTCTATTCTCCAGGTATTGTAACTCGATGCTTTAAAATAAAGATAAAGACGGTGGTCTTATATTTTATTTTATAACTGTGATTGTTTTTATTATGTCCGGAATGAATGTCAATCTTCTTGAAAGCTGTGTCCAGGCAGCCATTGATTTAAGGGAAGTACTCATCTCGACTTGGGGATGACCATTTCTGTATGCCTTCACTCCCTTGGATAAAAATCTCTATGTATCTGCCTCAAGATCTGAACACTCAATTGCAGACAAATCACTACATAAAATACAAACATGTTTTATTCCAAGGATACCAGAAATTGGCTTCAGCTGAAGCCGGATGCCACTGCATCACTGTTATTACATCTTTGAAAACTTCTGGAGCCCTACCTGGTCCCAACATGGTCTTTTCATCAATGTCAAACTTGGGTTTAAAATAATACATACAACCAGATCAACATCGACAAACATTCTTTTGGTATTGTTTGGAGACCTCAATCAACGGGCTATTCCATGCGGTACTAAGACCCCACTAGAAACAGTTGAGCATACCAAACCTATATAAAATGTCTCAAACCAGTTCAAAAGGGACTCAACAACAACCCAAAATAAAAGTCTTCAGAATTCCTATTGCTTAAGATGCAGATGACAAATTTCTACACTGATTCAAGAGCTCTGGTTGTGATATTCTCCACTGTAATTCGAAACTATCCAACTTCTACAGATACAGTACTTATAGGCCTGCTCCTTCATGGCATAATATATCAACTAGCCCTATTTCTACAAGCACTTCATGGCATATTTTATTAACTAGCCCTATTTCTACAAGCACTTCATGGATATATACACCATGTTTCTGCAAGTCACTTGCCACTTATTTTTTAATCACTCATTGGGTTCAAACTCAGAAAAAAACCCATTATGCTGTACCAGACATAACATTGATAAATCTTTGGTCCTTTCCTGAAAAACCAGAAAGCAGCCGAAGTATGGAACAAAATTTCCCTACGTAAAAAAAGTTGCTATCCTTGGATAGATACTTCTGATGCACAAAAAGACACACAATAAGGTTCCGGCCTGCAACTAGTTCTGGGAATCCCGTGCTTAAACTGACCACTTACATTGCATTGACACGTGATGCTACTATATGGAAATGCCAAAACAATATTCTGCGACCCAATTCAAAGCAAGTCCTTAAATTTGCAAGATGCCAAAAGTTCTGTCAATGATACCGAAAACTTTTTTTCAAACTTTCTGTACATTGCCATGTTAAAACCACAGTCATGTCTATTCACGTGCAAGTTGTATAGTTTTGGTTACATCTGCCCAGCACGTGAAGCAAGAATTACATTGTATATTACATTTGTTGCATTCCTTGAAACATATTTGTAGGTCAAGTAAATATACTTGAATTATAAGGTAATGACGTGGAGATAAAAAGACACTAACCTTCTTGATTTATATTCCTGTACTTATGCATTGAGGGTTGTAATATTTTTAATTTATTCTATTTGGTGAATTATTTTAAAGAGCTGGAGAGTTTTTAAGATTAATGAAACTAACTTCTGCATGTAAAGCTGTGATGTTTCTGTTTTATATATTGGTATGTTATGGTTGTTTGCATTGCTGGAGCTCTGATAATATTATTTTTGGTTTCATGTAGGAGGGACAGCTTTATTACCCACAGAGCATTTTGTGATGCATTGGCTGAAGAAAGTGCAAGGGTTCCTGGAGGATTAGCTGTTGCAAGTAGCCACTTATATGGTAACAATGTTCTAGCTGGATTGCAGGCTAGTGCAGGTCAGTCAGGCTCTCCACTGTCTATCATGGCAGCTCCCTCATCCTCTTCTTCTTTTAGGCCTTCAGCAAGCCTTAACCATGGAGGAGGAGGAGGTGGTGGTGGCATGAATGCTGCCTTATTTTTTCAACAGTCCTCCAGAGCCATGCAACAAGCTGCTGCTGCAGGTATTCTTCAGGATAGTAGTGCCTATGATGATGGTGGTAGCAGTAATTCACAGGGAATGAATTTGTATCATGATAAGCCATTGACAGGATTGATGCAGCTGCCTGCAATGGGATCCTCCAATAATCCTGGAAGCCAGATGGTTTATCCAGATCTTTTCACTTCTTCTGATCTCCAACAAAGTGGTGTTTCTGGACCGGCATTGGATTTTACAGGCAATAACAACACACAACCACTCTTCACCATCAATAATAATAATAGTAATAGTAATGATAATGGTGGTGGTAGCAGCAGCAGCAGCATGGGTGCTCATGGGCACCACCATGGAGGTATGAGCATGCCCAATTTATACAGCCAACAGCACCTCAGCCAAAGCACCGCCACTCATGCTCAAATGTCAGCCACTGCATTACTTCAGAAAGCAGCACAGATGGGTACAACTACAAGCAGCACTAGTCCATTACTGAGAGCCTTCAATGGCAATGCAATAAACAACCACACAAACAATAACAACAATCTGGCTAGGTCTTTCAGTGGAAATAGTTCAAGATCATTAGAAAATGACTCAGGCCTGCAAGACCTTATCATGAATTCTCTTGCAGGTGGATCCACAGCACCGATGTTTGGATTAAGCACCATGCATCATCATCAACCCACATATGGTGGAAATTACAGTACTGTTCCTGAAAGTGAGAGAAACCCACAGCAACAGCAAGCTTATCATGTCCATGGACTGCAACAGAAAATGCAAGGAGTTAGTGGAAGCCATCAAATATCATCAGTATTGTCAGGCATGACAAACAAAAATGAAGATCAAGCAGCAGGAGATAGATTAACCAGAGATTTTTTGGGTGTGGGAGCTGCCTCCAATGCAAGTTTTCTTATTAGAAATCATCATGATACCATTACCAACATGGACTCTCAAAGAAATGCTGCAACTTCATATAATAACACCAACAACAACAATAATAATAACCAATGGGAAAATTTGAGGTAAGTCTATTATTTTGGATGGCCAAAACTGGTGAGCTTGAAAGACTCTGAATTATATCTAGCAATGCAAAATTGTCATTCCCATGATTTGACAATATATTCAATTTTTTTCTCAACTTGCTGTAAAAAACTCAAAAGTTTAGGCTAGCCTCTGTATTTATTTTTGTCGGCATTCGGTAGTTTGAGTGGAAAAATGTTGTGGAGCGAGAGAAGTCGAAATTTTCTCTTGTTTAGTTATAGTTTCTTTTTTCTGAAATATTTTTCACTTTTTATATGAAATATGAAAGATTTAAGACACCACCATCTTATAAATGAGTAGCTAGCCTCCAGCTGGTCTAGATGCTCGTTGTTCTAGACTTTGTTTTGTGTCTGTTTGGTTTGTTCCTTCATTGTTATATCTCTTACCTTTTGTTAAGGTTATGGGCGTTTTTTAAAACCTTTTTTGTTTGTTTTTATTAAAAAAAACATTTTCATTTATTTTTATAAAAAAATATTTTAAAAATATTTTATTTTATTGTGTATATATATATAGAGAGAGAGATATTTTCCTTCAAAATAAAGAAGTTTAATTTGACATATATTATTAGAATAAACATTTTATTTTAGTGTATATATATTGAATTATTTTCTTTTGAAATAGAAAAGTTCAATTTGACATATATTATTAGAATAATACTGTTTTCATTAAAAACATTTAAATTACATAAATATTTAGTTATTTTCATTTGAAATAACGTTCAATTTAACATATATTAGTAGAATAATATTGTTCTCATTGAAAACATTTCAATTAGATAGATATGGACACCTCTATCCTCACATTTAGATATAACTTCTGAGTATATTAATACATTCTACACATAAAAATATATATCTATTGTATGAGAAGAAAAATTTATAATTATAATTTCTATTTTCATATATAAATTGATCTATTATTATTTATATATCCTATAAAATAATATTATTTTTATTAAAATGATATGTATTACATAGATATTGGCACCTCTACCTTTACATATCCATATAACATGCGAGCCATAGTCCTCGATAGCACTGTGGTACATTTGATCAATAAAGAAATGAAAATAAATAAGACTCATGAGTTTTTTCCCTGAAAGCTTAGGATTGATAAAAACATGTGGAAAAGTTGATATAACGTGTAGCTTCACCACTACATTTTGTTTTATCTATACTCATCATTACATGGCTACTTTTTATAGCAAGAAAGGCCACTAGATAATATGGTACTCCAAGAGTAGAATCAATTTGTTCTTTCTATTCCATGAGGTAATTATTATGTTGATAAAATTGTAGCAAGAAATATTGTGCTTCTACTATAGAATGTAAAACAATTTGTGCTTCAATTATATTATTTTGAGTCTCTAGACGTTTGGATTCAGTGAAGCTGCCAAATGTTCTTTTGCATTGTTAATTCTCTATTTTTAATTTCATTTTTTTTTTGGGTGGGGATGGAGGGCGTAGTATTACATGTAAATTGTTGGATTTTGTAGATAGTTTTTTTGTCTTTTTTTTTTTGTAATTAAAAAGATTATTGAGTCTCTTATCCTTTCATTGAAATTATATAAAAAGTTATGAAGAATGTTTAATGGATAGTGATATCATAAATAACGCATTCATCATTTAATGTAATAAAAGTCGTCTATAGAAATTGTAGAAGAAAATCCCAAAAATAAAAATATTCCCCATTTCATAAAAACAAAGATCATTTATAGAAGCTATAGAAGTAGAATTTTCATTTTATGTGTAAAACCAAATAGAAGGTTGCACTACGAAATTTTCTGTAACATCAAAAAACTAAATTCTCCACATCTTCCATAGTTGTAGTTTTTGTCAGTGAAGAATTACATCGTGTCTACAATTTTATTCATCCAATTCTGTAGCCACAAACTTAACTAGCTTTCGTAGTAAAAACTAGTTCTTTTGTATTAGATATTTAGATTCCTCAAAATACAAGGGGATGATATCTTCTGCAGGTCTTCAATAAGCAAGTATTAAATGCACCAAACAGCACATGAAGGTGATAAACATCCATCTAATATGCTGAAATAATTGGCATTTTCACACTCATCACCCAAACAGACCCAAGACACGTTATAGAGCAATCTTCATCAACACCTTCACCATCCCAAAACAACAAACCAAAACCTTTCCTTTTTGAATCCCTTTTTGTAGTCACGTATTTAATTTAATAACTCCAAATTTGTAAATAGAATATTCAACATCCTCCCTAGCTAGAAATAAATTTTCACCACCAATTGAACCGCCACAAAAAACAACAAACAAGTCACCCAAGTTCTATCAAAAATGCATATAATGAATCTGAAAGCATGGCAAATGGACAGAAACAACCCTTTTCCTTCATGTTACATAATTTTACTCCTACGATTATTTTAGATCCATGCAAAATATGATATACATTAAGTTCAATTTTCTTGGTCTACACGGAAGCGGCCCCCATCAATAAGCTTTATCAAGTTCCCTCTTCCTCTCAACATCCCTCCTATCAGCATTAATGGCATCTTTCCTCAAGTTACGAAATTGAAATTGTAAATTAGAAGTAAGTAAATATTTTATTTTACCAAGTTCGTACCCTTTCATAGTTAATTGCCCTACCAGAACCACCAGGGTATGAAAATAGCATATTCGAGTGACTAATAGGAGGGTGAATGATAGAAAAATCCCAAATATTAGGGAAGGTAATGGGAGCTCATGGGTTGAAGGGAAAAACGAGAATACATACCCTAAAGTACCAATAACAAGTGATTGGCGCACATCAAATTTGGAGCAGTCCTTACCTTCCTCAAATATTTAGTGTTCTCCCAAATCCACATTGGCCACAAAAGTATTCTTTGGCATAAAATGTTTAAGATCTTCCCAATTTCCTTCTACGTTTTCAAAATTTGAGGGATATCTCATACCTAGATTAGTGTTTGCAACAAAAATTTAGGTAGATATAGGACAAGTGATTTCAAACCCTAATCAATTCCTAAAGAATAATTTCTATTAATCCTTAATTACATATTTGAGATACTATTATCAACCAACATATAACATTTTAATTCTTTCTTCTTTTCCATCATGTCTGAACTAGGTTTTGAGGAAAATAATTTAGGGGATTCTACCTTCAATGTCTACACACAGCTGAAAACCTAGGCAGTCATGAGATAAATCTCCCTCATTTACTGGTGAGGCTCCCATGTAAGATTTTGTCAGTTATATATCCTAATATCTATTTTTTCAGCATTACTTTAACTATGTAGCTCATGGACCATATCTAGGCAATTTTGCAGCATGTAAGAAATTGTAAAAGAAAGAAAAATTTTGTAGAAGAGGAAAATAATAGGAAACAAGAAGAAAGGAGAGAAGATGTGCAACCCAATCAATAGTTTACAAGAGTTGATCACATGCACATAGATTAAAACAAATAGATCATGAAATACAAAATCCAAAGCAAAGAAAAATTTCAGATCTAGATCTAGAATAACACAAAGTTTATGAATAGATCTAGAAATAAATACAGACGAAATGCACCGTTGACACAAAGTTCTCTGGAAATATCTTCTCTATTCCTCTACTTGCAGAAAGCTATCAGGTGTTTTAGCTCAAATTCTGGAACACAAGAATGCTGATTACAAATTCTGATCCTCTAACCCGTAGGTTCTTCCTCTATTTATAGTGTATAAAGGGAAATTACAAATAGGAAGCTTTAAATGAATTCCCACATGTGGAAGCTATGAAAAGGGAAACAACTGGAAATCTTCCTCTTGGAATTCCTCTTTGCATGACATGCATGATTTATAACTGAAAAATAAAACCTTCAATTTTACATGTTTGCCACCTATTTCCAAGTAGTTAACTTCTTCAAGTAACGGCTTTTAAACCAATCACTTAAGTTTTATAATTTAATTGATTGCTCAATTACTTTGTCGGAGAAAATAAAAGAAAGAGGAAAAGAAATAAGAAGAAAGATGCAACCCTCCCAGTCTTGTTCTTCTTCCATATTTTGCATGCGGTTGACTCTTTTGCCTTTGATTCTCACCAAACTGGATCTGGAAGCTATGCATGAATGTGATTTGCTTGTGGCTATTGCCTTTGACCTATCTTCCCTTCTATCCTTAAAGCTTTTGTAATTCTTCTTCAGTACATGCACTAGTGTAATGTTTGCCGTAAATAATTCAGAACAAAACTCATCATCTTTTAATTTAAAATTGCATATGAGCAATTTTAAATTCTGGAAAGCACTCTGGGTGAATGCAAATACAAGTAAATTCAATGAAGGCTTCAACTGGAAGATTGGGAGCACATGCACAAGATCCTGAAAGGAATTTTCCATGCAATGACTTCTACATGGGCTGCGTTAGAAACAAGAGGATGAATTTTTTTTCCAGAAAGCCTTTGCAATTATGAGATCTAGATCTGTCAATCAAATTGGTGATAGGTTTAGGGCCTATGTCTGTATCATTGACTTCAGCAAATCTGGAAGCTATGCATGATTCTGCTGATCCTTCTCTTTCATCATGCTTCAACATGGCTGGAACAATCTTTGTCTGAGCTCTTTTTCTTTTAATTCTGTCGGAATCCCTTGCAATTGGATCAATTTGTGCAGATCTGGCAATTTCTTCTGATTCAAAAGATATATTCAATGTACCTGACATTGATTTGAGCACCTGTGATGAATACCTGTAATTTTATTCAGACAAAGATGGAGTCCATGGCATGAATACTTGATTTTTATCACCAAAATCTGCATATAAAGCCTGCTGCCCTAAAATTTGAGGTTTTTCTTGCATGCAAAGCAAGAAAAAATATTATTTAATTCACCAAAGCACATATACCAACATGCAAATGCTCAGAATGACCAAAATTAGGCTATTCCAACCCTAGGCGCCAAAACTGGAAGCTTCCCAACAGTGGAAAATAAATTTTAATGCAAAATCCTCCTTCTTTTGGCACCAAAACCTATCTGGGCTGCAATCCTCATCAAAAATAATTAATTGCTTCTTTATTATGGTAGCCCATGCTTATATAATCCTCAACATACTATTTTTAATAATTTCCCTTCCTATTTCTGGCAATTTAATTAATAAACAATCATGTTTATTCACCCAAATTGGGCGCCCAATTATGCATGTTGCTGGTTGCTTTTAAATAAATTATTTTATTTATTTTTAGCATGCATCCTTGACTTTTCCTTAGCTTTTCCACTTGCATTGACTTTCCTTCTATTTATGGCGCCAAAATTGGGTGAATAAACCATTAATAAATATTATTAATTGCATTGTTATTCACCCAAGGTGGGTCACATTTTTTAGCAAGGGTAATTTCCAAAAATAGGAAGTCAACTTTGATGGGAATTTCTACCCTGCACTGCAGCTCCAAAAATCCCCTCTTTCACTTAAGTTGTTTGACTTTTATAATGGGAATTTTTACCTTGCAAGGCAGGTAAGAAATTCCCAATGGTGCTTTAAGTGATTTTCTTTTATAATGGGAATTTTTACCCTGCAAGGTAGGTAAGAAATTCCCACCTTCCTGCCACCTCTAATATTCCCATTGCAGCTTAAGTGACTTTGAATTCATGGGAAAAATTACCCTTGCAAGGTAGGTAATAAATTCTCACCTGCTGCAAGACTTTGACTTCATGGGAAAAAGTACCCTACAAGGTAGGTAAGAAATTCCCGCCTGCCTGCCACCTCTAATTTTCCCATTGCAGCTTAAGTGACTTTGACTTCATGGGAAAAATTACCCTGCAAGGCAGGTAAGAAATTCTCACCTGCCTGCCACTACCAAAAATCCCATTGCAGCTTACACTCATTAATTCCAAAAAATGTGACTTGCCTGGGAGAGGCTTTTTGTGCATGACTTCATCTTTTTTGGTCAGAAGTTTGCATTTTGAGGTTGATTCCTTCTGGTGTTGTGTCAGTAGATGATCTCCAGATGCTTCAGGAAATTAAACAGACTATACTAGACAAAGAACAAACCTAGGGGAATTTCACAGAGAAACTGCAGAGAAAACTAGAGAAAAACGCAAAAGAAATAAATAAAAGTGAAAAACGTTGCCAGAAGTTGCAGAAAATGCCCTGAATTCATTCCTGGTGAAAACCCTATTGAGATGAGTGAATAATGGCATGCAAAACTTCAACAGGATTCAACCGGAGCACAATTTACTTCAAACGGGGCATTATTTATTCAATAAATAATTAAATAAAAATTTCCTGCAGACAAAACTTGGCGGAGGGATAAAATGAGTTTGGGCATCTGGGTATTTGTCAAAATTGGCTCATATGATTCACTAGGAATATCCTAACATAATAAAGACATCTTCTGGCAATAAAAACACAAAAAGACCCGTTATTTTAAAAGAACGAATTTTTTTAAACATGGGGTAGTCTTAGATTTTAGGGTGAAATCTAGGGACACTAGTTGGCTCTGTCTGTGGACATCTTTGCCTCTGTCAAAATGATAGGAGTAAAGATGAGATCCCAACATCTCTGGTTTTGTATCTTTTCCATTGGGTTTGGGGTCAGGCCATAAAAACAAAAGAAAAAGAAAAAGAAAAGAAAAGAAAACAACAAAATTTTTATTTATATACAAACAGGTTTTACCCTGTATCTCAATTCTTGAACAACTTCAAATGCTACCCGTTGAAAGGCAGTGGTAACTCAATTCCATCCTGGTAGGAAAGGAAGAAAGTATCCATGCTCAGAAGCTCTCTTTGATCATGAAGGGCCCTTTCTAGAGCGAATCAGATTTTTTATGCATGCCCTTCAGTTCATGTCTCTTGTCCCACCAGAGTACCCAGTCTCCAATCTCAAACTTCCTTTCTCTGGCCTTCTTGTCAAATACCTTGGGCAAGTCCTTATCAACTTCATCTGGTGGTGGCTCATCCTTTCTTCTCTCTATGGTGGATAAGTCTGCATCAACTTCCTCCATTCCCAGATTTACCTGTTGCATTTCTGAGGAAGAACTATCACCATATTCTTTGTTCTTATTTAGGTACCGATCATGCTTGTCAAAAGTCTCCACTAAGGAAACTAAACCCTTGGGGATTTTGTTACCTTTTGGTTGGATTATTCCACTATTGTCATCATAACCTGGATCAGTTTTGTCTGTGACTGTTTTTCGTGGTGGTGATTTACTACCTTCAACACACAACCTGTCAAAGTTGTCTTGTTCTAGACATGTAGATGTTTGTTTTTCATCATTGAAAGTCTGCCATTGTTCAACATTATCAGGGACTTTGGGACGGTAGACTATTTCCACTTTATAGTTTCCTTGTCTGAATATGGACGGTGGTCTATCTGGATTCAATAGTACAGCTGTGACAGCCAAAGAGTCTGCCTTGGAATTTTGATTGGTTGGAATGAAGTTGATAGAGAAGGCTACAAAATCGAGTGTGGCAGAAAGCACTTTATCTCTATAATGCTTCATCTCATCTCTTTTGACTTGATTTTTCACTCAAACTTGCTTTACTAGAAGTTCAGCATCTCCTTGGGCTTTGAGGAGTTTTACTCCTTTCTTTCTAGCTTGCTCCATTCCTAACAACAATGCTTCATACTCCACCATATGATTGGTGTTCTCGAACATCAACTTGTGGGAGTATGGGAATATCTCATGATCTGGAGATATTAGTAGAATGTCGGATCCTGATCCAAAAGAACAACATGTGCCTTTAAACTCTAGAGTCCAAACTTTTTCAGCTCCTTCTGGTTCTGGCTCTGGTTAAAGTTCTGATTCTCTGGAATGCCTTTATCCATTTCTAAGAAATGTACCCCACGATAGGATTCTTAAAAAATAATCTAAGATCTAGGATCATCAGATTTTGTCACCATGTACTTGGACTTTTGTTTTGGCTCCAACTTCTGATTTATTCCTTTTATAAGAATATGAGCACATGACCAATCCATCTTTACTTCTCCTCCTAGTCTCTTTACAGAATTTTCTGCTCAACATCCCATAGGAGATAGGAGTATCTGCAACTAAGATTGTCATCTTTAATCTTTTGTCAGGAAAAGCTGCTAGAACAACTTGTGCATATTTGATTTTTCTGATTAAAGGGACTTGTCTCTCCATGGAATAACACCTTTTTATGGTCTTTGTCAAGGTAAGCCCAAGAGCATCTGCAACTTTAGCTGGCATGACATTGTTCAGAAGCACCTGAATCTAAAATGCAATTTCTTAACTTGAAACCATTAAGCAATAGGGAAACATAGAATGGTTCCACTCTTTTAGAAGATGGTGAGGATTTAACAACTACAGTGTTGTTATGGGGAGGAGTATCTTTGGGCTTAGGAAAAAGGCCTTTTGATGTATTAGATTGTCCTGGTGATTGTACATATTTGACTAGCCTATTTAACTACTCAAGAAAGGATCTCAAGTATTCAACTTCTGACATTTGAACTCCTAGTTTTCTTGACATGATCAATAATGTCAAAAGAAGGTATAGATTCAGATACCTGAGCTACTTTCTGTGGTTGAGATGAACTCACATTCTTATTTCTAGGAGCTAAAGAAGAAGGTAAAGGGTTGCCCCTTCTTTTTTCATCAGCTAATGCCTCATCTTGGTGAGTTTGTGATTGTGTAAATACTGCATATGCATGACCATGATCATCTTCATAAAGCTTCTCATCATCATGTTCAAATTTGTAGTTTAGGTAATTAATGTTGGAGTTGCCAGTAGGACCTACAAAATCATCATTCTCGAGCTGATCAGTGTCAACTTCTTGGTCTTCTTCATTCATCTCCACATTGTTTCTGGGAGCAACTTCAATTGCTAATCTTTGGGAACCAGCAATGTGGTTCTGGTTGTTGTTGAAATTATGAGTAGGGGAAGTGTTGTTGCCTTGAGCCATTTGATCCATTTGTTTCTTCATCTGCATCATCTCATTTGCTAAATTTTGCAATAGTGAATCAGAAGTAGTAGTAGAGGATGAACTTTCAGCTCTAGAAGTGTTTCTCTTTATCTTTCCAGCCATGATGAGGTCATCTTCAATTTCAACTGCCATGTTTTGAGATGCTAACAAGTCAGCAGGACGTGCTCTTCGCAGTTGATAGCTTACTTTAGGAAGTAAAACATTGATGAAGAATACCTTTTGATTCTCATCATTCAGAGAAGTAGATGCTGAAATTTTGTAAAGTATGCTTTGGAATTTTGAAATAAAATCCCGCATGTGCTCATGTGGATCCTTCTTCAATTGATTCAGTTAAGTTATCAAGGTGCTGGAATCTTCATAGCTGGTTTGAATATTTTCAGGAATGCATCTTGCATTGTAGCCCAGTTGGTTATGGTTCTAGGAGCTAACCAGTAGAACCATTCTCTAGCCAAGTCATGCAGAGTCTCTATGAAGAGTTTGACATATATGTCTTCATGTTCAACTACAAGCACTCTACAGGATATGAAAAACACAGCCAAGTGGTCATCTAGATTTTGATTTCCATCTCCAAATAATTTCAGAAAATTCTTTCTTGTCCCTTTAGGTAGATCATGCATAGGAGGAGTCAGATTCAAAGGTCCAAAGGCTGCACCCCATGGAACAGGTTTTGTAGGGGCAAGTGGTTGATTCTACATCATGATGAATGGAGCACATCTTCTTTGAGAATAGACTTGGTGAATAATTCTAGCTGCCGGATTATGCTGAAGATGATCTGGATCTGGATGAGTTTGCACTCTTCTTCCTGGTGAAAGACTGGATCTGTGGCTTCTAACTTGAGGAGGATGATTGAAATTGAATTGCTCCTACAATCTATAGAAATGATCAGTCCTTCCTTGTGCCTTGACTAGATCGGGTGAATGGGCATTCTGCCAGGTTGAGAGTTCAGTGGGATATAAAATAGAACTTTCAAGATAAGCTTTGGTCTGCTATAAGATTGTCGCTCCCCAGTGGAGTCGCCAAAAACTATTGGCTAGATTTTTCTGCACAGCTAAAAAACCTAGGCAGTCATGAGATAAATCTCCCTCATTTACCGGTGAGGCTCCTGTGTAAGATTTTGTCAGTTATATATCCTAATATCTATTTTTTGGTATTACTTTAACTATGTAGCTCATGAACCATAGCTAGATAGTTTTGCAGCAAGTAAGCAGTTGTAAAAGAAAGGAAAAATCTGCAGAAGAGGAAAATAATAGGAAACGGGGGAAAGGAGAGAGGATGTGCAACCCAATCAATAGTTTATAGAGTTGATCGCATGCACATAGATTAAAACAAATAGATCATGAAATACAGAATTCAAAGCAAAGGAAACTTTCAGATCTAGATCTAGAATAACACAAATTTTATGAATAGATCTAGAAATAAATACGAGATGAATGCACCATTGACACAAAGTTCTCTGGAAATCTCTTCTCTATTCCTCTGCTTGCAGAAAGCTATCAAGGGTTTCAGCTCAAAGTCTGGAACACAAGAATGTTGATTACAAATTCCGATCCTCTAACCCATAGGTTCTTCCTCTATTTATAGTGTATAAAGGGCAATTACAAATAGGAAGCTTTAAATGAATTCCCACATGCAGAAGCTATGAAAAGGGAAACAACTAGCAATCTTCCTCCTAGAATTCCTCTTTGCATGACATGCATGATTTATAACTGAAAAATAGAACCTTCTATTTTGCATGTCTGCCACCTATTTCCAAGTAATTGACTTCTTCAAGTAACGGCTTTTAAACCAATCACTTAAGTTTTATAATTTAATTGATTGTTCAATTACTTTGTCGGAGAAAATAAAAGAAAGAGGAAAAGAAATAAGAAGAAAGTTGCAACCCTCTCAGTCTTGTTCTTCTTCCATATTCTGCATGTGGTTGACTCTTTTGGCATTTGGATGATTCCTTTGATTATCACCAAACTAGATCTAGAATTTATGCGTGACTGTGATTTTCTTTGCGGGTATTAT
Organism: Taxus chinensis; assembly: GCA_019776745.2. Classification (NCBI taxonomy): domain Eukaryota; kingdom Viridiplantae; phylum Streptophyta; class Pinopsida; order Cupressales; family Taxaceae; genus Taxus; species Taxus chinensis. The sequence continues at coordinate 150,359,044 of CM034155.1, read as the reverse complement.
CGTTGACCTGTGTTCCCTTCTATCCTTAAAGATTTTGCAATTCTTCTTCATTACATGCACCAGTGCAATGTTTTCCATAAACAATTTAGAAAAAACTCATCATGTTTTATTTAAAATTGCATATGAGTAATTTTAAATTCTGGAAAACACTCTGGGTGAATGAAAATACAAGTAAATTCAATGAAGGCTTCAACTAGAAGATTGGGAGCACATGCACAAGATCCTGGAAAGGAATTTTCCATGCACTGACTTCTACACGGGCTGTGTTAGAAACAAGAGGATGAATTTTTTGCCATAAAGCCTTTGCAATTATGAGATCTGGATCTGTCAATTAAATCGATGATAGGTTTAGGGCCTATGTCTGTATCATTGACTTTAGAAAATCTGGAAGCTATGCATGATTTAGCTGATCCTTCTCTTTCATCATGCTTCAAAATGGTTGGAACAATCTTCGTCTGAGCTCTTTTTCTTTTAATTATGTCAGAATCCCTTGCAATTGGATCAATTTGTGCAGATCTGGCAACTTCTTCAGATTCGAAAGATATATTCAATGTATCTGACATTGATTTGAGCACCTGTGATGAATACCTATAGTTTTATTCAGACAAAGATGGAGTCCATGGCAAGAATACTTGATTTTTATCATCAAAATTTGCATATAAAGCTTTCTGCCCTAAAATTTGAGGCTTTGCTTGCATGCAAAACAAGCAAAAATATTATTTAATTCACTAGAGCACTTATACCAACATGCAGATAATTATCATAGCAAGGATCAGGCCATTCCAACCTAGGCGCCAAACCTTTAAGCTTCCATGGCAATGGAAAATACACTCTTTAATGTAAAAACCTCCTTCTTTTGGCACCAAAACCTGTCTGGGCTGCAATCCTCATGCAAAAATAATTAATTGCTTCTTTATTATGGCAGCCCATGCTTATATAACCCTCAACATTCTATTTTTAATAATTTCCCTTCCTATTTTTGGCAATTTAATTAATAAACAATCATGTTTATTCACCCAAATTGGGCGCCCAATTATGCATGTTGCTGGTTGCTTTTAAATAAATTTATTTTATTTATTTTTAGCATGCATCCTTGACTTCTCCTTAGTTCTTCCACTTGCATTGACTTTCCTTCTATTTATGGCGCCAAAATTGGGTGAATAAACCATTAATAAATATTATTAAATGCATTGTTATTCACCCAAGGTGGGTCGCATTTTTTTAGCAAGGGTAATTTCCAAAAATAGGAAGTCAACTTTGATGGGAATTTCTACCCTGCACTGCAGCTCCAAAATCCCCCTCTTTCACTTAAGTTGTTTGACTTTCATAATGAGAATTTTTACCTTGCAAGGCAGGTAGGAAATTCTCGATTGTGCTTTAAATGATTTTCTTTTATAATGGCAATTTTTACGTTGCAAGGCAAGTAAGAAATTCCCGCCTGCCTGCCACCTCTAATATTCCCATTGCAACTTAAGTGACTTTGATTTCATGGAAAAAATTACCTTACAAGGCAGGTAAGAAATTCCCGCCTTCCTGCCACTGCCAAAATTCCCACTAGTAGCTTAAAGTTTTTCTTGTAAAAAGTGCAACTTGCATTAAAACAGGCCTCCTTTGATAAAGTGCAACTTACATGGGTGAATAAATCTCTTTGGTGGGAAAAGTTAGCCTGCTAGACAGGCGGAAAATTTCCATCGGTGCTTTAAGTGATTTTTCTTTATTTTATAATGGGAATTTTCACCCTGTAATGCAGGTAAGAAATTTCTGCCTGCCTGCCGCTACTAAAAATACCATTGCAGGTTACACTCATTAATTCCAGAAAATGCGACTTGCCTGGGAGAGGCTTTTTGTGCATGACTTCATCTTTTTTTGGTCAGAAGCTTGCATTTTGAGGCTGATTCCATCTGGTGCTATGTTGGTAGATGATCTCCAGATGCTTGAGGAAATTAAATAGACTATACTGGCGAAGGAATTGACCTAGGGGAATTTCACAGAGAAAACTGGAGAAAAACGCAAAAGAAATAAATAAAAGCAAAAAATGTTGTCAGAAGTCACAGACAGCTCTGAATTCATTCCTGGTGAAAACCCTATTGAGATGTGTGAATACTGATATGCAAAACTTCAACAAGATTCAACCAGAGCACAATTTATTTCAAACGGGGTATTATTTATTCAATAAATAATTAAATAAAAGTTTCCCGCGGACAAAACTTGGCGGAGGGATAAAATGAGTTTGGGCATCTGGGTATTTGTCAAAATTGGCTCATATGATTCACTGGGAATAGCCTAACATAATACAAACATCTTCTAGCAGTAAAAACACAAAAGACCCGTTATTTTACAAGAATGATTTTTTTAAATGGGTAGTTCTAGATTTTAAGGTGAAATCTGGGGACACCACTCTATAAGGACTCAGGAAACACCATACCTACTTTCTTTAGATATTCAGACCAGTAGTACCTAGCTTGTTATCTTTCATGAGGTTGTCATCCTTTAATGCATATCCATACACAAGGAGCCGAGGCTCTAGAGCCCCCATGTTGATCACCTCTTTCATCCAACCCATCTAGGCAATTGAAAGCATTGATTTCCATTTGGACATGGATATATCACACATCTGAGCTGATAGATCAGTTAGGCAACATTTATCTCAGCACACCATTACTACTCAAATTACTCAAATTCACCCACTTGCTCTCAATCGACATTGTGGCTTTGCTACTTGCCAGCATGGTTCTAACCCTTTTTTGGAGACATGGATCTTTTACTTATTGAACACCCTCCAAATCACTGGGGCAAACTCACACTACGAGTTTCTTATATATTATGGGAGGTACACTAGCTTTGGATGTTAGGGGATATTCTAAAAGAAGTGTTTTGCATCCTCCTAGGATCTCCCAAACTGGCCCCTTTGACATTGGGTACTCCTAGACGAACATTATCAAATATTTGAATAGTGATTGATAATGGCCCAAATGGCCCCTCCACTTCAGGCACAAAAAGTGATTTGACGAGGTCTTCCAATTTCCATCAGCACATGCTTTTGGGGGCTCTTGTTTGCCCTTCATTGCTATTTGTATTCGTTTCATTGCCACCTTTATTAGTGTCACATTGATTTTTGTTGTCTTATGTACTTTTAGTCCTTACTGTCTTTTGGCTTCTAAGATTCTCTCTTCCTAGAACTTTCGTTTGTTAACTGTTGTATCCTCAAGTCCCATTGACCTACTTTTGGTCATCTGTGAATGCTAATATAATTTCTTTTCTTTTTGTCTCTCTAGGGTAAAACGGTTGGATCTTTTCAACTGATATTTGATTGAGGCCATATTTTTCTTGTTGGAAAGATAAAAACAAGATCTGCAACTTTGTTGCATGCAATTTCTTCAGATTCAGCCTCAAAGTATATCAAAATTCATACTAAATGCTCAGCACTATTTCTGACTAGTTTTTTGGTCAAATTAATTTTTGATATCTTCAATTTCTCTCTTCTTTCAATTTTATTTAAGAAATCCGTTTAGCCTTAATTAATTTTTTCTCTTCTCTCTTCATCAATATGTCTTGGATGAATTAAATGAAGTTTCCACTGAATGGAAAGAAAAGATCAATATACGTTTGTCATCATTGTGCCTTTCTATTGCAGATGATTTGATTCTGCATATGCAAGGAAAAAGAAACTTCACATGAAGCTTGGACAACTTTGCAGGGAATGTAATGTTTCAAAGAATGATAGCAAGGGAGAGAACAATGAAAGTGAGGTGAGAAGTGGAAGCGACCCATCTTCTTCTTCCTCCTCTTCTCCGCTGGCTACAAATTCAAAACTCCAAAAATGCTACCTAAAAACCATTGAAGATTCAAAAGGTTGAAAATGTAAATATTGATAAAGGTGTTCAAACAAGAAGTACAGATAAGAATACCTATTCATTAATGTTTACTGCTTTAAGCATTGATGGACCCATCTTATATGAGGAGGCTAGAAGTCAGCGTAAATGAGAAGAAACCATGAACTAAGAAGCTAATTCTATCTTGAAGAATCACTTTTGGGATCTTGTTGTGTTATCTCCCAAACAGAATATCAATTGGTTGGTAACGAGTTTATAGAGTCAAGTTTAACTCTGATGGTTCTATTGACAGGTACAAAGCTTGACTCGTGTTTAAAGGCTATGTTTAAATTGAAGGTGTGGACTTCAAAGAAACATTTGCACCAGTTGCAAAGATGACTTCAACCAGATCGTTAATTAATATTACAAAACAATTTGGCTGGAACTACATCAGATAAGGAGGTCTAACCTAAAAAATTATTTAACTTGGAAAAGAGCATCTTGTTTGTAGGTTTAAAAAGAGGTTGGTATGCTCTCATTGATGAGTACTTTACTTCCCCTGGTTTCATTAAAGTTGACTTTGATCTTTCATTGTATGTAAAACATGAGGATGGTGAGATTGTTATAGTTGCACTATATGTAGATGATCTCTTCATCATTGGTAGTGACACTAATAAGATCGATTGTTTCATAAGGCGACTTTCCAAGGCCTTTGAGATCCCTGATCTAGGCCCTTTGCATTACAACTTCAAAATAGAAGTATGGCAAAGGAAAGATGGAATATTTGATATGTGGAAGGAGCTTTTAAATTTGGATTCCTCTTCACTGTATGTTATGAGTTCTAACTTCAGGGCTACAAAGATTCAGTTTGGTGTCATGACATTGGTGACAAATGGTTTACATTGGACTATGCATTCAATTTTGCTTTTGGTGTGATGTCTAGGGGCAGTAAGAAACAACTAATTGTTACTTTGTCATCAACTGAAGCAGAATTTAAGGCAGCAGTTTTGGCTACATGTGAGGAGGTTTGTGTAAGAATTCTCAATCAATTTCAGCTTCTACCCACAACATTGTTTTGCGATAATCAAGAATCCATACAAGTTTCGAAGAACACTATATTCCATGCTAGGACTAATTATAGGGAGGCATATTACCATTTCATCTGAAAGCATGTGCAGATTGGAGCAAATGAGTTGGTTTACATTCCAACTAAGGTTTAGGTAGCTGCTATTTTTGCTAAAGCTTTATGTAGGGAGAACTTCATGCAAGAGACAATGAATTAAAAATTTGGGGAGGGGAGGGTGGTTGTAAGAAATTATGTGTAATTCCTTTGTCTAGGAATGTTATTTCTTAAACATTTGTGTGTTTGTGGAGGGGGTTCTAAGAAATTATGCTTAATTCCGAAGTCTAGGAATGTTATTTCTTAAACATTTGTGTGTTTGTTTGGATGGGGGGAGGGGGACGGCAGGGACATGTTGGGTGTGGAGCGGGGTCTCAAAAATAATGTTTAATTCCCAAGTCTAGGAATGGTATTTCTTAAACACTCATGTGTTGAGGGGGAGGGGGACGTGCTGGGTATGGAGCAGGGTTTCAGGACTAATGTTTAATTCCCAAGTCTAGGAATGTTATTTCTATTGTCCTAAGTATACATGGGTCCTAATGTTTGACGTTGGGTCATGAGGGTGTGTGCGCATTATATTTATTTTTATTTGTTGAATTCCTAATAATCACTCACATTCCAATTGTCATAATGTGTTATAAGAATTTTAGATTATTCTCTCTTTTGTAAGTCCCCCATATGAGGTGTCAGTTCATATGGCACATATAAGATTCCATCAACTTCTATAAATAGATGGGCCAATCTCCATCTATAGTATGATGAGGTGTCTTTAGGATTGTATTTTGGAGTTCTCTTTTTTATTAGATATTAATGTTTGTACAATTATTCTCATTATTTGAAGATATGCTTTTATTGTGAATATATTTTTTTAAGTGGAATACTTTGTCATACTTTCTCCAAAAATTAATCTTCAATTTCAGCCTTCAAGTTTAATGTTTCTTTTAATTTATTTTGATTTTATCTTCAATCTTTTTATAAAGGTATGTGTATATTGTGTGATAAATATATGTTAATGTATTAAACACTAAATTATGTTAGGTCTCTATGAAATTTTATGGTAATATAATTTTGTTTGATATGCTTATATTAAACTATAGGTTTTGATAGGTCTATATGAAACAATAGTGTTTCATAGGTTAATATGGAAGAAATTTTATTTCTTTGCTTCAAAGAAACCCCAACCTCTAGAATCTTATAGGGATATTAAATTAACATTTAAATATTTCTCCAAACCATTAAAGATTAACAAATACTTATTTCAAATTTCTTAACCATAATAACCTTAAATATGAATATATAAGATGTGGGGGAAGGTTTTGTTTTTATTTTTGAAAGGGGAATATTGCTAGCAACATGTTTATATATTCATATTAATTAATAAATATTAATACATAAATTAGAATATATGTGCTTTAGTAAATTGGAATATTTAACATGGAAACAATTATAAAAACACAAAGAATTGGATGCACTTAATTGATTACAAAGAAAGGATGCTAAAATGGTAGTGTAGAGTGTCTATGTAGAGTGGAAATGACTTAAAAACACCTAATTTTTAGAATTGAAGTGTAGATATGAGCAAGTATGGAATCATATAAGCTATTTTCAAGTGTGGTATGGTTTAGTCCCCTATTGTACATTTTGGAACGAGAGTGTGTTGGTATTATGTAATGTTTGTATGATTGTGACACTTTTGGATGACCCTTGCAATGGAACCCTAGATGTTGCACATTTGCAAAACCCTTTGTATAGTGAGAAAAAAACCTCAAACCCTAACCATGGGTAATAGACTCTATAAAATGTTAGTGTTTATGTTGAAGTGAAATATGTGCGCCGCTTACTGGGAACTACTCAAAAATGGCCTTAAAACACATGTAGTTCTCCACCTAACATGTGATATCTATATAAATGTAGCTAATTTGGCAAATTGATCGCTTGATAATGGGAAATAATAGGTTGAAACTCTTAAGCTTGAATTGGACGAAAATATCTCTAGATTAAGAAACTTGACTCTTGAACATGGTTGAGAGTGCTTCAAACTTATGTGGCAGGAGCTCCTATATATTTCTACGAATTTGAAGGGATAAAGGTGTTGTCTCCTGAAAAATACTCTGAGTTTTCATAGAAAAAATCAATTTTTTTGAGCTCATGCCCTTCGTTGGTGTTTAAGCCAAGTTAGAGATTCAAGAAATTAGCAAAATTTGTGCCCTAGATCTGTTCACAACTCCGTTTTTCTCATTTTTAGAAATCCTCCATTTCCTGGTCTATGCATGTAATATCCTGTTTGCAACCTCCATTTTTTATTGAAATTGTTCACTTGTTATATGGCCTGGGCCATCAAATAATTGTTTTGCCTCCATGCCTCTGGCTCGAGAAGGAAATTCAAAAAATTGGACTCAAAATGATGAAGTTCTTTTCCTCTGTGTTTTTATCCATAGTCGGGAATGATAGGTGTTTCTTTCCCCATCAAATTTTTCCTCAGCATCCCCGAGTGATGCATGGGTCTCTCTGATTGGATGCGGTTCGGTCATACTTCAAAATCTCAGTGGACAGCTCCACGTGTCACAACGGTACAATTCTAGGGGCAGGGTCTGAGGGATAGTCTTCAATTAAGTGTAGGCTTTTAACGTGTCCCACATACAAAATAGAGGTAAAATTGGCTAAGTATGGAAGGCTCAGCAGATGGCTCCACGTGTCGCAACGACACAATTCCAGGGGCAGGGTCTGAGTGATAGTCTTCAATTAAGTGCAAGCTTTCCACATGTCCTAGGTACAAAATGGAAGTAAAATCAGCTAAGTGTGGAAGGCTCAGCAGACGGCTCCATGTGTCACAACGGCGTAATTCCAAGGGTAGGGTCCAAGGGACAGTCTTTAATTAAGAGCAAGCTTTCCACATGTCCCAAGTACAAAATGGAGGTAAAATCAGATAAGTATGGAAGGCTCAGTGGATGGCTCCACATGTCGCAATGACGTAATTCTAGGGGTAGGGTCCAAGGGACAGTCTTCAATTAAGCACAAGCTTTCTATGTGTCCCAAGTACAAAATGAAGGTAAAATCAGCTAAGTATGGAAGGCTCAGCGAATGGCTTCATGTGTCGTAATAGCGTAATTCTAAAGGTGGGGCAAAAAGGGCTAATTATCAAATCAGCACCAGATCACCACGTGGTCGGAGTCATTAAAGAGGCAAAGCCCACCATTGAAAAGTTAAAGGTGTACTCCGTTTTTGAAAAGTTAAATCGGAGTAGCGGGCTAGCGGAGGAAATTGAGTTTGTGATCCTTTTTTCCAAAAAGGTCAAAATGTTTAGAAAAGAGCCACACCCTCATCTCCAATAAGAATGTGCCACATGTCTAAGTTGAAAAGTCAAAGTAGAGCTACAGGCCAATTTGTTCCAAATTTCCAAATCTCATGAAAAATCACCAAATGTGAAAGGCTTCCCTCGTAACCACTCCAATCAATTCCTGTCACATGGATGACCTAAATTCAGAGTTAGAGGAGCAAATCAAATGGTCTATATTTAAACTGGAAAATCGAATGTAATGGTTGCTTTGCAAGATCTATTTTTAACCCACCATGAAGATTTTATTCACGACAGAGGAATCTGAAGAGGTGTAAATGATTTGTAAATTTGTAACCATTTTGGAAAAGGATATAATGGCTCCTAAGAGCCATTCCAAAAGGCTAGTGATTGATTTTAAAAAGACCAAAGTGCTATGTACCTCGAAAAGATGGAATATGCCATTCTTCTTCTGTTTTGTCTTCTTCGTCAAATTTCTTCCATTCTCAAGATATGAAAAAACTTTTCTCAAGCTTTAATAATAAAAGAAGGAATTTTTTCCCCTTTGATTGAGGAATTAATTGGTACTTTGTGACTAATGAGTTTCATTTAGTCTTGTAGCTTCTCTTGCGATTTTTTTTTTCTTCTAACTATAAATGCATGTAAATGAAATTTCTAATTAATGTGTGTGGGCATCTGATATTCTACTCGCAACATTCATTTCTCCTACCTCCATTCTCACTCCCTTTCCCATTTTTAGACAAAGTGCTTATCTAGTGAAACATTGCTAGCTTTGCCACAGGGTCAGTGGAGTTCCCCTGTTGGATCTCTGGTCGAAAGGCCACCATTGAAATCCACTTTTTCATGCATGGACATATGGAAGCTGCACCCTTCAAGTAGAGGGACTTAGATTTCCATAGCGTTGGCTTGAAACCCACCAATTTGTCCACAAGACAAATTTTCTTGCCAACATTTTTTGGTGCCCACCTTGGGGCAGATTTTGTAGCATCTGCACCTAAAAATGACCTCAGGGTCATAAAATGGAAAAAGAGATTCTAGAAGAAAATTTTTTGGAGATTGAATAATCACAGAAACTACATGGATGTAAATCATGGTTATTCTGGGAAATCCTCCCATTGAGAGACCTGATTTACTCTTTCACAGGCAAGAAGACATTGCTTCTGATATGAGAGAAGATATTTTGTATAATAGACAAAGTTTGAATCAATACTTCATTTCGATAAGGATTCTAGACCTGGAAGAGGAACGTGCTGCCGAATTAGAAAAACAGAGACAAATTCTAGCACCCCAGAGAAGAGCATAAACTTTCAAGTTGGCTGATAGAAGATACACCTAGAAAATGAGGTAAGGAGGACAAATTGATCCCACATTTAAAGAGCTTGAAAGATAGGAAAGAGTTGAAGAGGAAATAAGGGCTCAACTTAAAGAAATAGAAAGACTCCAAATTGAAGTAGAAGAAAGAGAAACAGCAGAAGCAGCCGTAGCAAGATTGGAGGCTAGAAACAGGAATATAATGGGTGTTCATGAGGATGAATTACGTAGGCCTAATGTGCCATGGAGAAGAAATACTGGTCCACTTTCTCTTCCACAACCACTTCATGAGATCCCAAGAGGCTCAAGAAAGAACTTCCCAAAATTTAAAGGGGGTGGTTCTCAGCTCCGTGAAGAACATGTATCTACATTCATCACTACTTTTGGAGTGTTGGGAGTTTAATATAAAGATGTTTTAGTTAGGATATTTGTGGAGTCACTCCAAGAAAGAGCTGCTGAATGGTTCTACATATTGCCCCCAAGATCTGTCACATGTTGGGAAGATATAAGAAGTGCATTTGAACATAGGTTCAAGAGCACAAAATATTGTCATTATCTACTGGTCCAATTGGTTCAGATGAAGAAGGAGACCTCCGAATCAATGAGAGATTTTGTAGAAAGGTATGATAGGTTGAAAAGAATGATCCAAGAAGATGTGGTACCCTCTAAAAATAACTTGAAAAGTTTCTTCATCAGTGATTTGCCATCATAAGTTGGTTTCTTCCTCAGAAGAGCCCAACCAAGAAAATTGAGGGAAGCTAAAGAATTTTCAATTGAGACTGATGATGATCTAATTATTTTTGGCAAAGTGAAAGGACCAAATGGGAAGCAAAAGGGTTGAAATTTGAATTTAGTCACCACTAATCCAATGTTTTAAAAAATGGAAAATGACCTAGTTGCTTTGAAGAAATAGCTATCACAAATCACAATGAGGAATGCTCCAAGGAGACCAAATCTTCTTGATAGACCAAGAATTACTCCAGCCCCTCATAGGCTTGCTCTTGAAGCACCACCAGTCAATGCCATCTGTGACACTGGGGAATCAGAAGAAGGAGCAAACATTGAGGAAATTGAAGAAGAAAGAATGGATGACTATGAAAACTATCTTGAAATTGAAGAGATTGGCATGCACAATGGCCTGATTGAATACGTTGCTGATGAGGAGGAAAGTGATGAAGAAGCTCCAAGTTTTTTGTGTGCTGTTTTCACTTGTGCACAATCCAAGAATGGTGTTTCAGCCTCAATAGTTATAGCAGATGATAGGAAGAACAAAGAAGATTGCTCTCTAAAGCTTCCACAAAACAAGATCATCAACATAGGATCACCATTACCATCTTCCATGGAATCAGCCAAAGAGAAATTAGATTCACTGGTTGCCAAGGATCATGCTACTATGCCAAGTAAGTTACCGGATTCTTTTCTCAACTTAAAATTTGTTAAGAGAAAGTATCTTATAAATACAAGAACATCTAAATTTCAATCAAATGCTATACCCTCACCTCCTTCCAAGCTAATTGCTACATTTGAAAAGGATGATAACTCAACACCAAAAGTAAAAAAAACCCTATCATTTAAATCCTCTCCCACTGTTGGAACCTCTTCCTCATCTACCATAACTCCATTTGAATTTGTGGAGCATGCAAGCAAAACCAAAGTTCAACTCTCTGAGATTGAATACCTACAGACACATCCTTCCTAATTTGACATATTCATCAAGGCAGTTCATGGTAGTAGCCCTTTTTCTCCAATCCCAATCTCTAAATACCTATTACCCAAACCATCCATACCAGATTCTCAAAACATGTTATCCCTTAGTGCCCCCAACACCAACAGAGTTGAGCCTTTCTACATGTCACTTCTCATCAAAGGCTTCTAGTTGAACAATTTCATCATAGAATATGGACCCTCAGATAATGTGATGCTAGCAAAATTTGTAAATGTCTCTTGGCCTCACTTTGACCCAAGTAAATGACACTTGTTATTCAATGGAATCCAAACAAGTTCCATTGGTAGGAAGAATCAAGGATGCTTAAGTTGCACTAGCTTATTACCCTGATAAGAAGATACTCTTGACCATTTCGGTGGTAGATATCCAAACATCTTTTGGTATGATATTCAGTAGAATTTTTTGCAGAGATCTAGGTGGAGAAATAAAAATGGATTGGTCATCTACAACTATCCCAGTGAAAGGAGAAATGAAGAAGTTGCTGCCAATAAGAAAAATCAAGTTCACAGTACGAAAATCTGATGATCCAAAAGCAAACATTCTCTTTCAAGATTGTGGGTTAGGAAATTGGTTCCTTACATCACAAAAGGAAGAGAAATTTCCACTCCTCAACAAGGAAGAAAAAGATCAGATTTGAACAATGGAGTTTAATGGCAGTCATTCTAGAGAAGGTTTAGGAGCTAGTGTAGTATTGTACTCTCCCTCAAATGAGGTATATCCTTTTGCCTACAAGCTGCAATTTGACAATATAAATAATACAACAGAGTATGAAGCATTACTCTTAGGCATGAATGTAGCAGAGGATATGGGAATCAATAAGTTGAGATGCAAAGGTGATGCAAAGGTTGTGGTAAATTAGGTCCACCAATAATATCATGTGAAAAAACCAATACTCAAGAACTATAGAAATAGAGTGTGGGACTGCATTGAATCCTTTGATGCATTCTCCATTGAAGCTATCCCTAGGGAGTAAGAATGAAAAGGTTGATTCTCTAGCACTGTTAGCTTCCTTAGTGAGTACCTCATCCTTCTTTTGGCAAGGATAAAGTGACCATTGAGATTGTTTTCAGACCTAGTGTACCAATCAATGCAAATCACTGGTAGGTCTTCAATGATGACAATGAGATCCTAGCCTTCTTAGAACAAAGGGATACCTTCAATAACATTTTCTTTAAAGGAATTGAAAACCCACACCGTGAATCAGTACCCAAAGAAAAGAAGGAAGGAATTGAGGGAATTGATGAAGATGGAGTAATCAAACTGAAAGGAAACAAAATCCCCAAAGGCCTAGTTTCTTTGGAAGATATCTTTGACAAGCATGACAAGTTCATCCAAGAGAAAGAAAATGAGTCTTCTCAGTGTCCATCTGATTTTGATCAAGAAAACATTGGCACTTCAGAGAATCAAAGGATGGTTAACATTGGTAAATGTTGCTCACCAGAAGAGAAGAGAAAGTTTGTTGCTTTGCTAAAAAATTACTCAGATGTGTTGGCCTACTCCTACGACAAACTTAAATCTTTTCAGCCAAAGGAAATGCATCACTCCATTCCTTTGAAGCAAGGAGCTAAGCCCTTTAGGCAGAAACAAAGGCCCTACAATCTGAAGATTCCTGATGTTATCAAAGAAGAGGTGATAAAGATATGCTCAATGCTAGAATCATCTTCCCCATCCACCATTCAACATGGGTGGCTAACATTGTGCCAGTAAGGAAGAAGAATGGGGAAATAAGGATTTGTGTAGACTTTTGAAATCTGAATCAAGCATCTCTCAAGGAAAACTACCCTCTTCCAATCATGGATCATATTTTGCAAGCAATCCCTGGATCTGAAATTCTCTCTTTGCTTGATGGATTCTTAGGGTACAACCAAATCAAGGTGATAGAAGAGGATTGTAACAAAATAGCCTTCATAACACCTTGGGGCACTTTTTCCTACAACAGAATGCCTTTTGGCTTGATCAATGTTGGGGACCACTTTCCAGAGAGCAATGGACTTGGCCTTCAAAGATTAGAAATATTGCATTGTCATTTACCTTGATGACCTCACGGTTTTCTCAAAGAGGCGGGGAGATCATATCTGTCATTTGGAGAAAGTCCTTGCAAGGTGTAGAAAACATGGCATTTCTCTAAATCCAAAGAAGTGCATTTTGGGATTCATAGAAGGTAAGTTTCTGGGACACATTGTGAACAAACATGTAGCACACATTGATCTTGAGAGGATCAGAGTTATCCAAGCAGTATCCTTACCAACCAGCAAGAAGGGAGTTCATTCATTCTTTGAAAAGGTAAACTTCCTTCATTGTTTTGTGCCTGAGTTTTTTGAACTGGATTAAGCATATAGCTTCCATGATGAAGCCTCAAGAAAGTTTCAAATGGAATAAGGGAGGAAAAACAACATTTGAGGTTATCAAGAAAGCCATTTCCAAAGATCCAACTCTTGTATCTCCATATTTCAACAAGGATTTCATCATGTATTGTTAGGCATCAGAACATACACTCTCTGTTGTCCTTGTTCAGAAAAGTGATGAAGGTTTGGAAGCACCCATTGCTTTCATGAATTGTCCTTTGAAAAATCATGAGCTAAAGTACAACCAACCGGAGAAGCATGCCTACGCAGTGGTTAAAGCTGTTAAAAGTTTCAGATTCTACATTCTCAATTCTCATATAGTGGTGATGGTCCCTGGAAGTGCAATCAAGTCCATTTTGACTGAACAAGATCCTGGGGCTAAGAGAGGAAGTTGGATTGCAAAGACCCAAGAGTTTGACTTGGAGATTAGACCCTCTAATATGGTAAGAGGAAATGGTTTGTGTAAGTTGATTGCTGAAGATGAAGCTCTTAAAGCTTAGCAAGGAGAAAAATATGGTGTTTTCTCAACCTATTTAGGAGACAGTCCACAAGTGCTCTTTGTCACCACTACTGATGAGTGGTATGCTGATATTGCTTACTACCTCACTTATGGAGAATTCCCTCCTCATCTTTACTAGAAACAAAGAAGGACACTCAAGCTAAAGGAAACCAAGTTTGTGATCTAGAATCATGCACTTTACAAGAGAGGCCTAGATGGTTGTTTCCTCAGGTGTGTAGATAAGGAGCAACAAGAAAAGTTACTCAGGGCATATCATGATCAGGCTTGTGGTGGACATTTCTCAGCAATTGTCAGCACACATAAGATCCTTAGCGGGAGATATTATTGGCTCTTCATCTTTGCAGACACTCAAGATTGGGTTTCTAAATGTAAAGCATGCCAACAATTTGTTGGAAAGCCACAACTAGCTGCATTGCCACTCAGGCCTGTGGTGATTGAAGAACCATTTCAATAATGGGGGCTAGATTTCATTGGTGTTTTGAATCCTCATTCAAGTGCAGGGAATACTTATGTACTCACTACAACTAATTACTTCAATAAATGGGTGGAAGCCATTCCAGCCAAGCAAGCCAGCTCTGAAACAGTCTGCAACTTCATCAAGGAGAACATCATTGTTCGTTTTGGAGTACCACAGAAGATTATTGTAGAAAATGCCACCTATTTCTATTTAAAGGAGATCACCGAGTTTTGTTATGGTTTTGGAATCTCCTTATCTCACTCTTCTAACTCCTATCCATAGGGAAATGGTCAAGCTGAGTCAAGAAACAAGAACATAGTGACCATTGTTTCGACAAGATGGTAGATGAGAATCAAAGGAACTGACACAAGAAGTTATATGATGCATTGTGGGCTGATAGGATCGCTCCTAAGAAGGCAATAGGTATGTCACCTTTCCAAATGTTGTATGGAGTTGAGGTAGAGATTCCTCTCACAATTGAGATGAAAGCTCTCAAGTTGTTGCAAGAAATAGAAGATGGTCAATACAAAGACTCCATTGACAAGAGGATCCTCTTCTTGGAGAATATGGAGGAAAGTAAATGCCAAGTGGTGGATAGAATTAAAGAGCACCAATTAAAAGTGAAGAATATCTTCGACAAGAGGGAAAAGGCAAGAGAATTCAATGTTGGAGATTTTTTCCTACTTTGGGACAAGAGAAGAGAACCAAAGGGAAACCATGGAAAGTTTGATTCATTATGGCTCCGACCATTCCAAATTCACGGAGCTTGTAGTGAGAATGTTTTTTCTCCTCTCATACATGGATGGAATGCCATTGGAATTGCTTTGAAGCTAGCAATACTTGAAATTGTATGATTAGTGAAAGCGGGTTGTCCCCCGCCTTGTACCATAGGTGTTTTCATAGGTGTGTTTTTTGCCCTTTTCTGTTGTGTGGTTTTGGTTTTGTTTTGTTTGGTTGTTGTTGCATGTGGTTTGGTTTGTGTGTTTCCTCCTTCTTCCATTCTTTCTCATAATTGTACATGACTTTGCAAGGCCCAATGGATAAGGAACTGGTCAACGTAATATGTTTTGAAACTTGAGATTCTGGATCCTCATGTCGCGCCCTAGCCATGCCTAGTTCAAGCCATGTCCCCAAGCTAGAGCCAGTTGTTGTCTCATGAAAACTACTCTACATTTTCATAGCCAAATTCAATTTTTTTGAGCTCATGGCCTTCATTGGTGTTTAAGCCAAGTTAGAGATTCAAGAAATTATCAAAATTCATGCCCTAGAGCTGTTTAAACCTCTATTTTTCTCATTTTTAGAAATCCTCCATTTCCCGGTCTATGCATGTAATATCCTCTTTTCAATCTTCTTTTTGATTGAAATTGTTCACTTTTTCTATGGCTTGGGTTGTCAAATCATTATTTTACCTCCATGCCTCCACCTCATGCGAAGGAAATTCAAAAAATTGGACTCAAAATGATGTTCTCTTCGTCTGTGTATTTTTCCATAGTCAGGAACGATGGACATTTCTTTCCCTGTCAAATTTTACCTCATTATCCCTGAGTGATACGTGGGTCTCTTTGATTGGATGCAGTTTAGTCATACTTTAAAATATCAGCGGATGGCTCCACGTGTCACAATGACGCAATTCTAGGGGTAGGGTCCAAGGGACAGTATTCAATTAAGCGTAGGATTTCCACGTGTCCTAGGTATAAAATGGAGGTAAAATCAGCTAAGTATGGAAGGCTCAACAGATGGCTCCATGTGTCGTAATAGACACAATTCTAGGGGTAGGGTTCAAGGGACAGTCTTCAATTAAGTGTAGGCTTTCCACGTGTCCTAGGTACAAAATGGACGTAAAATTGGCTAAGTATAGAAGGCTCAGCAGATGGCTCTATGTCTCAACAATGGTGTAATTCCAGGGGCAGGGTCCAAGGGATAGTCTTCAATTAAGTGCAAGCTCTCCATCGTGTCCTAGGTACAAAGTGGAGGTAAATTTGGCCACGTAAGGGGCATAGAAGGCTCATGTGTCCCAATGTGATAGCTCCACGTGTATAGCAACAGCACAATTCCAGGTAATGGTAGGGTCTAAGGGATAGTCTTCAATTAAGCACGAGATTTCCATGTGTCCCAGGAACAAAATGAAGGTAAAATTAGGTAAGTATGGAAGGCTCGGCAGACGGCTCCACGTGTTACAATGGTGCAATTCCGAAGGTAGCGGGCAGAAAGGGCCAATTACGAAATCAGTTCTAGATCACCACGTGGTCGGAGTCATTGGATAGGAAAATCCCACCATTAGAAAAGTCAAAGTTGAAGACCGTCATCTGAAAATTCAGAATCAAAGCAGCGGGTCTAGGTAGAGGAAATTGAAAGTTTTTGAGCCTTTTTTCCAAAAAGGTCAAAAATTGTTAGAAAAGAGCTATGCTCTCATCTCCAATAAGAATGTGCCACATGTCATAAGTAATGCAAAAGGCTTCCCCCATAACCCCTCCAATCCCTTCCTGCCACGTGGATGGCCCAAATTTAGAGTTAGAGGAGCAAATCGAATTGTCTATATTTAAACTGGAAAATCGAATGTAACAGTTACTTTCCAATATTTGGTTTTTAACCCACCATGAACATTTTCTTCATGGCAGAGGAATCTGAAGAGGCATAAATGATTTGTAAAGTTGTAACCGTTTTGGCAAAGGATATAATGGCTCCTTAGGATCCATTCCAAAATGCTAGCGATTGATTTCAAAAAGACCAGAGTGCTCTGTACCTAGAAAAGACAGAAAATTCCGTTCTTCTTCTGTTTTCTCTTCTTCCTTGAATTTCTTCCATTCTCAAGCTATGTATAAACTCTACTCGAGCTTTAATAATAAAAGAAGAAATTTTTGCTTCTTTGATTGAGGAATTAATTGGTACTTTGTGAATAATGAGTTTCATTCAGTCTTGTAGCTTCTCTTGTGAATTTTTTTTTCTTCTAACTATAAATGCATGTAAATGAAATTTCTAATTAATGTTTGTGGGCATCGGATATTCTACTCATAACATTAGTTTCTCCTACCTCCATTCTCACTCCCTTTCCCATTTTTAGAAAAAGTGCTTATCTAGTGAAAAATTTCTAGCTTTGCCACAGGGTTAGTGGAGTTCCCCTATTGGATCTCTGGTCGAAAGGCCACCATTGAAACCCACTTTTTCACGCATGCACATATGGAAGCTGCACCATTCAAGTAGAGGGACTTAAATTCCCATAGCGTTGGCTTGAAACCCACTTATTTGTCCACAAGATGAATTTTCTCACCAACAAAAGGATAACTTGAAGTAATTTTGGAATGTATTTTGTAAATATTTTCTTTTGCTAGGTGAAATAAATAGGTGAGTTAGAATTTCTTTTATAGGAATTTGTAGGTTTATATTTATTTTAAATCCAACCTCTGGGATATGAATAGACCCATGATGGCTAGGGACACAAGCATCATCTTTTAATTGAACCATTGGATGGTTCAGTCCCGGATGGATGGTCCCATATAGGCAATTTGTGGGATTTTGAAAGTATTAGGGAATTATTCCTGGGAGAAATATGTTACTATGGAATAATATAAGTAGTTATGTAAGTATTGGCTAGATATTTTTTTAAATAAAAAATATTATGTTCAACCACAACTTACGAGAAATTTTCCCTCCTCGAATAAGGGATGCTCCCTATATACTGTTAATTTAACAATAAAGGAAGAATATTTACAATATATACACTACTCTAATCTTGGGGGTGGAATCTCCTCCTGGTAGAGTTCATTTTGTTCTCAGAAAGGAATTAGAAGATAGAAGAAGGGAGTTTTCATACAAATTGGGTTTTCATAGCTTGTTAGAGTGAGGATATCAAATAAATAAATAAGAAAGACTTGTGTTTTCGAATGGAAAAAATAGATCCTAATTTACTCACACAAGTGAAGTAGAATTTAACAATAAACTAGACTAATGCTAAGCAACAAGAATATGGAATTATAAGGAATTATAATGCATTGATGATTGAACATAATAAAAATAACACAATGTAAAGATTAATTTCAACACAAACTCAAAAATATATGTCTCTTTATTACTTTTTGGAAGAAAAGTATAATACAAAGTTTATTTTCTTTCTCACAAAAATCCCAGAAAATACTTTTACTCCAAAGATGTAAAATCCTAGCTTACATTCACCAAAATTCTATCCAAAAAATTCCATGAATGTTGTGAGAATTATTAAATTTATAGATAATAGAATGAGAGAAAATAGGACAACTACACCCCTTGACCAATTCCCATTACTATAGATAGTAAGTAAGAAATTTACTTAATTAAATCCTGTTAACTGGTTCTTGTGAAAAATGACCAAGTCAGTTTACATGTTGATCTGAAAGATGTAAATACATTTTGGAAAATTACATGTCCAAAATAGATATGAAAATATACAAAAAGTTTCATCTAACTTCCTCTTCTAATTTTTCCTTGTCTACTCCTTGATCAGTTGATACATTGATTGCCTTGGTGTTCTTCACTTATTGAATTCATAGTATCTTTATGTCATTTTCTGAACTTATTTTTTTTATCAAGTCCACATGAATATTGATTTAGAATATCGTAGGTATCAACCGTACTAATCAATTTTCCTAGAATCCTTTGAACATTATTCATGACCTTCGTTAAATTACTCAAAACATTTTGATAAAAAACCAACCAATCAATTGATGGAAAATCAAATATTTAATCTGATTTTGAATTTCTTTCAACCAATCTTCATAACTTGGTGAATATATCACCTATTGGTAGTGCATTCAGATCTTCATCATAGAATTGGGAAGGAAGCTTCTTTATTTCATTGTCAATTTAAGAAGTGACATTTATTCCATCTCTCCTTTCCTCTTGCAATTTCTTATTGGATTCATTCAAAATCCTAATGTAGAACTCAATAGTCTTATACAATTTTTAGTGTCTATATATTTCTTAAATCACTTTCTCTTTAACCAATATATTGACATATACCTTATTTATATAATCAAGTCCTTTAGAGTGAGTTCCTAATTGTTGCATTCCTCTTCACATTCATCTATCATTTACGTGACTATTATCTTCTAATTTTTAAAGTATGAGTTCTCGTCCATCTATGAGAAATCTCTAGAACTAGTCATTATTTTCCCTTCCTTGTTTCCCTATCTTCTCAACTAATGAGATGGATGATGCGTAAAAATGTTTTGTTGCAAGAGTGGTAGTTTGGGTAGGCTGATTGAATTGTATAACAAGGTTTTCAATTGATCCACTTTCTCCTTTAGATTGTTCTTCATGATTTTTACTTTTTGATATTTCCAAATAGATTGTCTAAGGACACTTAAAAATCTTGTTGGACTCCTTCCATAGTGGATTTTTGTAGGGATAATTTTGTGATCTAATAGTCAGTAATAGTTATACCTTACTTATTCATATTTTTAGTTGGCATAATAATATTAGTGAATCTTTCTCCTAATTGGTCAATGGTGATATGAGAAAGCATCTTAGGTTTCTTTGCTATGCGAAAAGGATTTGGATCTAACATGTTGAATTCAAAAACCTCTAGAAGAACTACCTTCTTTCTCTTCTTTGTATTTTGGCTTGCTAACCAAGATGAAACATAAGAGGGAACCAACTGCTATTGTGAAGAGGGTGAGGAAATGTCCATGAGAGTGACACCATAAGAGAAAGTGAATGTGGATTGACATTCCTTAACTTACTTAGGATGAAGGAGAATTCATGTACATAATTGTTTTTGAATCAAAGGAGGTAGAATAATTATTGTTGGATATTGTGAGGGTCCCACTTCTCCTAAAACTATCATGTATGGCTGAATTAAGGGTTATTTTCCCACCTATTTAGGATGGATTCCCAAGGAAATGAGCCCATGATTAGTGTGAATAAAAATGTTGGAAAATCATTTGTTGATCGAGTTGAATTCCTTGATCAAATAATTGATTATAGGAAATCCTAGGGTTTCAAAATTCATATGATTATAAATATAATCCAGAACATCACCATCATCTTTTATGCCCTCGGGAACATTAGCAATGTTGTACTTTATAATCTCATACAAATTCAACATGTTGTATTCCTTATCCTTATAGTAGCTTCATCTATATAGTCGATCCAAATATATTCAAGCTTAGGTACATGTAAATGCAAGGTACCATGACTCTTTAGTACCCCTTTTTAATCAAAATTAAGGCTTGGGTGAAAAAAAATCAGTTTCTAACTTTACGTTTCCGTCGCAATATTTTTCAGACTTGAGAGAAGATGAGTATGTGTAAGGACTGATAGAGATAGGGAAATAAATTCCCACCTTGTGCTTCCCTTTTTAGAACTTATGCAAATCCATCAGCTTCCTTACCAATTCCATCAAGACCCATATGTCACTTGGATACCTTTGAAGTAGGTATGGGGGTCCATGAAATCCCCCTACTTGAATGTAAGTGAATATTGGGAATTGGAGGAGAAAAAATACCCATTGTGAAACAAAATTCCATGCCATATTAATGCATCTACATTTGATAATTTCCTTTTCAAATTTACATATGATGTTGGAGAAAAAGGAATCATTCACTCTCTTAAAATTTTATGAATTTCATCTAAATTCAATTAAGGATATAAATCATAAACTCAAGATAAATTTTTGTATCCCTTTGTTGTAAATTTGGTGTATATTCTTATTCCTTCTACATCATAGATAAGGTAAGACATCATATATAATATTATTGTCCCATGTACCTCCTTGAGTTTCTAGTGTGTAAGGTAATAATTGATATATTCTCCTTATCTTGTATATTTCTAATGTAAATGAATTGGTGCATCCATTCTTGAAAATATTTGGACACGGGAAGACCTACAACTCTTTTCAATAAGGTAATAATATCATTGAATTAGTAATGAAGTCAATCTAAGGAAATGTTTTAGGAAATCAGTTGATGGAAGGATTTATATTCTTAAGATAATACTTGTTCAAGTTATTTGTACACGTGAAAACATTGTCATTCCAATATTTTTGAGATTGTTCTTGATGGTCTGTATACTCATTGAGGTCAGGGAGTTTGAGTAAATCCTCAAAATAATCAACATCCATTCTAATCACCATTTCCCCATATTGATTGTTTATTGTCCTAGTGTCACCAACATAGTGACTTGTACATATGAGCATAAATTTAGAACATTGTGTTGAGGCTGGAAAATTTGTATCAACTTCTAATCCACTATCATCGATGGCCCAAATCCAAGGTGAATTTTATGGGCTACTTAGTCTAAGAAAAAAATCAATAAGATCAATATGCTCTGATTATGTATCTCTTATTTGGTCTATATTAGAATCAATTTTATAAGGGTTCATCACCCCTTGATAAGTGTAATTCATGATTTTATCTTTACCCTTAGTTGATTCCAACTGTAGAAAATGATTTTTGGTTTCATTCCTCCACTTCACCCCACATCTACTCTCCTTCATTAGGGTTTCCCATTCAAATTCCTCTTCCCTCCTAATTTCATTCAAATTCCATTTCCCACCAAAAATACATATTCAATTAATCAATGTTAATTGGTTAATTGATCCCTTTTAAATCAATAATCCTCATTACATGCTAATATGCTCCATGTCAATCCACTTAATAATTTAAAATTCCAATTTAATCCATGTCATCCCACTAATGAATTTAATATTCAAAAGTAATCCCACTAATGAATTTAATATTCAAAATTAATCCCACTAATGAATTTAATATTTAAAATTAATCCCACTAATGAATTTAAAATTCAAAAGTAATCCCACTAATGAATTTAAAATTCAAAAGTAATCCATGTTATCCCACTAAAGAATTTCATACTAAAAAAATATCTATATCCAATCCCACTCATTAATTAAGTATTCAAATATAATCCACATCCAATCCACTCATAAATTAAATATTCAAATTTAATCAACATCTAATCCACTCATGAATTTAAAATTCAAAAGTAGTCCCTATTTAATCCATTTCTAAATCTATAATTCAGAAGTAATCCACATCAAATCCACTCATGAATTTAAAATTCAAAAATTAATCCACATCAAATCCACCTTTGAATTTAATAGTCTAATCATGTCCCCCACTTACTTAATCAGGGTTACTTTTTCAAATCAGGATTACCTGATAACCCTAAATTAACCCCATCTTCAGGATATAAATAAGATCCTCCCCCCCTCTTTCAGACAAGTTATAAGTGATAGAAAAACTATGGCATTATAGATCCACTCATATCATCATCATACCATCATAATGCCCTCGTTATGCCACTTGTATCACCATAATACCATCTTGATGCCCTTATGCTCTTGTAATTCTCTAGGCTATCCAATTTCTCTTACAATCTCTCCATCCCTCCATATTGTTGATTTCTTGCGGAGCTCTTGGCATTTTTCTTCCTTGGATTTGTTTGCTTGGATCACTATCAACCATATGGTCTTCTCTTGGATCACTGCCATAGCACATGTGGGTTTGTTTGTGTATTCCTGTTATCAATTATCATTTTGATTGCTATCTCGATTATAGTATCATTTAGTATTTCCATTTATCATATCACTGCTTTGAATATCTGTTATCAATGTATCATCATCCAACATTGATTACACTCTTTTATTATTATGCGTAGGCTGACATCCTTTCTAAGAAGGTTTTGTTTCCCGGAACCGACTTTGTCGGGCAGACCCACCATATCATCTCACTAATCCTCTTCTATGTTTTAGTTCTCTTTGCTGTGCAGGTCGAAGATTTATCGCGAGGACAATCATCCCTTGTATGCGCTCGTACCACATCATCACTATCCACATAAGGAGGTCCCTAAACCCTCCCATATATGATGTTTCTTGATTTCTCATTTAGGTTACACTAATCTGGATAGGTAGCGTTAATTCTTGTCAAACATTTTGAAACGCTCTAGTGGGACCTACCCACGATTTATTGTCCTTGGTCTTCACAACTTGTTATTTTCTCGGATATTTTCTTTCTACGTGGTATTCCTGTTGTTATTATTGCGTTTTTATGTGTCTTAAGGATGTCATTTGGCTGACCCTTCACACTATGGGAAGTGCTTTTGTTGTGTGTAGTCTTCTGTTGTGTGTGTAGGTTATGACGATGGTTTTAGTACCCTAATGACATCGTCGTAGCACTCCGGATGACGTTTTTGTTCCATGTGTCTACAATCCCCTTTTGTAGCATTGTGGCCATATGCAGTAATCCTACTTGTTCCATCCTTTGTACCTTCATATTAGTTTTTGGAATTTTTTTCCTTATACTTGTGTTGTGCATGTGTCACAGCCCATAAAAATATCTTAGTAATCTGGTTATCTCGTTGGCTTATTTCACCACAGTTTGTTCGGAAATTTCAGGTCGGCTCTACCGCTCACAATTGATTAAAATAGGTTAGATAATTGAAATGTATATCCCTGTCATTTTGGGTAATATTTTTTTAACAGTTCGGTAGTCTATATTTGGTTTCTTGCCGGCTCTGAACGCCAACAATTTTTTGACCATAGATTTATATATATCATATACTATATATATATATATGATATATATATATACACCACACCATTTCTATTCACCGGGACGCTACATACATATATATACTCATTGTGACATGGTACCACTATAGGGTCACAAAAAAAATTGGTCATCGCCAAGTACCGGTGTTGAACATATCTTGTACTAGATAATCATTTTGTCATCTAACAGTCTATTTGGTAATTTTCATCCACGAATTTGTATTATATTTCTTTCCATTTTCAGTAATCTAATTACATTCCGTAGATATATCTGCTATTCTCTTTCACTTAAAAAAATCGATCCTAATAATCTGAAAGCGTGTCTGTGATATGCTCTTCATCGTTGCGCTTTTAGGCGATCTTGAGAACCAAAAACTAACCACGATTCATCTACTATCCATTTAGCGTAATCGTCATGTCTGACAGGGTAAACTTAATCAACATACATCACTTTGTATAACTCCACATTATGCTTCTATATTTCTACTATACTAACTTTGCAGATTAGTCCACATTGCTTGCTTACTCATGTTGTTGAGCTCTTGCTGCCTACTCTTGCTCTTGTGTCAACCTGAAGTCAGATAAAAAGGAAAACGCGTTATCCAGGTATTCCTCATTTTTATTTATTCTCCTTTTTCATCATACTCCCCTTTCTTGTGTGTGTCCTCATCAAAAGATAACATTTGTATTTGAGTTATATATATATATATTCCTTTTGGAATACTGTTGTTAATGAAAAATTACAACACCCCCGATTTCTTATGATTTGTGTGTGAGACAATCAGTGTAACCTACATAACATGATATTAAATTGCAGTGTGGGATGTTGCAAGTAGGATAATCCTTCAGAGAAATTAGGCTTCTTTTCCTAACCTAGTGCCAAATTCTCCAAAGTGTAGAGAATATCAGGCTAAAATAATCCTATCATAATGCTTTCGAAGGAGACAGGGATATAAATATGCATAAAATAAAAAAACTCTAAGTGAAGGTGATGCACCAAGAAAGGTTGAGACAATCCAAGTGAGTGAAAATTATAGGGAAAACAAAGTAGGAGAGGGAAAGTAGAAGCGCTACAGTCTAAGACATTATTCGATTCCCTATATTCATAAATCACAACAAACTACAGACCGTGCAAAGAGATAGATACATGCACAATATACTTGTGAATATAATGGAAGGAAAAAGATGCAATTTCATACAAGCTAGGGAAAAAATGGCCACAAAATATGAATTTTATTTCTTACAAACATGCACGATCCATTATAACATAAGCAAAAGGAAAAATCCTTTACAATAAGCCCATATTTGAGGCCTTTAGCTCATAAAAACTTTGGAACAATTTTGACAGAGTTCCTTTGCTCTACAAAAAGTCTCCCTTAAAAATGAGGTGGATTTTACAATATATAGAATAAGAGCCTTGAAATTTTCTCACCAACCAGTAGGTTTCATTAAATAGGTATGGGAGGCCATACGAATTTTGTAATTTCCTTACATGGGAAGTCATGGGCGTCATACCTCATTAAGATGGTAGTTGAACAAACTTGTACCACTTCCATTAATGCTTGGTCTTTTCTTGCACTTGGCCGGTTGCACATATGTTTTTCTCCCAAATGGTAGCATAATCATCTCTAGTTTTGGTCACTAGTATAATTACAACCGGATGGTAACATGATTTCCCCGTCCTTAACCAATAGTTTAAAATCTATTTTCAATTGGTATCAGCCATACAAGTGCTACTAGTACCATTTTTGTTTCCCAGATGTACTTCAACATCACCCTCGTGCAACCGTTCAATAGCTTAAAATGATACTGGTTGGTAGTGTTCTTAATCCCTGCTTAAACTACCATGGTCCACTACCAAACGGTATTATCCATACATGTTATAAGTCGGTAGCCTTTTAAGTGCTACCGGTGGCTCTACATCGTTTACATGTCTGTGACCCGCTGATTTTCCTACCGGTCGGTAACACAAAAAAGTGCTACCGGGCGGTAGCATCCGGTCATGCTACCAGCCAATAGCATATAAATTGCTACTGTCTGGTAGCATATTTGATGCTACCAGCGGAATTTTACCACCATTTTTTCCCTTTTTGGCTCAGACATTTTCCGTAGCTCACTAGGGCACCGCAAGTTACCCTGTTAAATTTCAAAGTGTTACACCCATCAATTACCAACGTTCAGACCTGATAAGTTGTCCATTTTGGAGGGGTGCAAAGAATGGATAACAATTGGTGACTTGCGGGGTGATCTGTCTGCTAGATCTAAAATACCAGTGACCTTGTTGTGTCGATTGGGCATGGAGTCATTCTAAAGTTTGAAACTAATCTGACACCTAAAAATTCACCCCTCAAACTTTTGAAACACTGATGAGGCATGTCACTGCTTAAAACCCTGGGCTGAGGACTAGTTGTTTTTTCACCAAAATTTTTCCTGAAACTAGAAAGTGCAAGAGAAAAAAATGCACAACTATGTACAAACACTAAATTCATACATATTCCAAGTGGAATATGTAGAGAATGCACCAACACTTATTACAAAGAAAACCTAAAATAAAACAATGCAATGTGCTATAATCATTTGGAGGAATTACAAAGTCTAAACTCATATGTACAAGGAATATATTTCACTTTAGTAACAATGCTTTAGGTAGATTCCATTAACCAGAATCTGAAATTCTTCTCCATCCAAATTGGATAGTTGGAAACCATTGTTATTCTTGCATTCTAAAATCATGTAAGGGCCACTCCATATTGCATCAAACTTGGAGTGTCTTCTTGCTTTGGCCCTATCTGCATCCCATTTCAGGACCAAGTCCCCTTCTTTGAAGGTTCTATTTTTTTCCTTCTTATCAAAGAACCTCTTGATCAAAGTTTGATACTTCTCCATGATTTGCACTACTTTTTCCCTTAGTTCCTCCAACTCCATGAGTTTTGCATACCTAACTTACATGACATCAAACTCAAACAACTCCAACTACTTGATAATATCCATTGTTAGTAGCTCTAGGGATATTGGTATCTTTACTTCCCTCCCATAGACCAACCTATAAGGAGAGTTTCCTGTTGACCTCTTGGGATTAATTCTATCATCCCACAGGGATGACTTCAACTTGGTGTGCCATATTCTCTGGTTCTCATCTAGATTCCTGCTTAGGATTTTTGAAATATTTTAAATAGTGGACTCAGCCTGACCATTACCCTGAGGGTAATAATTTGATGAGGTGATGAGGTATACTCCATTCCTAATAACCCATTATGTGATCTTGCACCCGAGAAATTCCAAAACTTTTTCTGATATAATGGTGGCTGATACCCCAAATCTTGTCCCTATCCCTTCATAAAATTCTAGTATGCTAAACTTGTTCACTTCCTTAAGTGCCATTGCCTCAGTCCACTTGGTAAAATAATCTGTGGCTGTGAGGATCCACTTGTGGCTCGAGCTATAATTTGGATTAATTACCCCAATGAAATCCAACCCCCACTATATGAATGGTTCATTTATAAAAATGGGGTGGAGTTGAAGGGCTGCTAACTTCTCTTTTCCTATGAGAAGGAAGACTCTTACATTTCCTGATCCATGACTAACAATCATTAAATAAGTTAGGCCAATATTATCCTTCCTTTATAATTCTAAGATTTTTTAACCTTGGGGAAAAATGGCCACCTATTTCTCCATCATAAAATTCATGTAGTACCTTCTCTATTTGATCTACCTTGAGGAACCTTAGGAGAAAACCAGTTACATATTTCTTGAATAAGATACCATCAACCAATGCAAAGGGGATACAATGGAGCCTTAAATACCTCCTTTTGGTCTTTCACATCTCTTAAGGACTTTGAATTGTTTGAAGGAAATGGACTATATCTTGAGTCCAACATGGTGTGGGCACGTCATCTGTTGTAAGTTATTGACGGTCTTGTAATACCAAAATAGCTTCTTCATTACCACTTGATTCAACATGTTGTCCCGAGGCTAATTGTTCACATAATTCCTTGCCCCTAACCAACTTGGTCACCCTAATATCAATGTCATATTCCATGACCTTGGTTATCCAGCCAACCATTTTTTCTTTGAGGTCCTTGTTTAAAAGAAAATGTTTTACACCGCAATGTGTGACTAGAAGATGAATCATATTATTTGACACTAAATGTCTGAACTTCTTCAAACTTCTAATCACAACAAGGAAATTTTTCTCAACGAATGAATATATTACCTCATATTCCACAAGACCTTGTTTGAACAATGCAATAGGTTGTTCCAGTCCTTCCTTATTTTGCTACTCCAAGATTGCGAAGATAGTGTCTGAACCACTGAAGTCATAGAGAAAGAAGTCTTTGGAGAAGTCTAGAATAATGAGATTTAGAGCTTGAGATATGGCTTGCTTGATAGATTCAAAAATCTCCTTTCCCTCTGCTGTCGATTTGAAATCCAAATTCTTCTTCAACATCGTCATTAAATTCTTCACAAGAATGGAAAAATCTGGTACAAACCTGCGAATAAAGTTTATCCTCCCCAAGAAGCTTTGAAGATCCTTTTTATGAATTGGCAATGGTAGAGCATAGACAACTTATACCCTCTCCCAATAAATTGTTATTCCTTCCTTCGACATGATATGGCCTAGAAGTTTACCCTCATGTGCCATGAATATGTAATTTTTGGTATTTAAGGACACTCCAAACCTCCTGCACGTTTAGAAGACATGTCTAAGATGAAAGAGGTGGATTTCTACATTTTTAGAAAATAGAGTGATTTTTTCAAGATAGACAAGAACTATTTTATTTAACAACACCTTAAATGTTATATACATTGCTTGTTGAAATGTTGCTCCAGCGTTTAATATCCCAAATGACATCTTCCTATAGGCATAGGTGCCCCATTTTGTGGTGAAGGTTATTTTGAACTGATTTCACCATAATCTGATTATAGCCCGAATATTCATCCAAGAGGGAGAATCTTTCTGAATCGTCCACTACCTACAAAATCTGCTCCATGGAGGGCAGTAGATAGTGATCCTTGAGGGAGGCCCTGTTTAACTCCCGAATATCCATGCACAATTTGATTTCCCCATTTATTTTCCTCACCAACACTATATTTTCTATTCAACTTGAGGGCTTGATCAGGAAAATGATACTCGCCTCAATGAGCTTATTCAGCTCCTTCTTCATGAGAGGTTGTATATGATGGTTGACCAACCTTTACTTTTACCTGACAAGATTAGCCTCCAGATTCAGCTCAATGGTGTGTTATGCCAATTTTGGGTTAAATCCCTTCAAATCCTCATAGCTCCAAGCGAAGACATCGGAGAACTCTTGGAAAATATTTATGAATTCATATTTTTCTTGATCCGTGCTCACCTTGACAATTTGGAGTGTCTTACCTTCTCTAACTAAAATGGTCTCAAAATCCTCCTTTTTGACTTGAATGTTGGCCTTCTCCTTTTAGAATTGGTTGTTTGGGTTGAAAATTAACTCTATAATCACCAACCCCTTAGGTAATTTGTTTGTTCGCAACTGCACCACTTGATCCCCGTACTACTGCTCAAACTCCTCATGATTTTTAGCTGAGAACTTAGTCTCCTCCTATAAAAATTAATGATTTGTTGATCATTCTCAAATACCTTCTAGCTTGTGTTATTATCCGATACAACTGGCCTTACAATTACATGAATATGTGGTTGCGCTTTATCTCTCTTGATACTATCCACCACATCAAATGTTTCTCCACTTTTTGCGAACATGTCTGCATCCTCATTCCTTTTCCTTGTTATGGCCTAAATGTTGAATGCATCGAAATATTCCATGAGGTCCCATACCCTATGCTTGTAGGCTTTAAGAAGATCATTCTTATCAGCATGTTGTCATTTGACCTAGTTTATAATCAACTCACTATCTCTAAAAACTTGCAAGTTTTTTATACCCTTTTTCCTTGTCCAATGAAATCTATGTATCAAATATTCATACTCAGCTATATTTTTTTAACAAGAAAATTAAAAATGGAAAGCTGAGTAGTACTTCATACCTTTTGGTGACAAAATCATTGCACCTCCTCCAACACCGTCTACTCCTCAAACCATCAAAGAAAAACCACCACAATTCATTAACATCCTCATTTTCTTGCTTGGTGAGGCTGGGGGTGGGTAGGTTCTCCTCATGTAGACAATAAACTTCAAACTAATCTTCTTCTATTTCCTTGTATGGATCAAAATCATGTATCCTATGAGCCCAATCGTCAAGTGTTATGTCTAGAATGATTGTAGCATTTGTGTTTTCCTCTTGAGCCTCCAAACATTATTCTTGATCAAATATGGTATAATTTTCATTTCTTAGGCCAGGAACATAAGGATCAATGTGAAAGCTGGTAATTGGATCCAACCTGATCATAGCCTTAGCTCCATACCTTTTCCTAAATAGTATGTGGGACCAATTAGCTGATAGGTACCAACCAATCTTGGCTGTAAAATCCTTCGAAAGGCACAAGGAAAATAACAGTGGAAAATCAATCACCGATACATCCTGTAGGACTGTGACATTCGGGTAAGCATCGAGCATAAGTCTTAGTTCTTTGATCACTCCAAATGTGCCTACTACTATCCCATCCAATTTTAATACTCCCCTTTATACAAGTTTATATTTTAAGCCCAAATTTTCTACTATTTGCTTCAACATCACTAAGTTTCTCGCCCCTGAGTCGATCATGCAATTGTGCACTAACTTATCTCCAATGATCAATGAGACAAAGACCAGTGGAGGCTTCAAATTCTTACCTGAATGACTTTCTCCTTGTTGTGTAGTATTAGTAAGAACCCTCTCCTAATTTTTGGATGGATCATTTAAAGGGGACCAATTTTCCATAGCAGCTTACAACAAATCTCGTTGCCCTAGAATTTCCAAAGACTCATACATGGAAATGTTGACATTAGTATTCTTCATCTAATCAATGATATTGAATGGAGGTAGGTTTTCCTTTTGTTATCCCTTGCTCGACATGACCTTTTCTGGTACCTAGGTTGGTCAATGATATGGCGCAATTGGTATCTTGGGCCATATTTTCACATTGGGGGTTACTACAAAAATTTCCTTAGTATGTATTTGTGGATCAGGAGATGCATTTGGCTTACCAACTCCTTGTTGAGTGAGAGTGGGTAGAGAAATAACTGGACTAGATGATTTTACCTCCTCTATGTTACTTTTCTTAGACCGTGTATTGGCAGCCACACCCTCGAAAGGATATTGATTAACTATGAAAAATTCCTTTGTCTGTAAATTGACCAACATGGTTTCAGTTGAAGGAGTCTCTTGCTGAGCTGCTTGCTGATTTTCTTCCTCACTTGGCTCTTGGGCCACTCTAATGGTATGCACCATCAAGTATTTATTCAGAGCACCATTGAAGCACATTGATTGATTATGAGCTATATTGTAGGGGTAACACCATTCATACTCTTGTGTAATGCTTTTTCTTAGCCAGAACCATGGCCCTTGACGTTAAAACTACATTTGGATGATAAGGCTGAAATAGCCTAGAAGTTTGAGATTGCCCTTGGTTTGGATTTTGCTTTTTTCTAAGTGAGAGGCATGTTAGGCTGATATGGGGGCCTATTCATTTGGGATTGGGGCTGGTAATGTCTAGAGCTATGAGATTGCTTCCTCTTGATCATCACCAATTCATTCCCCAAACTCTAAATTTTCTTCATGACTTCTTGGAGTTCCTTGGAAGTACTAGAAGAATTGGAGGCCTCACTATTGCTCTAATTTATAGGGGCTAGAATGGGGGATATTTTAGGTTCTTGACTGGTAGAGGGGGTCCCCAATTCCAGATATAGAGGTATAGGTGGCCTATGCTCTAGCTTTCCTTCTTGTATTAAGTAGTTCTCCACTCTGATAGCTATATCATATACCCCTGGAAGTGTTTTTCCCCCCATCGAGTGTATCATCATAGCTATGTCAAAATTTATAGCCCTCAAAAAGTAGAGGAACACACCTTCCACTGTTGGCCTCACGATAATCAGAATCTGATCCCACGTCCGCTAGAATCTAAAGTTGAAGTCAGCCATATAATCATTCTACAAAGACAAATTAATTGTTCCAACAAAGACAGATTATCTACGTTCTCTTTGAATTAGTTGCATAGGGCTGAACATAATGCATCCCAGTTTGTAATCGAACCTACTGTTAGGATCCTAAACCATTGCAAAACCTTACCTTTGAGAGAAGAAGAAAGGATCCTAACTGCAATAACCATCTCGTTGATCTCATGAATGGCGCAGACATTTGCAATGTCTTGAATATGATCAATGGGGGTCATATGATTCTCCCCAGTGAAGTAAGGAATTCTCTTCAATGTTTCCACTAGAATAGGATTATGTTCATTGAGGGAGAGTGGAATACCACCCATGAAATTGAAAAATGGGTTTTCTAGTGGCAGCAATGGTTGCATAGATGTGCCATTATGATTGGCCTGAAACCCTGGTTGATTAAAGGAAGGGGTGACCAGGTGGAGGTGTTTTCTATTTGGTGGAGATGGAGACCTTTGTACTCTTCTTCCTCTCCTTATTCTTCCTAGTGATAATTATAAGTACTCAAAGACACCTTCTTCTCTTGCTCTAGACCGCTTCTGCATCCTTCTCATATACTAGGGCCACTAATACTATTGAAACCAATTGATTTTATATTTGGAGTCGCTAGATGTGTTTTTATTGTTGGGAATTCTTCCTAGCATGGATATATTATTTAGTTTTATTATTATAAGTGATTTGGTTGAGGAAATTACCTAACATGAAATAATATCATATATTCACTATTAGAACAAACAATCCTAAATTAGTTTCAAGCTTGTTTATTAGTTGTTAGTTGTTAACAACTAATATATTGTTAGAAGTGTTATTAGAAGTATTTTCTTATGAATTGTATTGTCTCGATTTATATAGTTATGTTATTGTGATTGACCAATTTCGCGCTTTGGCACATTTCAGCTTTGAATCCTTCATGCATTATGGATTAATTCCTATCATTGGTATCATATCCAAGCTAATGGATACATGAGTCTAATTTACCTTTGATATAGCCCTCATGAAAAATTGTGAATAATCAGAGCAGGAACTTGCAGAAAATTCATTATTTTTCCAATAAAAAATGCTCACACAATAAAAATCATCTCCTAAGATGATTTCTGGGTTTTTTTCTTCTCTTCATGATCTTTCGAAAACATATTAAAAATTTGAATTTCTTTAAGCAATGAAAAAGATACTCCAATTTTCATGACACTACACTAAACTAATTTTCTGCTTTTTTTTCACACATCATTTTTTTATTTTTCTTATTTTTGAAATAAAAACAATGGACAACATGGGTGAAAATTAATGTGGAAATAGTGGAAAATATGGAAAGGAGAGAGGAAGAATGCGCGTGATTGATGAATGAAAATGAATATTCATGTGGTCTGCACTGAAAATTATTGTCAATATACAAGCAAAGGTGAATGGACAGGAAAGATTTGTTGCACGTGTTCTGCATTGCAACAATACTCAATAATCCATTTTCATGTAAAATGCAGTCATATTTTATACCCTAAAACCAATAGTCTAATCCCATGTGCTCGAGCCTATCACCCAATGGGAATTGGGAACTCACCCGAGGCACATGCAAGTGCCAAGTCTCTCCTTTCTATGAGTTTTATGAGAATGCATCATCTTATAAAAAATATTTAAATGGAAATGAGAAGAAAAGAACCATGTAACATTCTAAGAACCTAGAATGAGTTATTTCATTACATCCAGAAAGCGAAATAACAAGCAACATAAGGAAATGGTTCATATAGAAAGGAAATACATAAGTATTATACTCCTGAACATGGATTATTTATAACTAAGCCTTATATTCATCTTAACAGGTTAAATAATCCACATTACAATCCCTTGAGTTCATAACAGATCCTCATATATCTATGCAGAGCCTAGTCATGCATCATAACTATATTATGCTCATCATATTACAAAAAATAATAAAAACCCATCCCCCTAAATGTTCCATTGTTTACAGAGTTCTCCTGATTCCTAACCCATAACATCCCCATTCAGTAGGGCTTCACTTCTCTTTTCTCTCCTTTGTACTCTCTACACACCATCTATACCATATATCCTCTCTCTGCTTCCAACGAGTGCTTGTATTTATAACCTTAGCACCCACCGCCATGCCTTTCAGAAGTTACAGATCAGTTACCAAGTGTCGAGGTGGTCCTCCATGGAAGCATGCTTTCTCAGATCTGAGCTCTCCTCTCCTTGCAATGGTGCCTTTTAGAACCTTTCATCGCATGCCTAGAATATTCCCTTTTTTATCCCACAGTCTCCAGGCTGGCACCTTATCCACAAGGGTCATGCTTTTTTTTCATGTGCTGCCTAGGGAACCAAATGTGGCTAAGTACAAAACCCATTTTCCTTGCGCGCGCACACTGTGTGTTCAGAAAAAACCCTGCCAGAACCCTTCCCTACATGCCTTCAACCCACATGTCCTTCTTCAGCTAGGCCCTACGTGCCCAAGCACCCTTTTATACTTATTTGATATTTTGAGGCCCAACATCACCCCACACTACGCCTGTTCTCCATCCTCAGAAACACTCTCCAATAAATAATGGTGGATTCTTACAATTTATTAGAATGGAAGAATAAAGGAATGAAGAAATGGGGAAAAGAATGAAATAATGGGGGATCTTGTTTACTTATGGAGGAGGAGAGGGAAATCCTTCCCTAATTCTGCTTCTAACTCTCCCCAAGTGTCGACCTTGTTTTGATCCTACTGAAAGAGGTCACCCACAAGGGCACTCACTTCTTCAAAAATCAGTTCCTCTCCTTTAGTACTCATTTTCTCCAAAATATCCTCTAGTTGCTTTCCCAAATCCTCAAGCACATCCATACTTCGAGTGATTTGGGGGTACAATTCCTTCAACCAGTTCTTGATTGAGCCCTGCAAAGGTCTCAAGGTCTCGCTCAGCCTTATTCCCCTTGTTCTTTTCTTAAAATTCCTTGAGTTCCACTTCATGGGTGGCAACTAAGATACTTTCCACTCTATCCTTTTCCACCCAGTTATCATGGGAATCCTCAGTAATATGAGCGATGACCTTTACATTGGTGAGGATCTTATTTTACTTAGCAACAATTTCCACAAACTTTCTCTTATTCTCTTTTTCTTGGCGTGCCAATGCCTCTTCTGTAGATTCTAAGGCAAGTGGCCACCTTTCCATAGTATGTGTGTCAAGTCTTTTAGACATTACAAGGATGATCCATGATTTTGTGTGGGTGGTGTTAAGTCTAGATTCTTTAAGACAATGACATCTGTGATCATCTCTATATTCTTGTATTCCTTGTGCACTCTTGCCTTCTCATCCTTTAACTCACACCTTAACTGATCATTGATTAGTTTCTCCTACTTCAGGTCCTTGATTTTCTCAAGGATCTATTCCCCTTTTTCTCTAGCTCGGCCTCTAGGAATTTCACCCTGTCGTTTCTCCCAAATATCCTGGCTTCAATCTCAACTGAGAATTTGTTGAGCATGTTGCAAATTTTCTCATCTGATAATTGTTGGGTGTTTACTAAGGGGTTTACTCCCTTTGTTTTTGGAACCTTAAACAATGCTCCTTGGTTTACTTCAAATTCAGGCTCATCAATGTGGGACTCAAATGCCCATGATAGAATTTTCCTTGTCGAAGGGTATGCACCTTCCGCATTAAATGATATCATGGCTAAGAGTTATTACATTAGCACGGTGCTCTGGAAGCAAGTGCACAACACCTTGTTCAGATCATCAATGTAGCCCATTCTTTGACCTTGTATTGCTTCTGTGCTCTTCCTCCCTATGTGTGTGGCCCTTAGAAAGCTTACAACCAAACTGGGATTTCCTCCCTTGTTGCCATATTCTTTTCCTATGCTTTCCTCCTCAACTTCCTTGAACACCACATCCGTACTACGTTCAACCTCCTGTTCCACCAAGTTCTTGATGATTTTCTCCACTTCTCTCTCTGCATCCTCATCTATCTATTCCTTTTTTAGGCTTGATCTCCTTTGATCTCTTTTGTTTTCTTCCCCACTCACCCCCTTGTCTTGGGCCTCAGCTTCTTCTTCATCCTCCTTCGCCTCATTTACTTCATTATAATCCTCATATCCCTCTTCCTAAAAGTCATGTATCTGATAGAAAGGATGGTCTTCACCTCCTTATGGCTCATCATCATCATCCCTATTGCTGATGTAGGAATCTAGACCTTTTGTCTCTTCTAAATCTGCCTCATCAATCACCTTCTACTTCTTCCTTACTAGGGATTACAGTACATGAGATTCTTCCTTTTCATTTTATTTGATAATTGATGTCTTCCTTGGTGATTCCTCCTAGGTGAGGGGCTCTTTGAGTTCCAACACCTCTTATTTTGGGGAATTTTCCTTGACCAGAGACTTCTTTCTCCATGCATAAGTACTAGGCTTAGCGCTCACTTCCGGCACGCTCACCATTTATGTGGTTTGAACACTCGGTGCCTTCTGCACCTATTCTCTTTCTCTCTTTCTAGGTGTGACCTTCTTCCTTATAGTAGGGTCTTTAGGGATGGAGACATCATTCTCCAAGTAAGTGCCTTTTTCAATTTTTTTCCTTATGTATAGATACACCCTTGTTGCGGTTCTTCCTGTAATTGGCGGTGTTACAAGCTTCATCATCTGTATCTCGTGGGAGACATCTCTCCATGTACGTGCACTTCTTTGGGTAGGTAAGCTTCTGACGTAGCTCTCGGTGGTCTATATATACCTCACTAAGGTCGAACCTTAGTCTCTAGGCCTCTTTGAACTGATTAACTCCAGCTTGGAAGTATTGCGCTATGAAGGAGAAGGGTATCTTGCGCCATGGAATCATATTCCCATCTATCAATACAAATATTCCAATGTAGAAGTGTTGGTACATTACAAATTCTACCTCTCCATTCATGAGCATGGGATACTATTCTGGGATCCTCCACTCAGCCCTGAATGCGTCATGCATTTTCTTATACCACTTCTCTAGGTGTGCCTTGTGAGTTACCGTCATGGGTTCACAAGTATATTCCACAAACATTTTTACGGGAAAGGGATCCTCTTCTGGATATTACCAAACAAACTTTTCTGGCCCATCGGGCACTCCAATCTCTAAAAATACAATGGTGAGGAGGAAGTTTCCAAAGAGTATCTTCTCTCCCTCCTGTGCACTACTTATAATCTCATCTGTGATGAAAGCGGAAAAGTTATAGATGGTTGCTTCAGATATCTTCCGACATACATTTAACCATGCCTTGTTCACTTGTGTCCACCATTCCTGATCATTGAGCTTGGTCACCAAGTGCGTGGCCATCCTCATAACTGGGTTTGGAATCTCAGTGATGTCAAAGTATTGTGATCCCTTCTTGTAGTCATACACGGATATAGTCTCCTTGATAACATCCTTGTCGCTCATATCATCATCTATGTTATCTCCTTCACAAATGAGGCATGTGAACTTGGATATCAATTGTGGTGTGATGCACATCTTACACCTCGTAAAATAAAAATGATCCTCATGTACACACAACATCAACCACTGGTAAAGGTGCTCAGGCCTGCCAAAGTATGGCAACTCATATATTTGAAATAATCCATCCTTCTCTAATGTTACCTTCACCTCATCGTTGTAAATGGGAATTTTGTCAGGTTTCCTATTGTTAGTTGGTCGGACCAACTCCAATGCCATTTATTTCTCTGTTGTACTTGTGCAATGGTTATAATCGCTTATGGCCATCTTTCGTAAGTGTGACTCCCACTCTTTTCCTATCAATACCCCATCTGGGTATTGTATTTATACTTACCATTCTTCGTTGGTGCTTGTGACAATAGCGATTTGCTTTCCCTTGCCCTTGCCCTTTGTTTTATTTGGTGAAACAGTTAGTTTTTTGGGTGTCATATTTTCTAGTCATAGTGAACTTAACTACTCCCTCTTTCTCTACTCTGCTACACTACTCAATCCCAAATCTCACTCCAAAAGCTTCAACTCATAAAATAAATCATTTTTTCTTCATGCCCTAGCTGCCAAACCCTAACTAGGAAATCCTTCCACAAGACGACGCTCTTCACACAACCTTCCTCATGCCCATGTACTCCTTCCTTCTAGTTCACAGATCTACTCTAGATGCACACTATAATTTCTCATATTCTCCTTTCTTTGCGTAAATTTCTATCTTGGATACTCTAGTTCACAAGAGCTTCTTTCACTTTGTAATCGTAAGGTAACAAATGACTTACCCGACCTTCTATTTATAGTTTTTGCTTCTTTCCAGAATTAAATGTTATACCACCTATCAATGTACTTTAACATTAACTATGGCTTTTTCCACTAAGCCGGCTTTAAGCTCTCTTACCCACGCACCACATCCTACAAAAAAAACCCTTTATAACCTTCTAGCGTGCAAAAATCCAACCCGACTGAAGACTCTTACACATTTGTCTACAATGTCGAAGGCACTTCTTTTGTCCTTTATCCAATTTTTTCCCTGACCTACCTCATGTTGTTCCTACGCTCTTCATCCTTTTTATACGTGGTTTCTACAAAACCTTTTTGACACCATAATCTAATATCCACCATTTCCTAACACACTTTCTCTACCTTATGTGCTTCCTTCTACTGGGCCACTCAACTTGTATTGTAGGCCTATACTTCACATCACTCCACCCCATATTGAAACAAATGTGCGGTCCTCTGTGTAACATTCCCATTTTAAGACTTTAGAAACAAGGGATTTTTTTAATAAATATATAATGCTCTCCGTTCTAAATAATCATAATTTAGAACACACATTCCATGCCAATCAATCTCATAATAGATAACCATATGCAGTTGTAAATGACTCAGTGAACTACCAAACTGTTATTTTATGACTCATTTTAATACCGATCTCTCATGTTAACTCATTGAAATTATATACTAAGTATACCTGGTTCTCTTACCCTATTCTGAGTATTGAAGTGTTTTGTTTAAGATACCTAACTGAATATTTTTTACCAATATTCATTTGAATCCCATTTCTTAAAATAGGTGACATAGGACAACATAACCAACAACTTGCAATACTTTGGCCAAATATTTCCACATACTATCTATGTTTATATTCCTAGATGACATACTCGTCTAACAGAATACGTTCTTCACCCCACTTCATCTATTATCTAGAATGTTCTTCACTAAAACCTGTCAGTCCCCTTGTTCAATTTTTTACCCTAACCTAGGTTAGCAACATAGTTTAGTATAGGGAACCACTCGCAGTGACTAAGGGTACATAAAAATACTCAATCGGCCTAAGTCGATTGGATGTGTCTAGTTACCCTAAGTCATCAAGAGTTTCTCTCGACACTAAATCATGTTCCTAACCGGACCTAGAGTAAAACTAAGATCAAGTCCAAGTTTATGTAGATCTAGATGATCCAATTTTGAAGGGTGTTGCAGCATGTCAACTACAACACTGTATCCTCGTGAAGACCCAAGTCTTCACGAAGGTACAATTTTGTAGTTGTCATGTGCCAACATCCGACGAAATTACCCATCTTGGTGTACATACCCAAGCAATAAGTTACTTACCCCATTATTTTTCTTAATTAAGGTTTAACTACAATAACCCTATTGAACCCTAATTTCATTAGCCCTTAAGGTTGACATCCATAATTGGGCTGTTAATATATATTGCAGTAACTTCATGGTTACTTTTTATTCATTATCTTCCTACTTTAGATTTTATTTAATTAAAATAGAAACAACAACATTAATAATATTTAATTATTATACCCTATCATTCTTAGCCTGTTTAAGTTCCAAAATAGATTCCATTATATTAGACTTCATTGAGATGAAGTATAATTAATAAATGTTCATATTTACCTTTCATTTGTTTTATACCTATGAAAGTATAGGTCGATAATAAATTCACCTTCCTCCTTCATGTTATTAATTAGGGTTCTTGTACCCTTTTACATTATACAAGTCATCATAATTAATTTGCATTTTCATTAACATATTTTTAATAAATTAAAGAGAATTAGATAAAAGAACATCTATGCATGCCAACTTAATAAGTTGCATTTCAATAAAGGGATAGTGTATCTAATTTCCTTCCATCTAACTTATTTAATTTTAAATTAAAAAGGATCCCATTCAGATAAGAATATGAGAAAATAAAGATAAGGTTACAAATTCCCTTCACAGAATGCACAAGTAGGATGACACACCAAAAACAAGTAACTCTCAATATTTTTTAATTCATCAGGGTGAAGTACACATTTTACAAGACCATGCATCTCATACATCTTTTATGTCAAACAACATCAAGCTTAATTAAGAAATACAACTTTTCCTCTTTCAATTTATTTCAATAATGAATCATATTTCTTTATAAAAGATTCAATCTTTAAGTAAAAAATAGCATCATAAAATTTATCGTCTTCCTTTACCACTTATGGATTCCATCTGCAAAAATTTCTAGCATGGGTCGATTGATTGAACTGAGCATGATAAACAGTAAGCATTAAAACAAGTTGCTTTCAACCAATTGTTTCATAAAAAGAAATCTGCTTTTATGAAACAGTAACACATTACAATTAGGTACATCATAAAGAATAACAATTATAAAATAAATTACAAGATGATCAACCCCATTAATATGTAGCAAATATCATGATATAATCAACACTAATAAGTCATTAGTTTCATAAGAAATTATATCAGATAGTAATATTTCATCCTAATTACTTATCTCATTCTAACTATAGGAATTTATGGTTTATTTCTTACTTCATTCAATCTAATTCCAAGGAAAAACACTAATTCTAATAGTTCCCAAAATTAGAGTTATTTTTAAGAAGCAAAGATCCAACATACTTGGCATTAACATGTTCCATCATAAAACATCTACGACCAAGCTAATTAAAACTTCATGAAATATTTTAGGATGAGCCATCAACATCTTAAGGTAAGATATTCCTATTTCAGATGCTACACCCAAATTTAAAGCCAAAGATATAGCCTAAGTCTTAAGTTAGGCCATAACAAGTTAGAAATAGGAAGTGTATTTATTTGATTACTAGCACTAGACATTAGTCACACACATTAACAAATATAATTTCCAATCCACAAAAGTCAAGGAGAATAAGTAAAGGATTAACTCCCAACTACTCACTCAGAAATCCTATTAAGTAGTACAATTGAACCGGTCAGCTCCTTCAACAAGAATAAATAGGTGAGGAAAAAGGACAAACAGAGAGAGAGAGAGAGAGAGAGAGAGAGAGACTGAAACAATTGGGAACTTTCCTCAGAGTTCGAGGAGAACCGTGTTGAAAACCTTATCTCAGAAAAGCTAGGAAGGATGTCACCAATTAAGGATGGAAGAATATCTCATTCCCCTTTTCTAGCAAGAGAAATATATATCTGAATAAATAACTGAGATAGATATGACTAAGGGATCCTTCAACTCTATTCACATTAAAAGCATAAAACTACTTAGCAAAGAGTTATATACATGATGACAACATGCAAGTCAGAGACCAAGGATAAGGTTCTCTCAAAAACAAACTAGAATTGTTATAGTAGTGTAAAAACTACTACTAATGAAGAGTGATACAATGATCTCAGTTAGCAACAATTCACAACAGTAATGGAACAATGCAATTTATCCTACGATAATAGCTTTATTCTCTATATGTCTTCATTTTCCCAAGCAAGAGAGAGAAGATAATTTTATTCTCATACAACCATGATTTCCTTTCAAGTTTCTTTACAAATTCTCATACAACCATGATTTCCTTTCAGGTGTCTTTGCACCTGACACTTATTTAGCCTTTGATGGTTTAAAAAAATATTTGAATTCAAGATTTTAACAGCCGTTTACCCGCAATCAAGCCAACCCAAAAATCAAGATTCAAAGAAAAAAAGGTTCAAGATACAGGTTAAGAAAAATAGAACCCAACCTAGGTTCATCCACAAGGGAAACAACAAACCACATGACGCCAAATTGCAATTCAAAGATGAGTTCAGAAGAGAAGAAACAAATTGTAACATATCACCCCAATTCCTTAAAACAATCAAGACTAAACCAATCCATAGTTAGACATAAATATTCCTTTCCTATGATCTCATCCAAACATCAAACTTGACTGCAAGGAGAAGTAACTCCGACAAGATAACTGACAAGGTAACTCCTTGAAGCACTAAGTCTTTCCTCAGAAACGAAACATAAATCAATCAGCAAGTCTTTCTATAATCGTGATAACAGGTTCCTATTCTTTTTAAATCAGATAGATTTTAACAAGGAGATTCATTCAGGCCCATAATCAAGCCATTGAAAATTCATCTCCCAATTTACAAGTGCAAGCAAAAAATCAACTTCATTGCGGGTTCAAGTAGATACTAACAAAATGAAATTTCAACTAGGAAGAACAAAAACTCAACATCTTCCTAGATAGCAGTTACTCAACTTTAGAAAAGTTGAACAGTGAATTCTCAAATCCAAAACTTGCTTACTGTCACTTTTAAACACGTTAGAATCCACTAATACATTGAATCCGAACAACCAATTCAACATAACTCAACAGAAGTAACTAGATTCGAAGCAACTCAAGATGCAATTGAAAATAATACTTATCTTACCTTCTTATAACAGAGGAAGACAAACCCAGATTGAATATTATAACAAACAATGTTTTCCCATAATCCATTTTTCACAGACAACAAGATTCACACAAATTTAAAATCATTCTAGTCCCAACAAAGTTGAAGCACGATTCACCACTATATTCAACAAGGAAAAAACTCATATTCCAATTTATCTAACTAAGACTCTTCATAAGAAAAATGCGGAGAACAAATCAAGCATGAATACAAAATAACCATCACAAAATAGAAACCCATTTGTTTCCAAGAGTAGATTTGTTTTAATGAAGACATTTATGAAAAATCAAAACAACTTAATGGATAGAGCCTATCATTCCTGATAGAGCTTCTACTAATTTGCAGAAGATTTCCAGCCAAACCTCCACAATAGTTTCCTTTTTCCAAGTGACGTCCCTGATTCCATACTTCATAATGCCTCTTATACCTCCACTGAATCAAAATTAGCTCAAAGGTTGTAAAAATAGCAAAGGATTGAAAATATAATTTCTGGTTCGAAGAACCCAAAATATTCATGCAGAGAAAAAATCGCTAAGCGCAAATGACCAAAAAACCTCTCCAAAATCCACTTGCATTCCTTCCTAGGTGGTTTCTTCACCATGACTGAGGTTCATTAATGCAAGGAAAACCAACTCTCCTGCCTATTTCTCCATGCCACCGCCATCCAAAAATGGCGAACTCCAAAAAAACTTTGCATGCATTCTATCTTTAGTGATGATGTCAGCTAGGCATCACCCTTACTCCCCATGCCTCCGCCAAAACTGGCTGATCAGAGTTCATAAATTCAAAATAAAATCACATTAATGCCTTAGAAACCGATGCCACTGACTCACCATTTTCCATGCAACCATTAGGTACCCCCTTATCTTAGCATTAGCTTAAGTTAGATTGACATTAGATTAGGATCCAACCTTAGTCTAGGTAAATAATATTTACCTTAGGTTATTCCAGAACTTTTCCATAATTAAAACATGCCAACATGGGTTAAGACATAAACCTTAGTAATATGTATTAGGTAGACTTGAATTACCTAAGATTAGAATCCACATAGGATATGACATTGCAACTAAGGTTAAGTTATTCACCTTAATATTCCCATAATAGGCCCTTAATCCACTTACGCTTTTTAGCGTCTCATAAAAATATTTAACAAGAAGGTCCAAGCTCATCATTTACATTATGATGCAAAGAAAGGACACTTGGAGACAGGTCTCTTAATTTTATATCAAAACAAGACTCTATCACACTACCTTTTTCTCTCAGAATGTCAGTTTACCAAGATGATCAATTAAGAAGAAATGAATCATACCTTGGATCAATGGAAAACAACAATGAAGAACTAAAGCATACCTTTTTTTGTTAGGTTTTGTTGTTAACATATCATAAGTATGAAAACAACAATACAGGGTCACAACCCTTTCAAAACACAGAGAAGAATGACTTCAATTTCAAGTGAACATAATCTCAGCAAATTAAATCCTTGCACATTAATAATTTATCCATGAAAAACATGATTTCAAACAGTCACAAGAATACACCTTCCTAAGCCAAATCACATATCAACGTTTGCAATGTCAGGAGGAAATGGAATCAAAGTAATAGTTTTTCAAAGATGTTACATACTTCCCTCCTAAAAGGAATCATTGTCTCGATGATTAAATTAGTCAAAAAAATTGCATCAAGGACAAAGCGAATTATTATGCTTCCATTCATATGTTTAAAACAAAACTGGATTTTAAAATTCCATAATCAGCATTAAATTAGCTATCCATTTTAAATAATTTAATGTCTTCCTAAGACTGGAAAATTTATTGACATATCAAGAATAAAATATTAAAACTTTATCAGTCAACATAATCAATTATGTTCAAACAAATATGGGAAAGCAATTTTCATATCTTCAAGATTTTCCTAGGTTGCACTCTCTTCGTTAAAATGATCCCACTGGACCTTACATTGGATTATTTCCTAATTTCTTA
Organism: Taxus chinensis; assembly: GCA_019776745.2. Classification (NCBI taxonomy): domain Eukaryota; kingdom Viridiplantae; phylum Streptophyta; class Pinopsida; order Cupressales; family Taxaceae; genus Taxus; species Taxus chinensis. Next base: position 150,314,252 of record CM034155.1, on the reverse strand, counting down.
GGTACAACTGGTGAGTTTACAAGACTCGAATTGGTTTAACCATGATTATTCATGGGTCTTGGACATGTAATGAATTCCAATTTAACACATGTGCTAAATCTGAAACGTATTTATTAAGTAGAGAAATATGGAAAACATCATGCATTTATGATAAAGAAGGAGGTAAATCTAACCGATAAGCTACAGGGTTGATTACTTCAACAATTTCAAAGGGTCTCATATAACGAGGTGATAACTCTACAGCCTTGCTAAAATTTATAGAACTCTTTTTTGGTTTAACCTGCAAAAATACCTTCTCACCAAGTTCAAATTTCTTATCAACCCACTTTAATTCAACACAACTCTTTTATCTATCTGTATATTATTTCAAGCATTCACGAATCATTTTAACTTTTTGTTCCATCTCCGTAAGGATTTCAGGTCTAATTATCTCTCTATCCTCAATGATACCATATGTTATCATCTTCTTTATTTCTTCCTTCACCTGTACGCGTAAATTTTGATTCATCCGATAAGGCCTCTTCCAAATTGGGCATGTACCGTCCTTCAACTTGATCCTCATCTCTCCCAAGGAATGGTGAACATCTTTGAGTTCATGGTACTCATGAGGAAACAAATCTTGGAGCTTGTGCAACAGATCAATAACCTTTGAAACTTTTTTTCTGACCAATAATCTATGATGATAGCTTCCTTAGGTTTTGTCTCCATTCCAATGTTAACCTTATTTGTTTTCAAGGGCTCATGGTAGGTGTGTGCTCTCTCATCAGCGTTGTCTATGACTTCACGCGTACCCTTTGAATGGTTAACACCCAAATTCTCCATATCTTCTCTGTCTATTACATAGACCATCTTTCCCTTTTTTCCATGCACGCACTCTCAAGTTGTACTTCCTCTAATTTGTCTTCATTGAGTTGCATCTCTAAATAAAGCTCACCGAGTAACTCCAATATCCTATCATTTTCCATAACACTATCTCCCATTGTAAGGCATTTGATTACTTGTAACACCTTATCCAATGATGGCTTAGTACTACTATACTCAAAGGATTGAATGAGATCAGTCACCAACTCCTACCAATTACCTATTTGACGATGCATCTCTGAATGAATATACCATGCGCATGTAAAACCTTGTAAGGTGGAATATAATTTATACACCCATAACGAAGGTGGTAATGCTTCTGTACTTCCCATCCAAGCCTTCTCACATGCTTGGATATGAAATGAAGCAGCCTCTTTACCATGGTAGTATTGTATGACAATGGGCACGTTGTTCCTGGAGAACCTTATATTAAATTTGATCCTCACCTCGTTCCACTCTAGGATTTTCTCCTGATGTGTATCCCATCAGCACACTACAGTTCCAAGTAGGTTGTAGTTGAAATTTCCCCTCCTCTCATCTTCATTCTTCCACTAAGCCTCTATTTCTCATAGGAAAATTTCAGGATATTCTCCTCCAGAGTAACTTGGAAAATTCTTTCCTCCTAGGCACTTGAATGAGCATGCCTTTGTTATCCTTGTTACAGATCCTATCAACTATCACCCAATTAACTCATAAGTCCCATGCACCCAATTATCGCATGCCACGCTAGTGGTATCACTCAAGGCTTGAGCATCTTCAAACTAGATAACTCCCTCCTTGGGGTGAATTATCTAAGGATCTTTGATGGAGTGCACACAAATTCTATCAAGGAATTCTTCTCCTAAGGGCTCAGTATAGGGTGCTAACTTCCCATCTTTCAAAGGAATGACCACCCTTTCTTCTTTGTTCTCAAAGCTGATAAACCTTTGTTAAGCCACAGGTCAATGTTGTTCTTGTAACACCATGGGCACCCAAGAAACACTAAAAATTTTATTTCCTCGGTAAGCTCCAAGACTTCAAAGTCTCCAATGAACTTGGCCCCTAGAATGATGATATCTGCATCCTTCAGAACTCCAATGGGAATTTTATTAGCTTTTTTTTCCATGTACAACACATTCAAAGATGGCTGTAACACGGGCCTTCCCATTTGATGTCAGGTATCTAAGGTAAGAACATTTACCTTTGCTCCCATGTCGATGAGGATATTACTCATAAACCACCCATCAACAACCGCATTCAAAGTAATCTCCTTATCATAGTCAAGGCTGTAAGGAGGAATGTTTACATGAAAAACCTACCTTTCGAGCTCTACTCTGGTGCATGGTACACTCTGTCTCAGTCATTCTCCTAGCAAGGGAATAATATTCTCTTTCCTTAACATTTTACATACTTCCTTGACCTCATCTAGGTCATTCTTTAGAACCTTAGCATCCTTCCTTTTCTCCAACTACCTCAATTACTCCTTCAAACATTGGATCTCCCCTTGTAAACTCTGAATCACATCTATAGTCTCTTGATACACCTCTTTCTGATGAGAAGGGTCTAGATACTTTCCATCTAATACTTTTGTAGACACTAAAATTAGGTCACACTCCCCTTTGGTCCCTTGACCAATAAACACCCTTTATTACATTCACCTAGCCATGACCCCCTTCACCTCACTAATATTAATTTCATTAAGTTAATTTAATTAATTCATTATCCTCACTATATTTATTATTTAAATATCTTATTTAAATAATATCCACACATACAGTTCACTTAGACACCTCACCAAGCCAACTCAACCTAAGACCTATTCTTAGCAAGTTGCCATAACTAACTAAGACTTACCCAAACCCTAAAAATAAATGCATGCATTTCCTCTAACCACATTCCCACATGCTCACAAGAAGCTTCCAATCTAATCCATGGGATAAAGACATGAGATCCAAGGAAATCAAGAGGATCTTCATAGTTTAGTAAACCTAGGAAATCCCACCTTGACCGACGCCGGTTACCCCTAACCATCACCGGTTAAGCCAGACCACCGTCGGTTACCCCTTTTAACCCCAAAACAACCTTATTATCAAGGTTGGAAAACATTGGGAGAAGGTTGATGAGAAAGAAAACATCTTAGAGAGATAACGCATCTTCAAAGAGTGAATTCTAGCAAAAACCCGCATACAAGGAAGGAGATTGAGCATCTTCTCTTGCACAGCCATCCCAACCATGATCTGAAATATCCAAGCAAAGAGGAGTGTACATGTAGCCCATGTATAAGCTTTATTTCATTTCGTGATCACTTGTAGCCTTCAAACCCCTCATTAGCATCTCCATCCCTCACACACAAGAATTTAGGACTGGAATTCAAGTAAGTATAACATCATACTTTCCTGGTTTATTTCATTTTATCATCCATTGTTTACCTTGCCCCCTATTGACCTTCTCTAGAATTTTCACCTCCATACACCCATTAAAACCTTGCCAAATCCTACCCCTATAACCCAATACTTCATCCCAACCAACCAAAGTCCTTTGTGAAATCACAAAGGAGACCCAAAGCTTGTTCTGTGACATTTTTAGATTTCACAGTAACCGGCACTAGTTACACCTAACTACCATCGGTCACCCCTGACTAACACTAGTCTCTTTATTTTCCCACATAGCCTAGAAAAGAGACCTACCCACCTAATTTCATCTCACCCTCATTCACCTATGATCTACCTGAGACCTCTATCAGACCTGCAGAGACCCAGAATCAATCATTTAACCTTTGTATTCTATTCTAGCTTAGCCTATTTGATTAGATCTATTTCTTATTGTGTTTTAAGTGAGATACCTAAATCATTTTAAATAAAAATAGGATTTACTTTATTTATAGCATTATGATTATATTGTTTAAAAGAGTGGACTGATAGCCATCTAGAAAGTATCACACTTCCCGGATCTAGCATATGCTAGGCAGTTCACTACCCATCTTGTTTAATTCCTTCTGGTGGTCTTGTTTTCATTATAGGTAGTTCCTCCTAGCCAAAAGGAACCTCTCATGATCAGCCATGGATACGAAAGTCATACGCGCGCAACAAACCATCAACCAACATTTGAACATGTATTCCTCCTACACCCATTACACTATCTGTTTTGTCAACACTTCAAAGAAATGATCTAAGAATCAGGTGAAACATTTTGGCATGCCTGGTGGGACCCATCCAAGGTTCCTTGCATTTCATTCATTCCTACGAAAAAATTGTGTGTTTGTTTTCCTTCTGAAAAATGTACACACTAATTTTCTTCCTTGGTAACCCACCTCTTCTTTCTATTTTCTCTAAAGGAAACTTTTCTTTTGGTGTAATTAAAAAGAACCATTTCTTCATGTTTTCTGCATTGTAGTGAAAGAGCATCCCTCTTCCTCTTCATCCTATTGTGTCATCCAATTTCACATTTTTTATTTTAAAATAAGTGCATTCCATTCTAATTTATTGCATTATCTCACATTAATTGAGGGTAACCTATACGCTAGAAGTCATGCCTATCTGATGGTTGACAAAAAAATCATAGAAAAGTACTTCTATCCTTTTCTCTTTCTCTGAGTCTTACTAAACCTCACAAAAATTCAAAATACATACATTCTTAAACAAAATCCTACCTGGAAGAAGTTGTAGGTGATCACACAATCACGACACAGTGGGCACCCAGCTCATTGCTCTGTCAAGTCATACTTAGGAGCGAAGCCCACCCCCACCATAACACACCTGAAACCGCACCTTTTAGATCTCCTTCTTTGTAAGAAGTCATCCTCACCAAAAAATCTATTTAACAATTCATGTGTCAGTCCCTAAATAACATAAGCTAAACAAACATAATAGAAAAGGAACTCCTACGATCACATTTTCTTAGTGTTTCTCCTTGGCTTGCGTTTTGAGGTGAGACATTACGTTTGTCACTTTTTTGTTCATCCTTGCACACTCCTCATCACAGCTAGTGTATTCCGGCTTCCCCTGAGTTTGCTTAGGCCATATCATCATCATTCTCAGAATTTTGGGTTTGATTCTACATCAAATTTTAATTCACAACCTCTTTCTTTCATCACTGTTTCAATTTCATAGTAACCGTCGTTAGTTACCTTTGACCATTATCAGTTATACCCAATCAATGTCAGTTCCAGGTCCTTTTTCTAACCTACTCAAAAGGACATTTTACTTCACTTTCTTCCACTTTTCATAGTCCCTGTCACTGTCAACATTCCCATTGACATTGTAAACATCATCAGATTTGGCATACCTATTAAATTTTACCTTCTGACTTGTTGTTCACTTACTGTCCATTTTCTATAGTAACCAGTAGCAGTTATCCCTGACTGGCGTCAGTTTTCCCTAGCCAGCATCGGTTATCCTATTTCACATTTCAGCCACCATTTGGTGCTTAATCCACCTTTTTTCACCAAATTCACCAATTCATGCTATTCTATGTGTCATTTACAGAGAAGCAACCCTACCTAATCAGTGTTGGTCCACATGGTGCTGACCCGAAGACAAGCAAGCACCCTCGTATTTCACTCTAGTCATCAACCACTTCCACCTAGTCCTTCACCACCTTCCATTTTATCACCAGGCATGGATCCCATCCAGCCTATTACTATCACTACCAAAGATGACGAGTGTGCACGACTCCTTGACCATAACCTTACCGCCTTGCATTTTTACCTTTCCCACTCATCCACTCAAGATTCCTTGAGTCAATTGATATATGGCATGCCCATATCTATCCCCATAACTCTTGCACCCACTCCTGTATCGGCCCCATCTAGCTCTATGCTGCCTGCATCTACCTTACCCCCATTCGTTTTGTAGTTAGGTCCTATACCCTCTATGACTGTCACGTTTGTTACCTCTGTGTCCCTCATTACATCCACCATACCCTCGAAAACTACCCTAAAAAAAACCTCATCCACCCCTAATTTCTCACACATACCCGTAGCTACATTACCACCTCTAGTGTCGGTGACCCTTACCCAATTTTAGAATGTGGTTCTTTCCATTCCACAATCATTAGCCCCTATTAGCACTAGGGTTACCATGACCCTTCCACCCCCATATATATACGATCAACAACATCCCATTTCATCCATTATACATTCTGGGTACGTACCCCCTATTTCACTGCCTTCTTCTCCACCACCCTACATCGTAGCCCCATACACTGGAGTGCCACCCCTGTTATATGCCCAAAACCAACCTCCTCATGCTACAGGAGGCATCTAATCATCACAACCCACCAACGACATAATTAAATTGATGTCAGACAAGATGCAAACATTGGAGGCATCGGTTTCCGGCTCCCGCAACACTCTCACCTATGACTAGATTTGTAACGAGCATATTCACCCATCTATTCCTATCCGTTCATACCCCGTGCATTGGGAAATTCCTAAATTCAATCATTTCAATAGTAAAGAAGACCCACAGCAACATTTGCGGTCATTCAAACATGGGTGTTATCTGATCGCTCATGATGATGCCTTGCTTTTGAGAAACTTTCCCATGTCTCTCACTAGACCTACATTACATTGGTATAGTGGGTTACCTAAACACTATATATTCTCATTCAATCAAGTAGCCCAAGCCTTCTTGGATCATTTCTCTATCAATATTGTCAAGAAGGTTACCATGACCGATCTATATTCCACATGTCAGTATGAGAATGAATCTATCACATATTTTGTCACTCGCTGGCGCAGCGTGATCAATCAACTTACCTTCCAACTTCCACAAACTGAACTCATCGATCTCTTCACACGGGATTGTACTAGAAATATTTCACCAACCTTGTAGGTCTAAATCTTCCGAACATTCGATGAGGCATTCACTATGGCATGAAAGTTAGAGATTCGGGCCATCGAAGAGAAGAAAATATAATTACGTAATAAGAATTTGGAATTCAAGTTGAATGATACCTCTTCTTCTTCCAAACCAAAAAAAAATTATTCAAAAGCTAAGGGCACCACTAACGCAGTGGTACTCAAAGCTGGCCTAGCTCATCCATCAAATCAGGCTACCCCCTCATCTAATCTCTCACCTGTACATACTTTTCAATTCAGATGAGAGCAGAAAAAATATACCCAAATTGGGGAACCTTACTCTTTGTCTTATAAAATCTTATCAAAGCTAGAGCCATCACCCTTCTACCTTTAAAACCACACACTAGTTTTGACCCTGCTCGCCCCATGCCTGCATGGTATAAAGAACATGATTTTTTTAACTATCATTGAGTAAAGGGTTATAGTGATGGTAACTGCATCACTTTCAAAAATATTTTCCAATAAATTCTTGAGAAAGACAAGTTAACTGTGGATAATCCCAACACCACCCCCAACCAAAAACTACAAATCTTCAAAAAACCATTTCCCAATCATGCCCCTTCATCCAATCAAACTAGTGAGACATTAACTCATGATACCTATACCCGCGAGGTTCACACTATCTTTAATGAGGTACCTGTCACCTCCCAATTACCCCATATTCCTTCCATAGAGGAGATCCTATCCTGACATCCTCCTTCTCTATTGGAACCAACCTCCCCTATTCCTTCACCAACAGAGGAACACCTTTCATCTCCTTCATCACCTACGGATGGGTATTCTGCTAACATTGAGCCCATCTCACCCCTAGCTTCACCACTTTGAGAACCTTTACCTACAGTACCTCCTCCACCCATAGAGGAGCACCCATTATCTCCTCCACCCACAGAGGAGAACCCATTTCCTTCTCCACCCACAGAGGATCACCCATCTATTCCTCCACTTATAGAGGATCTCTCATCATCTCCTCCACCTATCATAGACCTAGTTGAGATACCTTTGCCTCTTGGCAGGCATTCTCCATCAGCTACCCAGAATCCCGCAGACCTACTTTTAGATCTCTTAACCACGGAAGCTGATATTAGCCAATTCCCCATATCTAAGACACATTTTATGGGAATTGCCATTAGGTCCTCACCAACTCCACCAACAAACGTGTCGTTCTCACATTTGGCCGATCACTTAGATTATGTGGATAGGTATTTACTATGGGGGTGTCTCTTACTCCCCATCTCAACATAGATGCAAAGATCCCTCACTGATACCTCCACTATCTACACAAAAAACATTTCAACCAATTGAACCAAACACAATCACTTCTATTACAACCCCTTCCACGACACCTGTTATAGCTCAAACCACACCCTTACCCATACCACAACCTACATCTAAACCCAAACCCACACCTACAACATTTACCTCAACTAAACCTATTACCACTTTAGGGGTCACCCGACCACCAGCCTCACTCATCCACCTATTAAACTAGATTTAGCTACATCCTCCATTGTCAATACCACACCTACTCCGACACCCAAAACAAAGAACCAAACCCATCAACCTCATACCACAGCTACGCTTGTCCCATCTTTCTTAAGACCTCAGCTACCCAAAATGGTCAAGAAACCTCCACCCATCCATAACCAATAACACAACAACCCATTCCTTCCTCACAAACCTCTAACCTACCTAGGCACATGACACGACTTAGACCCACACCTACAGTCTCTTTACCCAAGAAGGTATAACCCACTACACTTCAGTCATTGTCCGTCACACCCCAAGCATGACCTGCATCATCTACCTTCACAGCACCCTCGTTATCCCCGTGGGTAACTCGCCCTCTTCCTCCATCTGCTTTTCCTTCTAGACCTCGTACACCCACATCACCTTTACCCAAGAAGGTGTAACCCAAAAACAAAACCCCACTACCCCACAATAAGGTAGTCAAAATAACCACACACCCTCCTACCTGTCCATCTATTGTACCCCTACCCAAATAAACATGGATTATACCTAAAACCACACTGGCACCTAAACCCATAGCTCGACATGTTCCTACTCTTCCAAAAATAGTTCCTCGACAATCAACCACACCTGCACCCAAACCCACGTTCACTTCCCATTTTGATCCACTAGCAGGGTCTTATGCCAAAATTTTATCCAACCTCCTCGAGACTTATGTTATCACATTACTACCACTCCAACCTTATGACCCCCTCAAACCCAAGCCAAAATGGTTTGACGATACTAAAATTTTGTGCATACCATCGTGTGTCAAGGCACGATGTGGAGAACTATAAGGCCTTGAAAACCATCCTTATCCAATTGTGTCCACCAGAAACCAACTTTGATGACGATGACCTTCTTGAAGAGGATCCTGCTTCACCAACACCCATTCCCACACTATCCACTCAACAACCACAACCTCCACCCTCACAACTTCTAGATATACCCCCAAGATTTGAAATTAACATGGTTTGTATCAGAGAAATTTCCATGCCACCACACCAATGTTGTTGCACCAATCTCACCTCACAAGGCTTCTCTCCTCCAGTAGGTTTTTTCCCTTCATGTTATTATACCACTCATCCTACACCTTATCCATTTTCCAACTCCCCTCAAATCAACATGATACACATCACTACACATGCGCAAAAGGGCAAAAAAAAAGGTAACTGGCCCACAAACCAATTCTATACCCAACATACCATCTACACCCATACCTAAAATAACCATTCGCGGCCCCACGTACCCTATTTCTAATGGCGTTACACATCGCACCATACTCAAACAATTACACCAATCTCCCCTCAAAATTTCCTTATACGACCTCATCCAAACCTCAGAATCCCATCGTCAAGCTCTCATAGAGGTTCTTCAATCTATTGAGGTTTTACCCAATGACCCTACACCCGTAGCCTCCATTATCACACCCCATTATGTAGCCTCTCTCACAAAATTACCACCTTCATCTTCACCCCACATTGTTCACCAAGTGGCCTCCCTTAGCTTCTCAGAGGAAGAGATCATGCCACACCAAAATAATGACCTGGACCTAACCCTCTTCATCTTTGTCCACATTGATGACATACAGTTACGGCGTGTGATGATTGATGGAGGCACTAGCATTAACATTATTTCATCCCATGCATTTGCTCAAATACGTATACCTGATAATTTCATGCATAAACATCTGGTCATGTTGCATTCATTCAACGATGCTATCACCTCCACACTAGGCACTGTCATCCTCCATGTTCGCGTGGGTCCCCGCAATGTTCCAGAATTGTTTTATGTTTTGGAGGGGGAATTCCAATATAACTTGTTGCTTGGTAGACCCTGGATCCGTGTCATGGGTTGCGTTCCTTCCACTTTACATCGTTGTGTAAAGTTTGAACACGAAGGACACACTTATACCATTCCAGTTGACCCATCACCTTTCAAAACATGTAACATGTTTTACTGACCCAATGATGTGCTCATACCTGTCAAGCCATCTACCTCCACAACCACTACCACTTCACCTACACCTCCACCTACCAGTAAAGCCGATGCTTCTACCACACATACCTCCTCCATTCCTACTACTGCTATAACCTCCACGACTGACCCATTAGCTTCCCAATCCATTAACTCCACCTCTGCATTGACCTCTGACACATCATCCATTCCAGCTACCTACATACCGACCATTGTGATCCCTTGGAAGGTGTTTTTCAACGCCTCACTCTAGGGGAGTACTGCCTATATAGTTTCAACATAGTCCTTACTCCATAGGAGTATGGAAGCCTTCACCAACACCCTTGCTATGATCACCATATAGGAGAACACCTCCTTTATGGTCCTCCTCATCTTTGTACTAGTCTCACCTATGGGGGACTTGATATTACCACTTACACACCTGAACCACCATCACAAACCCACCCATTTTCCGCTGACTTCAAATCACTTACCAATCGCCATTTCACCCACACCTTCCTACACTATTGTGCATGGAAGGGTTTTGGTTTTGGATTTTATGAGCAAGGCTTCCATACCATTATTCCATGTACCACCTGCAAACATAATGATCGTAGTGGTATCGGCTTCCCCAAACCTCCTACAAAACAGGCCCGCATTGAACTCATTGAGGACACTAACCCTTCTCCACCTTCATCTTCATCACCACATTCACCGATGGAGTCAATGGATCCTAAATCTATCCCTCATAACTATTTTTTTCATAAACACCATTTCATTAGGGCCTTTGACTTATCAACGCAAAGGTGAGGCCCCTTCCACTCTTCCCTTTATATATCCTGAAATGATCGATGATGATACACCTTCAATTAATGTCGTTCAATGTCAGGATGATGAATCCATACTCACCTACCTTGGTGCACAAGACTCATATATTCATCAGTTGTTACCCTCTGAGATGCAAACCATGTTGAATGAATCAACTATCGAGATCAACATTCATACTCAGGATGCCCTGCACATCCTAAAGATTGGACAATCTTTAGATGCTGCTGAATAGGAATCCATCACTTCTTTTCTCTGAGATCATAACCATGCTTTCACTTGGTCTTACACATACATGCTCGGTATTGACCCCACCACAATGGTCCACAATATCCTAACCGTTCCCGATGCCAAACCTATCAAAAAAAGCTGAGGAAAATGCACCCTCGCATTACTCTTCTTGTCAAAGAAGAACTTCAGCACCTTCTTTCCATGTCCTTCATCTTACCCATTGATTATCCTTGTTGGATTTCTAACATTTTCCCTATTACTAAAGTATCAGGGGGACTCCGAATTTACATGGAATTCAGTGACCTTAACCTAGCCTACCCGAAAGATGACTTTCCCTTGCCCGGTATTGATTAATTGGTTGACCTCACCGCTGGTCATGAGATGCTATCACTCATGGATGGCTTCTCCAGTTATAACCAAATTTTACCTGCCCCATAAGATCAATGCAAGACTGCATTCATCACCCCTTGGGGGACCTTCTGCTATCAAGTCATGCCTTTTGGCCTTAAAACACTGGTGCCACATATCAGCATGCTATGATTTACATCTTCCATGATATCATGCATCACATATTGGAAGATTACATGGATGATCTCTTGGCCAAATCTAAACATCGCTCCGAGCACCTCACCATCCTCAAAACCATCTTTTACTGCCTCATTAAATATTGCGTCCGCCTTCAGCCTAAGAAGTGCATCTTTGCAGTTATCTTAGGAAAGCTCCTAGAATTCATTGTTTCCCTCCATGGTATAGAAGTTGACCCTGCTAAAGTCAAGGCCATCCTCAAAATGCCTCTACCTACTAACCTTCATCAACTCCATAGCTTGTAAGGTAAATTTCAATCCATTTGCCATTTCATTTCAAAATTATCTAATCTGTATCAACCATTTCATCATCTGCTTAGGAAGGATGTCTCCTTTAAATGGAATGATGACTATCACAAAGCTTTTAAGGCCCTAAAACCATACCTTATACAACCACCTGTACTCATTCCACCTAAAGAAGATCAACCTTTTTACCTATACATATATGCTATTGATCATTCCTTAGGAGCCATGCTCACTCATCGCGATGAACAACATAGGGAGCAGGTCATTTATTACATAATCCATAATCTTTTGGACTATGAAACCTGATACAACCATCCAAAAAAACTTTTCTTAGCCTTCATTTTTGTTGCCACCAAACTCCACCATTACCTACTCAACCACAAAACCTATGTTGTGACCAACACCGATCCCTTACACTTCATGTATGCCAAACCTGATCAAAATCATCATTCTGCGCGATGGCTTATGCTTTTACCTGATCTTGACCTCGAATTCATTCATCAAAAGTCCATCAAGGGCCAAGATATCACCG